>CM051033.1:54276409-54613909 GCA_027627225.1 Congeria kusceri
GAAAATATCATTTATACATTTCCCTTCCTTGAAATTAATATATATTTATTTCATGCTATGCAGTGAATGAGTGGAGAATACCAGTGAAAGATTACTTCATAACAACCAAATAAGTAACATATCTTTAAACTATTTCAAAAATCAAAGCAGTGCTTTCTGACACGGACATTTTCAAAGTTTCAATACAGACAAGCATGGAAAAATGGCCCTGCCCCCTGGCGGCCATGTTTTTAAACAGTGCAGAACCATTTGTGCAATTCTGGTAGAGAACCATCCAAAGACTTCTGTGAAATTATTTGAAAATCTAGCCAGCGGTTTACGAGTTGAGTATTCAAACTAAATAATACTACCATGATATATTTCCTGGTCTGGTCATTCCAGCAGCAGATGGATGCTGATCTGGTGTTGATGCTGATCTGTCCCGACGCTGAAGAAAAACAATTAGCAAAATGGCATCAGCATCTACACTCAGAATATCAGTCCAAGGGGGTCCCAGAAAATAAAATTTTCTGTTGAATGCTAAAATCGAAGTTTGTACTATAAATAAAACAATTCTAGTGTAGGTTGTCAAGATCACTGCCAATGCCCACGGGATTTGCGCATGAAATAATGAATATATATCCAAGATATGGTGAATATTCTTTATCAAGATTTGTAATATTAAAAAACTGTGTGTCTAAGTTTTTCTTCTATCTCTTCATATAAGTAGAACTACCCCACTCACCATGCCATAGACTGATATTGTGACTTTACTATCAGTATGTTACATCATTGCAGTTTTTTTTAAGTTTTTTTATGCAAATTATATCGAACACTCTGCTTCTTTTTTTTCCAAATATAATGCAAGCTAAGGGCCTTTTTGTACTATATATATGCTTTGTATATTTGTATGCTTTCCTCTTTCATGTTGCGTATGTCTTCCACGTACTTGTTATTACTATGTAGATCTGCAGCAAATGGAGGCAATAAAGATATATATAAATTGTTAATAAGCAACAGCTGAAGAGTCTCCTATTGCTGAGCTAATCAAAATAAGAAAATACATGATTGTTAAATCACCTGTAGCAATGACATCACATAAGCATATAATGTACACTGAATTGAAAAGTGGACTCGCTGCAGGATTTTCAAAGCAAAAGGGCCATGACGATCTATCTCTCACTTTAGACCCCGCAACCCTGAACAAGATTTCATAGAAACAAACATTTCCACAAAGTTTCGTAAAGATTTGACTAACTAAATGCATGTCAGCAACATGTTGAGCTGTTGTCAACAATGCAATTATTTTTTTATTGTAATTATTTAAAAAGAGCACCGTCCACCTTGTAATTGAAGGTTTTTCAAAAATTAAAACTTGTGACAAGGTTTTGGGGTGGACACAGCAAAGATTCATACTTTGGCGCAAACAAAACAATGTAACAAAGTTTCATCGAGATAAGAGCATAAATATGGTTGTTAGATTGGTAACAAAATATTTCTTTTGTTTGATATAGTGGATCAATGTGACCCAAATTTCAAATTGACCTAATTTTGATACATACATTCCAAAAAACTTTCTTAAAAGGGACTTATAAACAGATTTTAATATTTTAATATTAATATGTCATATTTTGTATATAATATTTTTTATATAATGATTTGACCTAATGAGCTCAAGTGCATAGCAAACAAACAAATAAAAAACGTTGTATCCACCTGTGCAAACAGGGGACATGTGAAAAAATATTCTGATGTCTAAACCACTCAGCCACTTCCGTGTGTGTACTAGTAATGAGAATATTTGCTTTATGTAAGTGAATCACATGTTTTCAATAAACACTACAAATTATTCAATCATTTGGCATTAAAAATGCTTTACAATGTTATCCATTTCAACTAATAGCTACTTATTATGGAAATGATATTGCCAGTTAATGTCTATGTCAGTAGTGCTATCTCGTTCATTTATATGCCCTATTCTTTTATTTTTGAATCTGTAACAAAAGGTTTAGAAATTAACAATTCGTTAATCTGTGAACAGGTTCTTTTAAGATAAAATATAAACCGTGCACTCTTGATTTTGGCCTAGAGATGATGGAGACAAACATTTTAAGCATTAATTAACAAAAACAAATAGGTCACAAATGTGTTACATTTACCCTATTCATTTTGTTAAATGCAAAATATTCATTTATATTTTCAAAGTAATGAATTAATTTAATTATACATAAGGCCAAAACAAAAGTTCAGTTTGTGGTCTCCTGTCCAAAAAAATAAGGGTCGGTAGGTAGGGATTATTTTAAAATTTAATTTTAGTGTTTTTTTATGATGGGAAAACGGTTTGTGTTGTACACGGTACCAGTCTTTTTCAGTCTTTATTATTTTTGGACCAAACATATGTAGGGTCGGCAGCAAAACTAAAGGGTCGGTCGGGAGACCAGAAATGGGACTTTTTTTTTTTTCTTTTTTTTTTGGGGGGGGGGCTTGTATATTTCAATACTTATTAACTGGCACATACCAAAGACAATTTACGCCATGGAAGTCGCAGTTGGACAGTTGGAGTGTCTGCTGACACAAAGTGGTAGTTTCTGAAGTACCGCTTGACTAGACTGTTGGAGGCTGGGTGGTCACTTCTGATGATGGATGTGAAGGTTGGGTTGTAACACCTGATTAAACCTGAAAATAATGGTTATTATACATGATGCTGTATTTGACATGCCTTGGCTCCAGGTAAATAAAAGACTAAATAACTTACCAATAAACTAAATATTTGTATATTATTGATGTTTAAACAGCTTTAATTTGAGCACTGAAGTTTTTAGCAAAAAACTAGTATGACCGCTTCATATAGTGGAGGAAAGGACCTCACCATGCTGGTGATCATAAAATCTGGTAAACTTGTAGACTTTCATTGCTGTCGGGCTGTTAATCGTCTGTACTACTTGGCAATGATCAATTAACCTTAAACAATCAATTAGAATGGCTGATTGCATAAATTCCTAACGAACATCACTGTTATAATGCTGCATCTTAAATTGGTAGAGCAGATATATATGATCTAAGTGGATAGTCAATGAAAGAAATGTTTACTACCAATGTGCTCACAACCATTTAACCATGTAAATATGATAATTACTACAACATTATCATATTTCAACCATCTTATATGAAAAACACCATAGCACGTTTATATAGTGTTTGTACTCATTTAACTTAACATCATATCAGTTCTTTCAAAAATAACAGATCATTATGTTTTAGTTCTGTCTGACTGTTGGTAACATATTTTGGTCACATTTATGCATTTTATATGAAAGATTTCCTGTTGTCGAATTTCAGATCTCGTTTATCATTTCGAATATTAAGTCGTATTTTTACCTGGAGCTTTATCAATAAACCAAGTGTTAAATTTTAACAATATATATTAAGAAAAATACCAAGTGAGCAAACAAGCGGCATATTTGTTAATTTGATCAACACCATTAGCCAGATATACAGAACAATGAATAAATTGATGTAATTTACGCTGTTTGATAATTGATTGACCAATCAAATGTTTTACTTATCATGACTTTAAAGTCGTAACACTCAAGCTTTCTGTAATAATCCTTTTTTAGTTTACTTTAATCAATATCATAAATGACATGCTCCTTTTTCTTACATACAGGTGAAGCAAAACTAAAATACTAAGGAATGTGCTTATTAGCAATAAACGTATCATATATTAAACATAGATGCAACAAAATATCATACATTGAAAACGTCATTGCTTTCCATAAATATGACTTGTTAATGATTGATATTACTTACATTTTCTGTGTGAAGGTACAATCTAATGGGGAATGAAGCTTGTTTTGGTAGACACTTGGAGAAACTAAATTGGTACAGGTTCACATGTAAAGTTCCAAATAGGATAAGTCATTAATACTTAAGTTTTGCCACTTGTTATATCCATTCGGAAAGTAACAGTCACATATCATGTTCACTAGTTCAATGTAGGAGCAATCTTTCCTAACATCCAAAATCTGTTGTCCACCGCCCTTGCTAGCCGGTACAACTTTGAAGGAACCTGTTACTGTGGCTTTATATTTCCATCCGATATATAATCGCCTTGTTGGCTTTTCATTTCTATGTAGGTTGCGTTTCTCATTGCGGACTGTCCATTTTTCCTATTAGGTTGTGAAAGTTCCACATACTTGTCGACTACTGGGGATTGTGGATTTCCTGAAATTACATACAAACCAATTACATATACTTTTTTTGTATTCATTCATTCACTACAAACATTTATTTGAATAGTTTGATAAAATCTTTTGAAAAGCGGCATAGTTATCCTAGTTTGCCATAAAATACATGCTTCCTTTAAATAATAGTTGTAGCACCCTTTGACCGAAATATGTTAGTAAATTTATTATCATATTGAGGTCAAAGGTTGCTACAAATGTTTTATATCATATTTACCAATCACATCGCAACGTTCTACGATGCAATTCCTATGGGCAGTTCATTGACGTCACGTGATGTGTGACATGCTTGGCATGAGTCAAGCATGAGTGTAGTTTCGAAATTTAGCACTGTCGAACGTAGAAGTTTACAGTGCAATAAGTATCATGCGTATAAATTATCAAAACGCTGACAGCGTAGAAAGACTGTTGGCGACAAAAGAAACTAAAAGCATGTGAATTATGAGTGCATTTTTGCTAAAAAGGAAACATTGTTTGAATAAAGTTCAATTCCCTTCCTCTATTAAACTTTATAATATGGCTTTTTATTCAATAGTATAAGACATCATAATAAAAATTAACATGTACGTAACAAACAAATATTGTTCAAGCTAATTATCTAATGTCAATGGAATTATATACATGCCAGTTAACAAGTCAACAGTTTACAATGTACAACGCGCCATGCAAAATAACCGATGGAGCGTGGTAGTTAGAAGCAGCATCGATTGTTAGTGATTCGTATCCTACTGAGTCAAAAGTAGGTCATACGATGCGCGCTGTCGATTTTCCATACTACAGTTTAAAATTAATACATTGCAGTACTTTGTTGCCAAACTATTTAGAATAAGAATCTGTAACAAGGAGTTACACTTTGACAACGAATAAAAAATAACCGATGTAGCGCATTAGTCTAGTGATCTTATTCCAGGACACCCATGTGAATATTTCGGTTACATACAATTAAATAGCGAAAATAGGGGTATCATTTGTTTGACGTCAACATTTTAACAAATTGACTTTTTTTTAGAAACTGTAATTGTAATAAATCACATGATATACACATTGTGATACACATGCCATATATTATCTGAAATAATTAAAACGTAAGAAAATGGGCGTGAAGTTTTGCTGTTTTGACGAAGGACTCTGTCAGGTTTCGATTTACTGACCTGTAGCCTGCAAAGAAAAGAAGTAGTTTCCCGCGATACTTGTTTCGGAAATTCCCCTCTTAAAAGACCATTGGCATCCGCCAACAGTCTAAAAACGAAATTTCAATATACCGCACGCTAGTTATAGCATGGTAAGCTAGCATATTTGGCTCCGCCCACCAGTTTCTGTTCTTATATCACAGTTATTGAATACCGCAAAACAAAGAAAACTCTAAAGTATGTTATAAACTGAATTGTACCTACAGGTACGCATTCTTGAATATATGGATTATCACAACTTTTCTATTATTATTCTTTTATGCCTACCTCTCAAAAAGTTGCTGAAAGCCTGTTTTATTTTCAGGCGGAGCCCAATTGTGTGAAGGCCGACTTTTTGAAAATCATCGTCAGTCATGAACTCTACTTGCTTAATACTGATCTGGAAAAAAAGTATCCAAGCTTAACAAAACTGCACTTTGCAAAGTCAAAAGTAATCCATTATAAAATTCAAATCAATAAACAAAACGATATAGGCCTTTTTTCCAGACAATTTCATCTCAAAATAGTATAATCGCCTGACCATTTTCTGTTCATAATAGTTCATGAATTCATGAACTGCAGGTCATGAACAGTCCCATGTACAGCAAATGGCTGGTTCATGACCTCCTGTTCATGAACCAAAGTTAATGAACTATACAGGAACTAATTCGTAAATCAAAGTTCATGAACTGGTTTTGGAGACTGTGACTGAACTGTTCTGGAACCTTTTAAAAAGTTGTGACAAACTACATGCACAAGTATGCTCTTGAACAGTTTAAGAATGAGTTTAACATTTCTTACAACGTGCCTTAATTAATTTAAGCCATTTGAATGATGATCATGATGAATATTGATGAATATTGATGAATATTGATGAATAATGATGAACAATGATGATGATGATGAAGATGATGAAGATGATGATGATGATGATAGCAATCATAGCAGTCCATGTTGAAAATACTTTATACCAATATAAAAACTATTCATTGAGTTGATACATGTCAAAATATATTAAAATCTGAAATATTTGTGTATAGAAAATGTGTAACATTTTTTACAAATATCAAAAAACTATTAAATCTACGTACCAGTAAACTGCAATTTTCCCTCCCATGATATTTTTTAAATAGACCAATCAGAAACACTGTACTGAAACACTGTAGGTAAACTTCCTGATGTTAATTCATGCTTGTTTGTACGCATAATGATTCTGAACTCATATATATAAATCAAACTCTGCTGATAAATCTGGTGCAGCATGCAATAAAAGATTATTGTTTCCTAATCTACTACATTTAGTTGCATAACTGTAAGTAAACATGAAGAATTTGGGTTTGAACATTTGAGTCAAGAATTGTAAATTCATAAGTTGTTCAAGAATTACAAGTTCATGAAGTGGTAAGCACAGGTCTAGTTCATGAACTGTAGGCCACAGGGGTGTGGAAATCCTATGCCCGGCTTGTCCGACGTGGGTAATTTTATTGTCGGACAAATGGATTTTTCCTGTCTACTTGTCAATGGAAAAATACAGTTTTAGGGTGTAAAAATGATGTTTTAGTTCGACGATAATGATCATATTATTATATCCCAATACATTTGAATGACAAATTGTGTGATGTTTATAATTAAATGAAAAACATATATCAGGAAGGCCTGGAGTAAAAACTCTTTATTTTGTTTGGCCAAGTGACTGTTGTTTGCGGACAAGTGAAGTTTTGCAATGAATTTGTCCAGATAAAAGTTAACAATTTTGATATTTCCACACACCGAGTCATAACTTATGAACTTTCAGTTACAGTTCATGAATATTGAGTTGATGACCCACAAGTTCATGAACAGCTCAATAACATTTGATTAGTTCAGGAACGACAAGTTCATGAACAGTTCTATACCATTTTACATGTTCTTGAACTGTTCATGAACTACCTTTCGCAGGTGGGTTTTGTGGTGTATTCATATATACATTCGACAAACAGTCCATGAGTATATATGAAACAGTAAAATACGTGTAATATAAATACAGTGATTGTCAGTCTATAATTAATTCTGGATTAAATTTGATATAAATAAATTAAAAACAAAACCGCTATGTTAATGAAAATAGCAATTTTGCAAGATAATTTTAAAGGTTTCCATGAATAAATGCTTCCTGAATATACATAGATAACTTTTTATTGATAATTTCATTGTCAGATTGCATTAATTCTACAAATTGTGGTACATTTGTTAGTTTCCATTAAAACATCTTAATATGCAATTTTCTAATATCATTATATAGTGAACATTCTAACATTAAATGGAACTCGTCCTCTAGTACATTGCAGCACTTAATGACATTTTCTTTTTTAAAAAGGTATATATTTAGGTTTATGCCACAGACCTGATTCAACTTCTAGTCTGTGTGGAGAAACTCTCAATTTACAAAGAGTAAATCTAAATTTATTAATATTGACACGTGTTAAAAAACGTTTCATATGATTGACTACATAAACATCATCACTATGTATCTATCTGATTGAGGAAAATTCAAGGTTTTATTTCCTAAAATATTTTGCCCAGGCACAGCAACCATACAGAACCATTCAAAACAAGGCTTTGATAGTATTGCAAGCAATACAGGAGTCTCATAGTGGAGAAAACCCCTACTAGTTAACATTGTGCAATCCTTTCATATTGCCCTTTATCTGAAGATGTTTCAAGTTTCATAATCCCATCCAATTTGTCACTGCAATATTAAGTTGATTTTTTTTCTGTTATTAGTAACATTGACCAGACATTTGACCTCTGGTGAAACAACACTCATATTGCCCTTTTTTGTGTAAACCAAATTTCATGAACAAATCTTATGTACTTTTCAAGTAATTGCAGTACTAAGTGTAATTCAGTTTTAAGTAACAGCTACCTGACCTTTGAAAAATAAAATGCCATGCATTATCCTCACATGGCCGTTCTTTTGTATACCAAGTTTATGTATATCGAAGCATTTTCAATACTTTCTGATTTATCGCAGGATCCAGTTTTTGCGAACAAACGGACAGACGGAGGGCAAACCTATAGTCCCCTCTGGTGAAACACTGGTAGGGGACTAATAAAAGATATGAATTCACATTTAAAGAGAAACAATGAACTCTTATTCACTACCTTTTGAGCTGTAAAAGCAGGAACATACTCCCCACAACCAGCTTGCTTCAGGATTTCACTGATGCTTGAATCTGAAAAATGTTTAATATAGGCCTAGAGGTTTTTCAACAGAACCATAAGATCTACCAGTACTACAGGTAACTAACAAAGCAGAACAGAAAATGCTATTATCTAATCTGTTTATTTCAAACCAACTTCTCTAACACCATTTAATCAATAAATTAATTTACTGAGAGACAAACTGAATGTATATACAAAATACCAAAAGGACCAAACATATTGCATAAAGCATGGTCAATTTTACAAATATAATGAAAATAATGTGTGTTCAATCCAAGCTTAATATGACAAGTGACCTGTAGCTCTTTGACCGCATCATTCATGCATGACAGTTATATGGTAGGGGCATTTGTGTGTTACAGTTTTATTCGATATGAGCATTTCCAACAAACAAGTAATGTTACATTATTTCAAGTACTAAATTAAATCACTGCGAACTCAAATTTCTTTGCAAAATGATAGAGTAATACTCAATTGCTCTGACTAAAAATTAAAGTGAGTGATAAAACTGAAGATGAAAAGATATAAACACACACATTTTTTAATCGAAACAATTATTTGTATTGCCCTCCAACAGATAAATAACCCAATGGGCAGTTTGGTGTTAATATATATTTTTTTCAGTATTAAGAATCAAAACATTCTTTTAAAGTAATAACATCAAAGTGCACCATACAAGTTCCTCACCAAAAATAATCAATAATGGATGTTTAGAGGCCAAGTTTTTTTAAACAAAAGTTGTAAAGAGACCCTAGCCTTTCTGTTTCATTACATGTAAAAGCGTGAAAATGCTAACAACTATGAAACATAAATGGTACCCTATGCAATGACAAAATGGACTTTAAAATTTTTTCCAAGCATAAAATGCAGTAACATTATGGTTATATATGTCAAGTACAGCAATTCACCCCTGTCTCTGAACTTGGTTGATATAATATACCATACTTTTAGATATCTTCACACAGAAGTGTCACTTAGTTTAAACACTTGAAAGCACACATCTGAAATTCGAACATGTACTGAAACTCAAAATATCATTGTGAAGAGGCCTATAATATATGCAATTGTCAAAATACCATGGTGAAGCAGTCTATATCCAATCACCTAAGGCACTGACATTTAGGTTATTAATCCCCTTATGCTAGGTTCCCACTATCGTGCGATCCGTCACGAACGCAACGATTGGCCACACGTAGCTGATCGTGGTATTTCTCTGAGATTTCAGGCTTGGATATGATGTGATGCGAGTCCATACGTTGTGATACGATGTTTTGCGCTCTGTTGCGATCTGGTTACAATTTGTAAATTATAGGTGTTACGACCTATCACGGTCTAATCTCCAGTTTAGATACGATTACATAAGTTCTGTTGCGATTGTTTCCATCGAGTCCACGATTGGGTCTCGATCTGACACGATCATCACGATCGGGCTCCCCGAATTACGATGTTCTATTATGCTAGGTTCCCATTGCCGATCAGGTCAACTCGGTGTACCCCGATCACCTAAATTCCCCGACTTATGTCGATCAACAGCTAAATAAATCGTGACCAAGACTTCCTCTCGACCGCTACTCGAGAGTACGCGACCAAAACACGATTTCTACACGATATATCCAGACTCAATACGACTTCATCCCGACAATTAGTCTGACCACTTCCCGACTTTGTCGACTCTTACACGATTCGTACACGATTTCTACACGATAAGTTCGACTAACACCAAGTAAACTAGACGTCTACCCGATCTGTTTCCGATGATACCGACTTAATCGACCTGATCGTACTGGGGGTCGTAAAAGATGCACGTTGTACGAAATTCTGTATAAAAACACTTTAAGAATTTAAAGCAGCCTTCATTATTTCGGAGAAAACACTAATGCATCATTCTTTATATTATGGAAGTAGAGCAGTTGAACTTGTGGGCCAAATGGTTAGAGCTTAAGCGCAGCATTGTAATATGTAAGAAGAAGCTTGATGAAGATAAGGTGGATGGGCCTACATAAAACAACAAAAAACATCGTAGACAAAAACGGCGCAGGGAAATCTGGGTGAGGCAATGGCTAGCACGGCGCCCTCTGTATGGCAAGTACGAACAGCTCCTGAATGAATTGAACAGAGAAGACCCTAAATGATATAAAAACTTTCTAAGAGTTGATGCAGAATTGTTTGGGGAGCTTCTTGACCGAATAACACCCCATATTAAGAAGCAAGACACAAACTTCAGGTAACTACAATCAAAGTGCGACAAACATCATGTGCGTACATGTATTTGTTAGCTTCTAAGGCTATTCATTTTAAATCTAAACTGTTTGATTTTTATTACAGAAAAGCTCTGGATCCTGAATTGAAGTTGGCTGTCACTCTTCGTCATCTTGCAACTAGTGCGTCGTTAATGTACTCTTTTCGAGTCGGTAAGAATACGATATGCAAGTTCGTTCCAGACGTTTTAGAGGCAATAACACAGGAATACTCTGAAGAGGTTCTTCCAGCAGTCGTCACTCCTGAGCAGTGGCAGCACATTGCCGATGACTTCCAAGCCAAGTGGAACTTCCCACATACATGTGGGCCATTGACGGCAAGCATGTTCTACAATTACAAGGGGTTCTTATCTATTTTAATGTTAGCAGTCGTCGACGCAAACTATAAGTTCATTTGGATAAGTGTTGGCGCGAATGGAAGTGCGTCTGATGCACAAGTATTCAACAACTGTGAACTCAAACACATGCTTGAAGAAAACATCCTCGGTCTGCCAGACCCCGACAAACTGGCTAGTGATGACCAGAGTACGCCATATTTCTTCATTGGAGACGATGCGTTTCCACTAAAATCCAGGATGATGAAGCCGTATTCAAGGCGAAATCTGACAGTTGACGAACGCATATTCAACTATCGGAAAGCAATTTGAAAAAAATAAATAAATGAAATTATCACATTGAAGATGTAATTAATTTGTAAAAGAAATGGCCTAACTATAGACAATGTTATACCATTCATAAAAAAATGGTTAGATTGATTGACAGTATTTTACATTAACATGTGTAGAAAAAATTAAGATGTTTTACTTAATTCATGTGTGTTTTGCCGTAGTTGCACGTGCATGTTGTTTATCATACAGACTGTCCCGTGCGAGACGAGTGGTGGAACATGCATTTGGAATTCTCGCACTGCGGTTCCACTGCTTGCTTGGCTGCTTGAACCAAACTCCAAAGATAGTCGACTCGATCATCCTGGCATGTGTTACCCTACACAACCTTTATAGGATCCGATATCCTGCTATTGCACGCCAGACCGTCGACCATGAGGATGAGGACAGTCAGCTTCAATGGGTGAATGGCGACAGGGTAGGCAGCTGACGGATGGCCAGCACGTCCATGGTAACAATATGATGACTAACGCTGGGGTCCGTCAGAGGAACTACCTCAAGCACTATCTCAACTCCCCAGCTGGCTCAGTAGACTGGCAAGAGAATATGATTTAACATACAAGCGAAGACTGAATATCTTGGACTTAATAACAGTGAACGCGGAGTGCACTAATTACTTGACATATAAACTGCATCTAGAAGTGCTTGTTGATGTCGTAAACTGTATGTAAAACGTGGTTGCAGTAGTAGTTAATTTAATTGTTGATTATTGTATTAAGTATTGTATCTCAATCTAGGTGTATTTTTTTGAAATATAGATTTTAGTTTTATTTTTTCTTTCAATCATTGTGAAAATGTTTCTGAATAAACCTTGTATATCAGTATTGTGCAAATAAATAATGTTGTAGTTCCCAGTTTTTTGTTGTAGGCTAACTAATTCGTCTCCGTAACATATTTGGGATGCAATTACTTGTGCAACCTTTTGTTAAATGTTTAATAAACAAAACCTCTTTTTGATCACGAACATTTGTATTCTACATTAATGGACACTGTAAAAGCTGATCTTCAAATTAAACTGTCTTTGATCAAATTAAAAACTAACACAAATAAACAACAACAACGACATTTTAGAATCAAAACCAATGTTCAAAACAAATTAAGAAGCTAACAATTCCGATGTATCATTTAACGCAATTTCATAAAACAAATCAATTAAAGTTTAATCATCGACCGTGAGCACTACCTATGCTACATACCGTTGCGAAACAGATGTTGTGAGACGGATCAACTATAATTGTTATACAAAACCTGTTACTTAATGCAAAAATGTAACCATCCCAAAATGTAACTTTGTCTGAATAATATTTTGCAGTATGATAATATGACACTTTCTTACTTTTGAAACAAAACACACATAAAATGAAACACAATAATATCATGTTTTACACAAACCTTAACTTAAACAACGAAGGACTACCATGTTGCATGTTGCAATATACATGTTTGAATGTTTCTTTGTCATAAGAATAGAAACAACTTAAAGAGCAAAACCAATATAGTCTTGGTTGAGCCCGAAGTTAATGATAGGACTTGAGACCAGATCCATTGCTCGGCGGATGATGGGCGCTGTAGTGGTTGGGGGTATTATTGCAGTGGTGGAACTGGGACCTGGCAGGAAAGAAGGCTGCACATTTAGAGGTTGCAGGTGACTATATGCTTTAAGCGACGGTGTGAGACGGGCTGGAGGTGCTGCTGCGGCTATATGCGTTGCTAGCTGATAATCAGTATGGAGTTGCAGCTGTTGCCTCTGGTACTGTTGCAGCTGTTCAACAGAAGCAAATGTGGCCGATGGGTTGTCCTTCTATTGGTAGGAAGGGTTGGCATCGCAAACATTGTCGATCCTGTTTTACGGGAAGCCGCCGGGCTTTTCTCCTCTTGGCTCTCCTCAACAAGGTCAAGTGCCAACCTTTTTGCAAGTGAAACGAATGTATTTTTCCGTTTGTCATCAATCTGGCGCATAAGACAAACCAAAAACTGTTCAGTTTGTGCGGCACCATCCTGTGCTGTTATTATGGCGCCTCAGACGGCATCCAACTCGCTAGTCAATGAGGAGAGTATACGTGCAGCTTTAGGCCGACTTCCAGACGCTGTTGAATCGGACTGTGGCGGCAAGTCTGAGACGGAATCATCATTATCTGTCTCTTTGAAGGTGTGCTCCTTCCTCTTTTCAGCGAACTGAATAATACATTTTTTATCAAAATATTGATTTTAACGGTTTGATAAGTGTATAACTTAATGTGTCAGTCTTTAATAAATATTATTCTTTTCAATGTTTAAATGTTACGCAGGGAACTCTTAGACGTTATGAAGATTATTACGAATTAGAATAAATTTTAAATTTTCTTACGTTCGATCCCCTCTGAGTTCGCAGCTGCACGAGATAAGGGCGTATGAAGTCAAAGCGATCTAGAAGCCACTGTTGCCTCGCGGTGCGGTCTGTGGTGCCAGACCCAGACTTGACTTTGACTAGTTTTGAGTACTAGATCCTCATGTTAGGGTACCACACGCTTGAAAGATCTCCAGGGTTGAGACCTAACTCTGCCTCCTTCTCCGTCCAGGTTCTGCTCTTCTTTTCCTTGAATTTAAATTCTGCTGAAGACTTATTATACAGGAACGTGTTGTCCTTCAGCCAAGCAACCAAATCGTCTTCGTCATCCTGGGAAAGCGTTCTACGTAAGGTTTTTCGGAGTTTCAGTTCGGTCTGTAAACAAAACACAAAACGCATTTGATACGAATATAAAACAGTGCAACAGCTACATGCTAGGTTCACAAATAGCATTCTGACTTATACCACAATCCAATCGACCATCATTTGGATTAACAGTCCGCGTTTTGATAGCCTTGTATAAAATTGTTTATTAAAGCTAGATCAATAAGAATAGAACGTATGAGGCGTTAAAATTCGTTCAACTTAAGACATATTTATTACAATAGAATATAAAAAATTTGGCGGGGGGGGGGGGGGGTTTAAGAACAAACGTTATAATAATATAAGATACAGTTTATTCAACTAGAGCATGTGCGGCTTGTCGTTGTCAACAAATAAATTCAAACAAAATTTATAATGCCAGAAAAATTTGTTATATATATTATCTATAATTAAATTTTTTGACGTTTTTGCTTAAAATGTATACCACATAAGGGTCCTGTTGGGAACATTTCACGCGCACAGCGGATTAACTGTGTCAAACATAGTACATTGTTACAACAAATATTTCAACTCTGGCTGCTACATACACAAATATATTCAAGAGGACAAAATCATAATGTTCAATGTTTAAAACAGTAGACATGTACTAATTTGATATGGTAAGAAATATATAATAACTTTTTCTCCGGGGTACATTCAGGGGTACATTGCGGCTCCTGCTCCTGACTTCTTGTATGTTTTGCAGGAGAGTCCACGTCAGTGGACTGTTTTATTTCATCTGGTTTCTTCTGTGTTGGCACTAAACAAGCTGGCGCGGGTTCAACATCAGCAGAACGACATGTCTTTTTGCCTTTTCGTGGCATTATTCGATGATGTTTATCGTGTAAGAGCTAATAAGAAAATGAAATGAAAGCGCGCGATTTTTGTGAAGTCGAAATCATGAAATCGTAATAGGTCGAGAAAAGGTCGAGAAGCGATCGAGTGGCGATCGGGTGTGGTCGGATATCGGTCGAATAGATCTGGACAGCAGATCGAACATTGATCGGGTTGATCGAACAACAGTCGGATGTTGATCGAGAATGGTCGAAATGATCGGCATAACTTATGATCTTTACTCGACCGACACCCGATCGATTCCCGATCGTTTCTAGAGCGTCAAGATTCTCGATCTCCACTCGAATATTTTGAACGGTTTAAAATTATCGGGTAGGCACACCGACCAATGGCGATCTTAGTAGATCTAGGTAGAGCTCCCATGTGGACCAAACAAGATCAGACCCCGATGCCCTGCTCTGGGTATATCGAGATGATCTGATCGGCCATGGGAACCTAGCATTACGTACAGATTAGGCCCGATACGCTTATCACGAATCAATGCGCCCTGTTATGATAGGATACGAGTGTGGTTGCGATGTCTATCACGATCATGATCGATAGAAATCATGATTTGAGCTATGACTGGACCCGAATGATATAGCCTGACTGACTATTTACTTCATTGTTTCTTGAGATCGCAACACATCTTAACAGAGCGTGGTGTTTTTTCTTTTCTACCATCGATCCCGATCTCCACGATTTGGATGTACGGTTAGATACGACTTGTCATGCTTTGTTACGATGCAATAAGATCTGATACGATGATTCTGATAGACAAGTGATCGCAGTTTATCGTGTTAATCGCAGATAATTTTAAACCAATCAAAATCTTTCTACGATTAACACGATTGCCACGACTGACTTCAATATATGATAGGATCTGATAGGATCACCACGAATGGTCCACGATTAAGGCCACGATTTCAATCGTGACGCAAATCGTGATAGTGGGAACCTAGCATTAGTCACTGACATAAGGTATGTGTAGTAAATGCATAGTGTGAACACGTTAAATGACTCAAAGCTGTTTTCTAATGCCTATCGGCACACAATTGAGTTACTTTTGTTCTTTCAAAGTTTGGAAACCAAATAAAGTGTATCTTTTAGCGGTAATATAGCAGAATTTCATTATAGTGGTGGTTCCAACAAATGAAATTGAAATATAGCAGTATTTAGTGTGTATCAACACCTATTGTAGTCTTCACATTACTTTTCTGGAAGGACTCGCCTTCATATAATTTCAACTTGCCTGAATCCACCTGAATTTGTCCGAAATGTGGAAATATCTAGACACTACCTTATCAGTTCAAATGATGGTGATGTTTATGTTTTCATCTGCAAAGAACATCGTGTGATTTTGATATTGTACGGCATTGTATTTACATGGATCTTTTGTTTTCATAATTTTGCATCCTTCTTGTACTTGCCCATTCGGTTGACAGGTCAGAATTTTAACTTGCCCGAACATGGGGTTATTTCGAAGACTGTTATTGAGTGTTTAATCTCGTTGTGTAATAACTTCTGCATCAGAGCATTAATAATACAGTTTTGCCTCAATTGCATATAGATGAAGATAAGTTAATTTATGTTATCATTTCTCTCACATGTTTAACGTAACAGTTTATTGTTTTACTTAAGATGCAATAATGGATTTACCTTGTTGAGCGTGTAGAAAATTCCTTTTTTCTGTCATGCAAACATACAAACCCAAATGGGCTTGATTGAGGGAAACACAAGAGCTTGATTGAGTGAAACACATGGGCTTGGTTGAGTGAAACACGTGGCCTTGATTGAGTGAAACACATGGACTTGATTGAGTGAAACACAAGAGCTTGATTGAGTGAAACACATGGGCTTGGTTAGGTGAAACGCATGGACTTGATTGAGTGAAACACGTGGGCTTGATTGAGTGAAACACATGGGCTTGATTGAGTGAAACACATGGACTTGATTGAGTGAAACACAAGAACTAAATTGAGTGAAACACATGGACTTGATTGAGTGACACACATGGACTTGATTGAGTGAAACACATGGGCTTGATTGAGTGAAACACATGGACTTGATTGAGTGAAACACAAGAACTAGATTGAGTGAAACACATCGACTTGATTGAGTGACACACATGGACTTGATTGAGTGAAACACATGGACTTGATTGAGTGAAACACAAGAGCTTGATTGAGTGAAACACATGGGCTTGGTTAGGTGAAACGCATGGACTTGATTGAGTGAAACACAAGAACTAGATTGAGTGAAACACATGGACTTGATTGAGTGAAACACATGGGCTTGATTGAGTGAAACACATGGACTTGATTGAGTGAAACACAAGAACTAGATTGAGTGAAACACATGGACTTGATTGAGTGACACACATGGACTTGATTGAGTGAAACACATGGGCTTGATTGAGTGAAACACATTGACTTGATTGAGTGAAACACAAGAACTAGATTGAGTGAAACACATGGACTTGATTGAGTGACATACATGGACTTGATTGAGTGAAACACATGGACTTGATTGAGTGAAACACAAGAGCTTGATTGAGTGAAACACATAGGCTTGGTTAGGTGAAACGCATGGACTTGATTGAGTGAAACACGTGGGCTTGATTGAGTGAAACACATGGGCTTGATTGAGTGAAACACATGGACTTGATTGAGTGAAACACAAGAACTAGATTGAGTGAAACACATGGACTTGATTGAGTGACACACATGGACTTGATTGAGTGAAACATATGGGCTTGATTGAGTGAAACACATGGGCTTGATTGAGTGAAACACATGGGCTTGATTGAGTGAAACACATGGGCTTGATTGAGTAAAACACATGGGTTTGGTTGAGTGAAACACATGAGCTTGATTAAGTGAAACACATGGACTTGATTGAGTGAAACACATGGGCTTGATTGAGTGAGACACATGGATTTGATTGAGTGAAACACGTGGGCTTGATTGAGTGAAACACATTGACTTGATTGAGTGAAATACATGGACTTGATTGAGTGAAACACGTGGGCTTGATTGAGTGAAACACATTTGCTTGATTGAGTGAAACACGTGGGCTTGATTAGGTGAAACACATGGGCTTGATTGCGTGAAACACGTGGAATTGATTGAGTGAAACGCATGGGCTTGACTGAGTGAAACATGAGGTGTCTATATCAAACTATTACTGATTGAGATACAAAATAATTGTTACATCCATAAAAAAGATATATAATAATATACCTATTATAAAGAAAATATCAACCAACTTATACTTGCAGATGCCAGCTATTTTAACAATATTGTATTAACTTACTTGCTTTTTATTGAATAATTCTACTTTACACTGAATTTTAAGTATTACTACATGAACATTGTCATGAAGGTCAATGAACCCTGCCTTAGCCTAGTTTCCTCATTTCTATATGTAATGATATGCAAATCATACAGATAATGTAAAACAATACTGAACCAGTTAGAGATCTGGATATATTATTATTATTGTTCAAAGATATTTCTTTTATTGTAAATAACACCTGTATGTGCGCAGCCACTTGCACATTGATCGTTCAAACCTTTTAAATGTTTTATGGCAAGTTTCAACAAACTTCCACCCAGATCTCTAAGTAAGAAAGACTCCAACACAGTTGCAGCATATGCTGCATATCAGGTTTAGAAAAAAAAATATCATGCACATAAAAACATGTGTTCCCACCATTCAACTCTTGTTCCAGTTAGGCTATTTCTTCAAATCCCTACTTCTCTTTATAAAAATACAGTAGGCACCATTTAGCAGAAAATCATAATTATACCCTACCTTATATTTATTGTCCAGTATACATATTTATATATAAAGGAATATATTATTATACATTTTTTAAATGTAAATTATGTATACATTCTTAATGACATGTTTGACACAGAATTCATTATTCAGTTTAATTAATACTGAAATTTGCAGTTAAGGGGAACCAACCCATTTAAAATAATTTACTAGATTTATTCTACAGGGTTATTTCTCAGAATATTGAGTTCTATACACACTACGGGGTTATTTTATGAATATTGTTAATTTTGAAACATAGATTTTTATAATTAGCACTGTACCCACGCTGCAAAGTTTTCTCATTCTATATGTAACCTACCTTTTATGTTATGGAAAACTGCTTTTATATTCACGCAAAGATTTTTATGTTGAACAGTGTGCTTGGTAGTTGCAACATGACAACTCCCAGCTATATGACCCTCCGGTACACATTTGTTCAAAGTATTCAGGAAGAACTAACTTAAATGGTAGAGGGAAAATGTACAAGTAACATCATACTGTACAGTAGGGTTGGAACATTGAACAATATGGCAAAAAAACTGTACTGCAATAGATCTATATTGCAAAAAGAAAAACCCATGCAATATATTGAAAGACATATATGAAGATTTTGCACACTGTCATGTAGAATAATTAATAAACTAAGACAAATATAAAGATTTTGCACACTTTCATGTAGAATAATTAATAAACTAACTGAAACAAATTTTTCATTACATGCATTGCATAAGATCTTCCCTTCTGGCGCAGTGCCTAAATCCGCCACTTGCCGAAATCCGCAAACCCATCCGAATAAGCGTTTTTTTACCGGCGATTTCTATTTCGTTGATCTCGATCAATCAAATACTTCCCTTAACAACGCTCACGAGTTTTCATCTTGATTTGTGCATAAATGAATATTTTATCCAACTATTTTGTACATATCCCCTAAAGGCAAATAAGCTGCATGCGGGGAATCTATTTCATACTGCGCATGCGCTACTCAAAACCCTAATTATTTGTCCCACGTGCACTCAGGGCCTCAGTTTCAGAGCTATTTTTAGAAATACCAAATGCGTATTTGAAGAAATTGAAACATTGTATTAACAACAGACAACGAGCTGCTTAATATGGAACATTAAATAAGAACAAGAGTCATGAAATAAGCATGTCACGGTTCCTGATCTACGATTTTCATCAAGCAACCTCGGATCACCGTGCTTATATTAAACACTAGAAAATGAACCTTTATGAAACAAAAGTGGGAGTTTTGTCAATAGACGTCAATAGAATTTGCTTTGAAAACAGAATTCATAAAAAAAATATTATTTTACAGCAATTTGAACATTTTAAAGAGGGGTGGCGGATTTAGGCACTCCGACGCTCATTTCTTACACTGTTTAGGCCTTCAATTTGAATAAATATTTTTCATTTGCCAAGTATTTAAAATGTAACCAAAACACGCCAGTAAATGCACATCAAACCTAACTTGATTTATGTGAATTTTTATGTCAATTGGTGAACAACTTTTGAAAACTTCGTAAAAATACCCCCCAAATATTGCGGATTTAGGCACTGCGCCAGTACCCAGGACCATATTTGTACATTGTATGATACAGTAAGAATAATGACTTTATGTAAATGTTTTCTCTTTTTGTAATTTATCATGAATTATTATAGTACAAAAATGTTGCTGTCCTACGGTACTGCACAGCCTGCCAGTGCCTCTGGAAGGCCTTTTAAAGTAAATGGTCAATAGACTAAACTGACATTAAAACAACTATTCATAGTCATAGAAATCTTCTTACAGTTAGGCCTATCGGACATATCCCTTTATAACACAAAACCACATCAATCAGTCAAAAATAAAGTCACTGAGAAAGGATCTAACGTCTACACTTCCACGAACACCATTTTAAGATTAAGAAGTTAATAATGGTGGATTTATAACTTAGGGAAGTTACTAACGTGGGCTTTAAATGATCTCATAAAAGAGAAGCACTGTCACTACCAGAAATTCAAGTTTTACACATAAGTTTTAAAATCATAGGAAATTAACTTATCCATCGTTTATGCCAATGGCCAGCCAAGATAATTTTATATGATTTTAAACACGTCAATGTAAGGCTTTTGTTGACACATTACACAATAAAACTATAAACTACAACAAAGAACGCAGAGTTTAACACACTTTCCGTTAACAATACTTTTTTATATCAATTAGTATTATTGTTTAATTTATCAATAAGAATTAATGTTTACCTTCATAATCAGATCCCGATTCCGACATTTTGGAACTTACCACATGGTGGAAACAATCTTCTATGCGCATTTACACCGGAAGGCGATACTACAATAATGCAAACGCGACAGTACGATGATGATAACGCGACAGTACGATGATGATAATGCGACAGTACGATGATGATAACGCGACAGTACGATGATGATAACGCGACAGTACGATGGTGAAAACGCGACAGTTCGATGAAGAAAACGCGACAGTATGATGATGATTATGCGAACGTACGATGATGATAACGCGACAGTACGATGATGATAACGCATATATATATAATGATAACGCGACAGTACGATGATGATAACGCGACAGTATGATAATAAAAACGCGATAACACGACAGAACGACATTACCATGGTGAAAATACGACAGTACGATGGTGAAAACACGAAATTATATCGCACTTTCATCATCGTACTGTCGTAGTAACGCGTTTTCGTTATAGTGATGTCGCGTTATCATCATCGTATTGTCGCGTTTTCGATATCGTAGTATCGTGATTTTGCGTTTTCATCATCGCACTATCGAGTATCGCGTTTAAGATCAACCCATTCATAGGCGATGGCCCTAACGGGATTCCGTAGTTAAATCATAATCATATCCAACTTTATATACCATAATCGTATCTTACGAAATCCGGTTAGTGCCTTATGAAATATAGTGTCTCGACCCTTGAACGCGAGGCACGAGAATTGCGCGAAACTCGAAGCGAGACACAATATTCCCACGAGACATGAATTGAGGCATCATATTGTAAAACGATATTTCGCACTGTCGCAGTATCACATACCAACAAATCTCGCGGTAAAATATCGTGTCTCGCTTGGTGTTTCGCGCAATTCTCGTGTCTCGCTTCATGTCTCGCGTCAAAATATCGTGCCTCGCTTTGTGTCTCGCGCAATTCTCGTGCCTCGCGTTCAAAGGTCGAGACACGAGATGCGAAGCGAGACACGAAGCGATACACGATATTCAGGCGAGATACGAAGCGAGACACGATATTATATCGTTGAAATACCGCCCGAATCTCGAGTCTCGCGGTAGATATTCAAACTACGATACTCGAAACACGAAGCGAGACTCGTGAATTGCGCGAGACACGAAGCGAGGCACGATATTGAATCGTTCAAATATCGCACGATAATCGAGTATCGTGTCTCGCTTCGATATTCAGGCGAGACTCGATATTCGGGCGATATTTGAATGATAGTAGTATCTAGCCTTATCGTCCATCAGCTGAGCGTCTGTCTGCTCTGCTCAGTTAAGCGCTTCATAGCCTTATCACCGAAAATCAATAAAAGACGAGTTTCACATTCCCATTTTTAATGATTATCACGACACAATAATTTATCGGCGAATCAATCAAAAACAAGGCCCGCGATGTATTGATAGTGGTTACTACTGGTTGCATAGCGGTAATTTACAGTTTATTACTTTTAAAATATTATAAATATTCACTTAGTTTACTCTTAATAAACAGAAATGGCATGGTACAGAAATTGCATGGTACATAATATAACAATGATTTATGTTTAATTAGTATATTGTCGCTAAAAGTGGAAAAAAGTACTTACTCTGAGACTGACATACTTCGTATTGTTTAAACCTGGTCTTATCAATAATCAGATCATAATCTTGTATAACCATGCACATGACTATTTTGTAACCAGAATGTGTATATATAGGTCCTAACTTTTAAATACCATATTGTACAATTACGTAATCAAAGTGCATACTAATTAGTGAAGTAATACACGTTTCATTGTCTAGGCAGCTATACCGCTGACTTCATGAATCTACTTGATAACAACTGAAATAACTATCATTTAAAATAAAAATACCGTTATTTAAGACAAAATTTGATTTAATTGGCAATTATTTTTTTAAGCATTAGTCCAAAATTTAAACAAGAAATGTGGAAATTCCACGACAACCAGATTTTTCGAATGAACTGCATACAAGTCAGCACAAGAATAACAGAAAGTTTTGGATGCACTTGGTGAAGGTCATGGCTTGAAATTGCACTTAGGTACAACTTAAGTTAAGAAATTGTTTTTTTAGTTATTGATTTGAACATTATGCCTAGATTTATACGGACACGTAATTGTTTGGAACTAAAATAACATAGTGTCATTTAATTCCATGGTAATTGTAACTGTATTATAACTTATTTTTAAAGTTTGATTCTATAATGTCAATGGACTATTTTGTGCCCTTTCAGGCCTAAGTTGCCCTTGTCCGCAATAGTCAAAATTCACGGCAGAACTCTTGGGTAATTACGTGCATTATTCTGTACAAAACTCCCAATTCCACAAATTTATCAGTTTTAAACATGTACATATTTAAAACTGATACATTTGTAGAGTTGGTAGTTTAGCGCCCAAAATGCATGACAATATGTCATGTATTTAGGGCGCTCCATCTACATTCTTTCTTAACAATGACCAAAGACGCTGAACATCACTTAAAGCATATTTTGGTTATCTTTTTTACCTATCAGTCAATTGACAAAGACAAGGAATTTAACCATGATTAGCATCTTACAGAATGTTTTATGTGACGTTACCTTGACAATGTCTTAACAAACGCCCATACAGGGAAGTTATATTTACGTTGATAATGATTTAACAAACACCCTTACAGGGAAGTTATCTTTACCTTGATTATGATATAACAATCACCCAATCAGGGAAGTTACCTTGTGTCTATTGGTAAACTCCACATGACTGAGATCTAAACATGCAATCTTTTGCTCATTTTGCTACATTCAATATCAAACATTGTTTGACCAAACCTGCCTAATCCTGCATCCACATCTTTTGTACAATGTGATTTGAAGAATACGGAAGTAAATACAATTTCCTTAAGTGAACATTGTGTGTCCTAACACATTTTAATGTAATCTTATGACACAGGCTAAGGACAAACAAAATGAAACACAGCAGCAGCAAATCAATGATGATAACAGTGCCCCACAAACTAAAACAATCAATCCATGTGAAAATTCTACGAAAACCAAATTGTTCGAATGAACTGCATAAAAGTCAGCACATTAATAGAAAACAGTTCTGGATGCACTTGGTGCAGGTCATGGCTTGGAATTGCACTAATACAAATTAAGTTATGAAATGTCTTTTTTAGTTATTCATTTTTTATATCTTTTAAGATTCAGCTGATTTGAGCTGGAAGATCAGGATCAGCCAAGATTGATCTTGATCCTGTAGTTAATCCTTTGTGAACATGGGGCCTGGAGTTTACACCTGTTCGTTTTTCAGTCATTGTATTTTTATCTACAATTGCCTACGTTAGTATATTATTCATTTTTTATTAATTTATACACCGTTGTATTGCTTATTTCTGTTATGTTATAACATCTACATTGCTATTGGAGATAACTAGTTCGTATGCTTTGTCCTTATGTTTTTTTCATTAAGGAGCTATGTTAATACCAGCCCTGCTTTATTTTATTGTTAAATCTATTCTACCAAGATGTGAATTTACTTTAAACAAGATTGTATAAGCTTCATTGGTAGAAGTATGTGTATTATTGGAAAAATATTACGAGTGCTAGCTGCTTTGCAAACAAAATGCAAACTCGAACAAAATGTATGAACACCCATATAAAACGAATACGAATTACGACATGATAAAACTAAAAGATATATTTTCTTGTCTTCAAATGCAGGATAACATCCTTTGGATAGTGGTCGAAAGTTAATAAGATATACAGCTTGTACATATTTCATTTGTATGTTATTTTGTATGGTATTTATCAATCCTAATATTGCTATATAGTTGGTTTAAATGGTGTGGTGAGGGTATGTCTTTTTCTCAATCAAAAATCAAAATTATTGTACATTGTATCTTTTCGTAGCTAATTTGAAGCGTTTTAAAAAACATTTATGAACGCCCACATACAACGAATATGAATTACCACATGTTAAAACTAAAACATTATGTCTGTCTAGTCTTCAAATGCAGGATAACACCCTTTGGATAGTGATTGAACGTTAATAAGAAAACAGCTCGTACATATTGCAATTTTATATGATATTTCATTGTATCGGTATTGTGTTTTTTATTTAATGTCATCACTTATTTTATGATTGTCAATCTCGTGCATGCTATTGCTACATACTACACGTAGATTTAAATAGTGTAGTGAGGATGTGCGTTCTTTTGTCAATCAAAAATCAAAATTGTATATTGTATCTTTTTGTAGATAATTTTATATAGGAACACCCATGTAAACGATTACGAATTACAGCATGATAAAACTAAAACATATGCTTACTTGTCTTAAAATGCAGGATAACATCCTTTGGATAGTGATAGAAATAATACGAATACAGCTTGTTAATATTTAATTGTATGCTATTTGGTATAGTATCAACATGATCCTGCTGTTGCTATGTAGTTCATTTAACTGGTGTGGTGAGGGTGTGTGTGTAGTGGTTGTGTTGTTGTGTTGTTGTTTTTTTCAATCACAAATCAAAATTGTATATTGTCGCTTTTCGTTGAGAATTTCTGGCGTGTGCAGTTAAATAGAAGACAGCTTGTATGTAATGTATTTGTATTTATTATACCTCACCTTTGTCTACAATGATAAATTCCCATTACCCGAGATAGAGATATTTTGACTAAAAAAACATGTACAACATTTTTGACACGTGACCAAGCGAAAGTTACTGTCAGGTCATGTGAACTCGCTAATATTTTGAATTGTCATATAAGGGCCAGTAACTGCTTCAGTTTATTTTCCAAATTATTGATTGTTTGCCTCCGTTTTCGTGACGTCATATAGTCTTGACGTCACTATTCAATCTTGATAAGCATAATTAAATGAATTAAAAAAACATGTTTTAAACTTTTTATTTACTTAATTTTGTTCGGTATAATACAATAAATATCAAATGGCAGCGTGTGTGACATTGATATTCTCAACCCTCACAACAGAATGTCACCAATCGGCTTTTGCCTCGGGTGACATTCTGCCCTAGGGTTGACTATATCAATGTCACACACGCTGTCATATGATATTTTTATATTGTAACATTGTGTATTTTATCTCATTTCATTGATCTCATATCTCATTTATCATCATTTTTTCTATGGCCTACTTGTACTTATTACATGTGTTCATTAAAATGTTGTTTTTCAAAAGCAGAATGATGATCTGGCTATCGATATACAGTTTTTGTGACAATTGGTTGCAACTCTGCATTAAAATAAGTTGCCCAGCATATTGGCAAATAAATAACATATAGTTATGTTATAGTAACAAGCACACTATTACTTTAAACTTATTTAATTTAAGCTGGAATTATTGACAGTAGGAACAAAATTAGCATGCGCCATTTGTTAAAATATGTAAGCCCTGAGCTTGCAACCTGAACAAGGATCGTGCTGTAATTGTATATGCAAACTACAAATTAATCTTTTTCAACTTACACAGTGTCAGTAACCGAATGGTAATGTTTGACGTTCTTATTGACAATTGGACTAATTTTGTAATTATATATCATTCCGGAAGTCCTTGTAGGTAATATTTCGTCACATTGGCGCAAAAAGTCATGTAACTGACATTTATAGGAATTTTACTTATATAGATATATATATATATGTATATATATATATATATATATATATATATATATATATATATATATATATATATATATATATATATATATATATATATATATATATATATATATATATATATATATATATATATATATATATATATATATATATATATATATATATATATATATATATATATATATATATATATATATATATATATATATATATATATATATATATATATATATATATATATATATATATATATATATATATATATATATATATATATATATATATATATATATATATATATATATATATATATATATATATATATATATATATATATATATATATATATATATATATTGAGCCTGTATACCATATCTCATAACATATTTGAATTCAACCTGGCAATCCTGACTTTTGCACACACACAAAATATTTTTGCAAAAATGTTGGCGCAAAAAGTATGGTAATTACACTTAGTATCCAGCTTTGCGCACTAAGAATTATGTTGTGAATAAAAAATCACAAATAATTAATTGAAGTAAATTCAATGGATGAAATTAGTTAATTATAATAATATAGATGATAAATGTAAAGAATACCTTATCAAAAGGTGTATATGTTGGAAATTTCGAATAAAATACTATTGTTTGTGCACTAACAAGACTTTTTGCGCTAAAAGAAATTCAGTGCAAAAAGTCATGTAACTGAACAGGAATATACAAGTATTTTTTATTCGAAGTAAGCTGTTCACAAATAACAACTGCTCCTTAATACGCTTATTTTAATGCATTAAATCAGTTTTTTATAAAATCAGTTTTTGCTTCTCATGTAAAATTTGTAAAATGTCGGTTACAGAACTTTCTTCACCAAGGGAACCCAGAATTAATCACCAAACACGCACTTGTGAATACATGTTAACCTCATGGCATTGCAATTGAAATTTATTAAATAGCAATAAAAGAGAATATTAATTCAATTGAATTGCAAGTTAATTACTCAATGGTTTAATGTTCACCAGAGCAACAGAATTGCAACTTTCTGAGGCACGATGAAATGAAGTAAATACAATTATCAGCTAAATCACTTCTTGTAAGTCATAACTGCGATATAAAATATGTGAAACACCAGCTGCATCAGCAGGAGATAAACTCTTAATATCAGCACATCGTCGTTTGCTTCAGGGGCCGTATTCCAGAAACATATTACGTAGAATCTTATTCTTAACCTTAAAATCATAATGTTTCATTAACATTTTATTTCATATTTGAATGGCATTGTGCTAAGTGTGTATTTATAATCAACTTTTTATTAACTATCGTTCACGTAACTGCAAAGGGATCCACACATTTATATGTAGTTTCAAATAATATTGGATTACAAAAATTATATTATTAAGTGGAAATATTTTAAGATAAAATTAAGATGCTTCTGAAATACGGACCTAGGCCAGTAACCTATTGTTGACAGGAAACAAATCACAAAACACAAAGATGACAAGAAAAAAACATTGATGCAACGCATCAAATGGCGCCGCAATATATCTATGAAGAAAGCAAATGATTTCTAGATCTGTTTACAAATAAAGAGTCCAGTGAGAGGCTACAAAAGACTAAGATTAAACAAGGTCTCAAAACTAATCACTTTATATTATAGTATTTTAAACAGAAGTGTCCCATTGATCACATATGAGCAAACTTTAAAACTTATGATTATGAATGTTTAACATTAATGCTTAAGCGCCAAAACCGATATGCACTCATTGGTTCAAATCTTAAATCCACCAAACGCATGTTACCGACTAGGCAGCTGTATCAGCGTCTGCTATTATGCTATTTTTATAATGATTCACAACCTATTACAAGAAAATGTTAGACTAGACGCCAGAGAAAATTCAAGTTTAATTCCGCGACCTGTCAAATATACATTGAGTTGCAGTGTATGCATGATGTTGCATACTGATACGTTATCGAAAGTGTTGGCGAAAACGGGAAATACTGCATTTTGTTAAAGCGTATAGTTTATTGCAGTTCTTAGTTTGACTCAGCAACGTCTAGTTAGTTTTTTGTCAACAATATTATATTTATATAATAACGCCCCTTCCCTATGCTTCCTGTAAGACTCATCATTTATAAACGCGGCGCGGCGCCAATAAACTGCGGTCGCCGCCTTGGAACGGTGAATGCAAAGCGTTGGGCCTTTAAACCAGTTTAAAAGCATGTCGAACATCTCCCTTGATCCAGCATTAATTATAATACGTGTGAATAAAAATGAAAGTTTAACCCATAGCAATTCAGTTAAAACTATATTGCAATTACTGTGGATATATAATTCAATTGAATAACAATATCAAATTAATAACGCATTGTTCGACCTTTAACCCGATCAACATTATAGCCACTTTTTGATGCACGATGACATCAAAATCGTGTTAACAAGATTTTACGACGCATCATTTAGCTAATGTTAGGGATGGCAAGAGATACTATAACGCCATTCGAATGTTCGAATTCAATTTTCGAATATTTTTTTAATATTCCGTCCTTTTATATGATTATGTCATCATCACAATTTGTCCTTCATCATCATCATCATCATCATCATCATCATCATCATCATCATCATCATCATCATCATCATCATCATTATATGATTATGTCATCCTCATCACTCTACCTTCTTCATTTCATTATCGCCATCATTATCATCGCATCGTCATAATCATCATCATCATCATCATCATCATTATATGATTATGTCATCCTCATCACTCTACCTTCTTTATTTCATCATCGCCATCATCATCCCCATCATCATCAACAACAACAACAGCAACATCATCATCACCATCGTCATTGTCTAGTTATATTAAAGGTTTATTTGATGCATGTGTACGCTATAGTTACATATTAAAACATTTTAGGTCTAGTAGACGCATTCTCCCAAAAATATATATTAGGCAAATGCCATCTCAACAAACAGTTATCGCATAGCCTTTTCTAAATTTGCTTATGAAAACATTATTTGTTCTCGATTGGTGGGATCCCATTGAATAGGTACGATAATCTGTTTTCACAAGTTGTTCACCCAGGCCTCCTAGGTGTTAACCTAATTAGATAAGGCATAAAACCAACCTAATGCATTAAAAAAGCATTGCTATGCGGGTGCTCGAATAAACTATCCCGGATCAAAAGTTAAGGAAAATACAATACTTTTTGTACTATGTAATATTTTGTCGATGTGCCATTCTGTGAATAGATCCCTTTAAAACTTGGCATATTTTTTTAAACATTATTGTTTGCGTTTTCAACAAGGTGTAAAGGAACGCATAAGAGGTGAGTCTTAGCCGTGGTAAAAAATTAACGTAAATGATGTGTTCCCGATGACCAGTTGGAAATGAATCAGTTTTAAAAACACCGAGCCAAGCTTTGCTTTGCAACGAGCAATTCCATAGTGCGCTGCAGAACCTATTTTAAAACATAAAAAGTTTCGATATATTTCGGATATATTTTAAATCAGTAACACTATATTGATGGAATCATGAAACAAAAAGTATAACCAAGACAAAAAAAGAGTTTTCAGGGACACTGTTCCCGTTGGATACGAACTCACGCCTATAAAATCACTCTCTTCCATAAAAACCTGCCTATATCTGCCTATCCTATACAATGTTTATCAATGGCGCGCGTTCGCGTAATGGTACAATATTAACAATTCATACTTATCAATCTTATTAGTACTACTAAGTTTCGCGCGCCTGCGAAATGTCATTGAATACCACTGTTTATAAAATAAAATAAAACATAACACATTTGTCAACTGTTTATATAAACAGGTTTATCGTATTGAGGCATGCTTTAATATTAATTCTCTGTAAATAAATGCTATGTTTGCAAATGTTATTGTCGACCTATCGTCGATAAGCCCCTATATTTTGCAAACACTTTCGATACGTATCAAAATGCAACATCGTGCATACACTGCAGCTTCCTATATATTTGACAGGTCGGGGAATTAAAATTGAATTTTCTCTGGCGTCTAGTCTAACATTTTCTTGTAATAGGTTGTGAATCATTATAAAAATAGCATAATAGCAGACGCTGATACAGCTGCCTAGCCGGTAACATGCGTTTGGTGGATTTAAGATTTGAACCAATGAGTGCATATCGGTTTTGGCGCTTAAGCATTAATGTTAAACATTCATAATCATAAGTTTTAAAGTTTGCTCATATGTGATCAATGGGACACTTCTGTTTAAAATACTAGAACATAAAATGATTAGTTTTGCGACCTTGTTTAATCTTAGTCTTTTGTAGCCTCTCACTGGACTCTTTATTTGTAAACAGATCTAGAAATCATTTGCTTTCTTCATAGATATATTGCGGCGCCCTTTGATGCTTTGCATCAATGTTTTTTTCTTGTCATCTTTGTGTTTTGTGATTTGTTTCCTGTAATCAATAGGTTACTGGCCTGGGTCCGTATTCCAGAAGCATCTTAATTTTATCTTAAAATATTTCCACTTAATAATATAATTTTTGTAATCCAATATTATTTAAAACTACATATAAATGTGTGGATCCCTTTGCATAAAAGTTGATAATAAATACACACTTAGCATAATGCCATTCAAAAATGAAATAAAATGTTAATGAAACATTATGATTTTAAGGTTAAGAATAAGATTCTACGTAATATGTTTCTGGAATACGGCCCCTGAAGCAAACGACGATGCTGATAATAAGAGTGTATCTCCTGCTGATGCAGCTGGGGTTTCACATATTTTATATCGCAGTTATGACTTACAAGAAGTGATTTAGCTGATAATTGTACTTACTTCATTTCATCGTGCCTCAGAAAGTTGCTATTCTGTTGCTCTGGTGAACTTTAAACCATTGAGTAATTAAATTGCAACTCAATTGAATTAATATTCTCTTTTGTTGTAATTTAATTTCAATTGCAATGCCATGAGGTTAACATTTATTTACAAGTGTGTGTTTGGTGATTAATTCTGGGCTAAGTGTGAGGTTCGGCATGTGTTTAAACCGGTTTAAACCCCCAATGCTTTGCATTGACTGTTCCAAGGCGGTGACCCCAGTTTTATTCATTTTTATGTTTTGTGTTTTTTTTTGTATGTATTGTCCTGTATTGTATAGGCAATTGGTCACTTGCCTCAAATAAAGGAAGAGCGGATGGAAATAAGGGATTATCTCCTGATGATGTCTCTGGAGTTATATATTCCTATATTTCCTATCCAGAAACGTCCAAAAGTCTTATTTGATCCGCAGTTGTGTCCATTTAATAATGCACGAGTTAGCGAATTGGACAAATTTGAGTTATAGCAAAGTTATTACCATGTTTATAGAAAAGGTTCGTGATAAAATTATCGAATTATTGCTGTCTATTCCTATACCTCAGGGGAAATATTTAATTGGTTCACTGGAATAAATGATAACATTTTCATCAGTATATCAAGCGAATGTATAATACGTTGAAAAGCGACAGCTAAAGTATCATTGAAAATATGCGTCTGAAAACATTGTTAATGAACAATGAACATATAATACCGTTCCCTTGATGAAGAAAGTACTGTAACTGACATTTTACAAATTTTACATGAGTAGCAAACACTGATTTTCTACAAAACTGATTTAATGCATTAAAATAAGCGAATTAAGGAGCAGTTGTTATTTGTGAACAGCTTACTTCGAATAAAAAATACTTGTATATTCCTGTTCAGTTACATGACTTTCTGCCCTGAATTTCTTTTAGCGCAAAAAGTCTTGTTAGTGCACAAACAATAGCATTTTATTCGAAATTTCCAACATATACACCTTTTGATAAGGTATTCTTTACATTTATCATCTATATTATTATAATTAACTAATTTCATCAATTGAATTTACTTCAATTAATTATTTGTAATTTTTTTTCACAACATAATTCTTAGTGCGCAAAGCTGGATACTAAGTGAACTTACCATACTTTTTGCGCCAACATTTTTGTCAAAATATTTTGTGTGTGTGCAAAAGTCAGGATTGCCAGGTTGAATTCAAATATGTTATGAGATATGGTATACAGGCTCAATATATATATATATATATATATATATATATATATATATATATATATATATATATATATATATATATATATATATATATAAGTAAATTTCCTAGAAAATGTCAGTTACAGTTACATGACTTTTTGCGCCAATGTGACGATATGTTACCTACAAGGACTTCCGGAATGATATATAATTACAAAATTAGTCCAATTGTCAATAAGAACGTCAAACATTGCCATTCGGTTACTGACACTGTGGAAGTTGAAAAAGATTAATTTGTAGTTTGCATATACAATTTACAGCACGATCCTTGTTCAGGTTGCAAGCTCAGGGCTTACATATTTTAACAAATGGCGCATGCAATTTTGTTCCTACTGTCAATAATTCCAGCTTAAATTAAACAAGTTTAAAGTAATAGTGTGCTTGTTACTATAGCATAACTATATGTTATTTATTTGCCAATATGCTGGGCAACTTATTTTAATGCAGAGTTGCACCAATTGTCACACAAACTCAGGTAAACATATTATTAATTGCATGGATTGTCCCAAGAATCCATTATCTTGCGATCAGTTATGTACAAAACTACAATAAGTAAAAACATACGGCACACATCTGAAGAGATTTTTTATTGAACAGAAAAGCAAGAGTAGCATACAACACACACACAACAATACAGACCAGACAACTGTATATCGATAACCAGATCATCATTCTGCTTTTAAAAAACAACCTTTAATGAACACATGTAATAAGTACAAGTAGGCCATAGAAAAAATGATGTTAAATGAGATATGAGATCAATGAAATGAGATAAAATACACAAAAATGTTACAATATAAAACTATCATATGACAGCGTGTGTGTCATTGATATTGTCAACCCGAGGGCAGAATGTTACCCGAGGCAAAAAACGATTGGTGACATTCTGTTAAGAGGGTTGAGAATATCAATGTCACACACGCTGCCATTTGATTTATTGTATTATACCGAACAAAATTAAGTAAATAAAAAGTTTAAAACATGTTTTTTTTAAGTCATTTAATTATGCTCATCAAGATTGAAAAGTGACGTCAAGACTATATGACGTCACGACAAGGGAGGCAAACAATCCATAATTTGGAAGTTACAATTTTTGTCAGGTTATATTTATAAAACAACATGTACATTAGTGAACAAAATTACAGTTAGGTAAATAATAGTTAATAATAAGTTGATAATTGGTGAACACTAAGCAGAATTTCATTTATACATATAATAAAATGATGGTTTTAATGCTAAGGATAAGATTTCACTTAAGAATTTTCTGGAATACGTCCCCTGGCTTAATTACATCTTGATCCTGATAATCAGGCTTAACTTGTTGTGTGAACATGCGGCCAGTCCTAGCTGAGCGTCATTTTCTATCTCAACTGAGCAGATTCCCTTAAATGTTTTATTTTAAAATAACGTTTTGTCAAAAAAGGTCATGAAATATTGTGTCATTCCGATTATTCAGTTCATATTGCAAATGTGCGCTAAGATGAGTTCATAATTATGTAAAATAAACATTTGATCAAAAATTGAAATTGATCCAGAGTTTTAGTGTACGCCATTTTTGAGCCAGATCCTGAAATCTGTGATTCAATTTCATCTTAATCAGGCTTAGCTTATGTTATGAACATAAGGCCAGGACTACACCGGAAACTCAATTGGGGTTAATTTTTTAAAACCCTAACATTCATTTACTCTATAGCTGTTTCGTGCATATATCTTCTTTATACACATATTCTTTAAGTTAGTAAATATTCTTAAAGTTAGTAAATACTGAACACATTTTCTTAATTTAACCTCTTTCGAATCAAAATAATTGTATTTTTCAGAAAATTTGATGTGCAATTTTCATCTAAATTTTTCAGAGCTTTTGAATACCTTATGTTTTGAAATCTAGATTTTGGAATTGTAACATAAATGTGTGTAAAGGATATGTTACTCTAATATTATTTTTAAGAATATAACTTAGATTTACATGCTAGCACCTTACATTTTAACAGTCTAACATTTTAACCTCCCTCAAGCTATATAGCTTAGATTTATTTCCATTAAATTTCTATTGATCGAGATTCACAAACATTTCAAAAGCTTCGTCACGTGGTCATCCAAAATTAGTATTATCATAATTATTGTTTTGTGTCTTCCTTTGTTGCCGATGTATTGGGATGTATTAGCGACCCAACAAGGTTTTTTTTTCAAGGTTTTTGACCCTAGGGTTATGTTAAGGGTTAGGATTAGGTTCGGTTTCCCTTAGTTAAGGCTAGGTTATGTTTAGGGTTAGGTTAGAGCCCCAATTATTGCATGTTTAGGAGTTGGCCCTACGATTACTGGGTCCGTCCCAGTAATCGACCTATGGGAGTTTATAATGGGCAAGACCCAATATGTCGGCAAGTTAAAAATAAACAAACTATATAGGAGAAGCGTTATTGTACACACAAGCATGCGCTAAAATTACAGGACCAAGCCAAGATGATAAGACTGAAAAAAATGTATGTTTAATTTAAGAATACTGACATTGTATTCTTTACATTTAATAACTTTGTTAAATACAAAAGTATAAAAAGCACATTAACAACATCGCTCAACGCAATCAGCAGTTAGGAGCTGTGCTTCATTTTTTGAAGTGCTAGCATTCACTGCGGAACTTTTTCGGGTTTAAATTACAAAACGCAAAATTTAAGAGACCTCAAATATATAAATGGATTTCTTTAATCTAAAGGTACTGGGAATGTCAGGAAAGACAGTAATACAAAGAGCAGTGTTGAAAAACATTCTTTTCAGGGTCAAACCCATACGATATATTATTAGTTTAAGAGAATAAAAACGATATATTTGAAAATTGGCCCGAAGCCTGGAGTTGAGGACCAGATCGATAATTTATTTAAAAAAAAAAAATATTTATCTTTTCAACGAACCTAATACTGTTTCAAATGATTGTGTAGGTCATAGAGTATGTGCATACACAAATATAATATGTTTGCATAATCAGATAATTAGTTACTAATTACGAAAATTAAGTCACAGGCACCCTAATGGTCGCGGTCGCCTTAAGTCTGCTTTGTTGGACAATTTATACGCCCTATGGTCACGATTATATATATATATATATATATATAGCGCAGTTTGCACTATTGCAGATATACGAAGTGAGCAAAGTTCATGTTTCCTAGTCTTTTCTTATTTATTTAATAATAGTATTGGTAGAAGTTATCCCAAGTCCAGTTCCAGTTCCCGTAGTTCCGATCGTCATCAGTGAAAGGACCTTGATTTCCATCCAATCGCTGGTGCATGCCACTGTTTTCGTAGTTGAATTCTTCACCTTTGGAAGCGGTCAAGGACAAGCAAATAACAATCGAAAGAAAGAGAAGAATTAAAAACATTACAAAACACACAAAGTCTAAAAAATTTACAACATCTTTCCAGGTGATCGTTTTATTTTCTGCGCCCTCCGTTGCGCAATCCATGGTTCCATTTGTCTTCATACCAGATGATAAGCATGGAAGACAACTCAGCATTTTCATCAGTTTGACAAGAGGTCCTGGAACTTTTGTAGGCGGTTCGATTTTTCCGAAGCTATCCAACCGCAAGCAAATTAGTGCAAATATTGTTGTCAGTGTGCTTATAGCTGTTTGCATGACGAGAAAGGATGTAATTACGGGCACTGATTCAGAGTTGTGTGGGAGGGTGTTTGAAACAATGGTCAAAAACACCGCAAATGCCAAGAACACCGTGATAGCGAAGCCCGCTTTCTCTCCAGCACTGACAGGCAACATGAAAATGAAAATGTTCAGAATGGATAGCATGCATATCGGCAAGAGTACTGACAGTATGAAATACATTGGCTTTCTCTTTAGCGTCAGTTTAAAGCTGACCGTTGTGTCCAGTTCGTCTCGCCCGATGTGCCAGCTAGTACTGGTGATTTTCCACGCGGAATTTTCTTCGTAATCATCCATGTTTAATCCTTTAGAACCATTTTTCCCGCTCGTCATATTCACCTATAAAATATATACTTGTGAAACCAGTATAAATATGTTATGAATTACCGTCGAGGTTTGTTATTTATATATAATTTACTGAATATTCTCTCACTTTTTGTTGAGTATCAGAAGTATCAGATGTAGTTGCATACAAATACTAAAATAATTCATGGATGGTACATATGAAAATCAATTTCTGAAACGAAGGAATGTTACCTGAAGTCTTGTATAACTCCAGGCCTGGAACCTACGATAGCACGTCTGGTAGTCGAACGGATAGTAGGTGATATCAATGGAACATATTGATTGAAAAACCTTTGAAACAGAACAATTGTAGGAGATAATAATATTCAACTTTAAATTTGTTCACATCAGTATTTCAATAGTAATGCTTATTTTATGCACAAAACAAACGAACCGTTGTACAAATGTTGGTACATGGTTTACGTTCATTGGCAAAAGATACATTTTGAGTGTTGTTATTTTTTCCACGGAGGGTCTTCAATTCTAATTGGTTATTTTTGAAGCCGACACAGCATCACAAGCAAAAATTGGTCAATCATAAAATGTGATGTCAAAGCAGATGACGTCTAATTCGCTGACAATGACTGACTACGTAATTTAGTACCTGAAATGGTTGCCAGGAAATCAAGCCAGTGTGTGTATTCTTGACATTCACTTTGTTTTGTCACCAAGGCTTTTGTAATCCAGGTATGAATTTCTCAGTGCGATGTCCTGTTTCCAAACTTCGTCCTAACAACAAATGATATGTTACTAAACGAAATAAATATAAAGGTTAAGGATAAATGTAGAAGTTTAATTGACAATTTTAAAGTTTGCACATACTTCTTTCATTTACATATAGTACGTTTTGTTTTTAATTGTTCAATTCTGTACGTCTTATTAATCGACCGCAAATGTATTCATGAAAGTAATTGATTTAAACATATTTTATTTCGCGAACGCATATACATACACAAAACAAATGCAATTGCAAGTAATTCGCACGTACAAAAGATGGATCAGAACGAAAGATAATATGGCTCTTCTCCATGAATGGTATTTTGCGGAATAGTATGTAACATAATATAGTGGCAGTTAAGTATTTGAAAATAACTTAACAGTCATGGTAAGGAAGATATGATGATAGAAAGATGTAAGTCCGAGGCGAATGATAAATGTTAAAAGAAGTAGGAGTGATATATCAGGTAGCGAGAAAGACAAATGAAGAACGGTTGAAGTTTAAGGACTGTAATGAAATGATTTTTTTTCGATGTGACAGAGATAATAGCAACCGAACCTGGGGCCAGTGGTAAAAGCTGATTCCACCGTAATCAGCTGATGTCCATGTTAGAATCAAGTCGTTCCAGCTGACGGACAAATAAGCCATTGTAGTGATGACCTCTTCTGCCTCGCTAAGTTCGTTTATCGAGAACATATGGAGATTCACGTTGACACTGAAATGTGTGTCCATATGTTATATGATAGATTCACGCAACATTCATAACATGCATATCATGGTGCGTACAGATAAATATATCCGTTATATGTTCACACTTATATATACATGTGTGTTGGTGACCTAATAAGTCAGCAAGCGAAACAAAAAAGAAGAAACGATACGTATGCCTTCACAAACTCAATAAAATAGTATATTCAATATTCATTCGGCTTGAAAGTTATGGTGCATAATACCTATTGCACTGGATTGATTGTTTATATGTCGAATTCTGTTGTTGTAAGGGCCTGTCTCAAACAACTTCTTATATAGCTTTTTCGCATCATCTCCAGTGTGTGTCACCACGTGATTAAAATAGCCAATCAAAATGAGCAGAACAATAGACCAGCTGTGCAAGACCTTCAGAACATACATGCAGAAATAAAGCTACTAACAATAATAGATATTGATGCTTAATTAGCACGTGAACATAGGTTTGTGTAAGCATTTATTTATTTTCATAGCGGATATTTCAGTTCATTACATTAACATGTATAACAAAGTACATGAGCAATGTTTACGACTCGTCGTTTCACTGTTTCACCCAAAACCGCACTGACAGATATTGTTCTGACACTAATCTAAAATGCAGTTATATATTTGTTTCCGCGACCATTATTTGTTGCCGGTTCATATTTGTAATGTCGTGCCAGCAATGTACTCGTACTTTTGTAAATTTTGCTCAGCGCAGGTGATTAATTTATCTTATCTTTTTAGCCGATAACTGTTCATAATAGTATCAATCAATCAATAACATATCAAACAAATAAAATAATACATAAACATAAATTCAAATCATGTTCAATACAATTGACGAACATACAAACTATAAAAAAAAATACGTAAAATAATAATTACCGCTAAGTCATATTGAAACTAGTTTGAATAAAAAACAAAATACATACGAACGTACGAATCTCTAACTGAAACTATCCTTGTTGTGTGGTTTTATTGTTTTAACAGAGCAGTTCTCCGAAAACATTTTCCTTGTTGTTGTCAACGTTCTTCCGTGAAATGAAACGAATACCCAGCGTTGAGAGTAAACTGGTTTGCATTATTGGCAAAAAACTATTTCAAGTAAGGTATTGATTTGCAGCAAATGTAAAATGAATGAAAGACGTATTAGATCGGATAACCATTGCAAACTGTGTTAGTGTTATGGAAGCGCCATTGTAAGGCGCATGTATTGTATAACCTGTGCGATTTTGAGATTTGTGTTGATCATTGATCATGGTCTTGTTCCAAACATAATCATTCATTTTAACACAGGTGGCGCGACAACTGCTGGTGGTTAGAACAATACAATATAAGGAAAGAACTGTTGATTTGTCAAGTCAAAATATTCACTTATCATACGAAAATATTATTTAAGATATTACAAAATGGAGAAGTCTACTGTAATATTTATATTGATTTACATATGTGCTGCACACTGTTTTCTATGTAAATAAAATATTGATAAGTAACTGAAATCAGTAGGCTCAAATCTGATCGCAAGAATGCATGATTTGAGTGGTAATATTGGTTTGTTTAAAAAATACGTTTGGTTTACCTGGTTCCATGAAATGAAACTGATATCATGTTTTAAGACATACCTATTCACTTGCTTTCATTACATGTATTGTTCAAATGAACAATATTACAAACCAAACAAGAAATTTTCAGACAAAAGAACACAATGTAAGTGTTAAAGGTATTGTAGTCTCTATGAATGTTGGACATTCATGTAAGGATTGTTTGACAAAAGATTACTATCAACGTAAAGGGAAATCCTTTATGCAGTTATTTTTATGGTAACAACTTACGTATAAGGATTTAGTTTATCGTGCATTGAAAATACTCTGTTTTCAGGAAACACCCGTAACCAACTAATTATATGTTAATCAAGTTTTTGGTTAGGTTAGTCCAGGTGCTTTGCTTGATGCGGATATTTATCAATAACATTGAAAAATAGGAAAATCTGTGAATAAGCCTAATGCCTCTTAGAATTGTAAATAATTTTGAACATAATAATAATCCGGACACGTGTATCTATGTTTAAAAATGTATAAAGACCCATTACACATGCACAATGGATTTTAGTACAAATAATACCCCCATATGATTGCAGTAATAGATGTCAAAACAAAACAGGGTTAATATAATTGCAGTTTAGATGAAAGCTAATCCTAAAAGGAGAGGCCGAAACTAACTATTTACACGTCACTTTACCAACGTGCAGGTTATCAGAGTTCATTTTGTCGATGAAGTGGCGTAAACATGTGTTAAAATGTGTTAAATATAAAAAGGAGGAACATATGTAAAACAAAACGGTATCATTTTCCTCTTAAAAGATTCAGAATTGAAACGCTCTTTTTCGGCGCTTCATCGATGCATGAAAGTCAGTTTTTTTTTGTATCTAATTTCGGCTTTATGCACAAATTAGATACAAAAAAACTGACCTTCATACATCGATCAAGCGCTGGAAAGAGCGTTTCAATTCGTACAATGACAATTATAATTGCAATGTGTGTATACTTTAAATGTTCACCTTAAAAGAAAAAATCAATTTATGGTTTATTTTTTGCAATTCGCGCATCAACACATTAAAGTATGATTCGTAGGCTTCGCCCCTTGCACTGCAGTAGCGTTGTGTACATGTCGCAACACAACAGTATCTTTAAAAATACAGTAGCTCTAGTGATAAAATTTAGTTTTGATTTACTTTTGTTTTGGTTGATATTTCGTAAGAGCAATTTTGGAGAAGGTGTTTTGTATCCATAATATACATGTAGCAAGAGACGGAAATATTGAAACGCGTTCCAGTTTAGATTTACGACTGAAGGCTAAACGAGTCGAAAGTTGTTTTCAGATAGTTGCAATTTTGTAAACGCCCATATACATGTGTGGATGGAACCGTGCTTTAGGCGTAGAATATATTTAAATAATTAATGTTTATTTTTACATTTGAAACGCAATGTTTCATATGTATGTTTTACTTCTTTCTTAAAACGACCGATGCATTTTAAAACCGAGTGTTGAGCAAATATTTCAACACCACATTGTTTTGCACGTCGTGTTAAAACGTTTTGAGTAAGAAATTCGGCAAAATATATCGTGAAAGGCCCTAATTCCGAGTGGGACCATATTTCGATGATCCATGATTTTAAATAATCAATGCACTTCTGGGTAGGATTATTTATTTATTTTGTTGAAATTGATTTACAAACATGAATGACAGAAAAAAAAATCAAAAAATATTTATCTAGAGTCATGTTTAATTGAATAAGTAAAACAGCCACATTTTCTGTCATTTTTTTCACACGGTGTCTACTATTGTGTCAAAGATTCTGTAAAAGTACATAAGAAACCTCTAGTTAATTTTGTCTTCAATGTTGACAATTGATGAATGGACAACATAAAAGGTGAAGTAATGTTGATACACAGGGCAAAAAACAAGCATATTTCATGTTGTTTCATTGTGTCATCGGAATTTGGAACAAATTCAAGGTGACGGATAAATGGTACTGGAAATGCATTTTCCATTTGTTGGTCATGTTTATGTGACAAAAGTGCAAATAATTTATTGTAGTTGATAGATAAATGATTATTTTATCAATATTAGTGGATATTTTGATTTTGTAAAGTTCACTGAATATCTTTTAATTGATCAGTTTCTTATGTAATTGGAATATGGACACTCCAGGATAACTAACAGTGTGGATATAAGATCAAGTCGAGAAACAGGTAAACGACTTTTATTATTTTACTATTCAAAATATAAAATCTATGGAACTGTGTGTCATCGGCCGAAAATATCTACTGTACAGTTTCTTTACCTATGTGACACAAATTGAAAAGGTCAATTGTTATGCATCTTATTAAACATATTTGCATAGAGCTGTGAGCAAGAAGAAAATTGTAATTGTTTTAGTCAAAGCTACTTGTAAATGACAATTCTGTAAAAAAAAATTAACTTTGCTTCAGCTGCTGTTGAAACTCCTGGACCCGAGTGATATAATGAAGTTACGATACACCACAATAATGATTCGACTCATAACGATTCGCCACAGTTTAATGACGATTCGCCAGAGGGTGATAACGATCCGCCACTGTGTGTTATAACGATTCGCCACAAACTGGATGTACAATATATAATTCGCCCTGTCGTGTAATGTGAATGGATAAATGTTGGAGAAAATTAACAGGTGAATTTAGTGCAAATCATCCTTAGCTTATGCTTAATTTACCAACTTGAGCCTACTTCGAGGAGTGTTTTGAGCTTCGCAGCTAGCGAGTCATTTGCGTACTTGAAAATGGGATTTTACAATGGGACATTCAGCTCTCAGAGGTGACAATTTGATGGAGCTCGCACAATTTCCGAGGTGTTTTTGTGGTATTCTTTTGCGAGCTCCACGGGATGACTGCATACCATGCTCGCTTGGTTTTCCGGTGGCTTCCTTGTAAAAAAATGGGACACGTTTGTTCAACTGGATGTCTGTTATTTGACAGTACATCTTGTTTCTAAACCGTTATTTGCTTAATCTGTTAATCTGTAAAATTGTGTATTTTTATGTTTGTGTTTGTTAAATTTCATTTGTTTTCCTCTTTGGATAAATATAAATTTAAATATAAATATAAAAGAGGGTATGTACGATCTCATCGAATTTTCTAAGACAATATGAAAGTAAAATAAAACCTATAAAACACTGATAAATAACAAACTATATTTAAACTTTCAGAAAAATTAATATTCGAAAATCCTCGAAATACTTTAAAATACTTTTCGTCTTCCTGTCGAAAACACATTGATGTGCATCAGGCATGTACAATTTTGGGAAATCCCCAATATGTGTTGCGTGTTGACAAAAGTTCTGTGCAGATTGTTCATACGACACATTTTTGTTTCTCTCAAAAAAACGATTAAAGGTGTCGGTATTGGCACAGCACTAGGAATTTTATAAATTTGTCGTTATCATGAAGTTCATTTTAAAAAGCAACATATGAAGTATGGTATAAATATCTGTTTATTTCTTTTTATTTTAACTTCCCTTGATTATATTCGTCCTCTCATTTGTGTTGTCCAAATTATGAGAAAATGAAATGTTGATATTGAAATCGTACATACCCCCTTTAAATATTTTTATCCAAAAAGTTTCTTTTTTATGTTTATGTTGAATTTTCTCTCTATGTTATTTCTTTCTTTCATGCATAATGCTCATCAAATAAGCAAAAACAAAGAAACAACATACATTTTACATGTTACATGTTTATACTTTATTATTAATAAATATATTCATTATTAATTTCGTTTTGTGACAATGCCATGTATAAATGTGAATTAATCTGTTACTGTATTTCTATTTCTAGTCGTCTCACATGAATAGAGGCAACCGGCTTCATTGAAAAATAAAAGCCTGTCACATGATGCATTTAAGCCAATCAGAACATGGTAAAATGATGAAACCAAAGGAAATTGTAATTATAGTAAATTGAATAGAAAAGACTTAAAGAACGGGAAAATTAATAGTTCGCACATCGCATTTGAAGTCCCAAACAAAAATCGCATTACTTCATGGAATACGATGTCCCACCATGTATTCGTTTTCAATTATGTGCATGTGCATAACCCCTTTACAAGTACATGTTCACTGATATCATCTCGATTTAAACATGTCTATATATTTCTTGGACCCGTGAAAATGGCTCTGCTGGTAACTGATCACAATAACATTTAAATAATGTATTGTGTATAAAAGAGAATATTTTAATAAATTAATATTAATTGGATATATATGGACCCAGCATGAATTTACGCGCGCCTTAAACATAAGATGAGTGAAATTTAACTTGTAAAGTCGAAGCTAAAGAAAATGGCTCTGCTGGTACCTGATTACAATAACATTTAAATAATGTATTGTATATAAAAGAGAATATTTTAATAAATTAATATTAATTGGATAAAAATGGACCCAGCATGAATTTACACGGGCCTTAAAAGATGAGTGAAATTTAACTTGTAAAATCGAAGCTCCTTGGTTTGGTGTACATGTAGATTGAACATTCGGTAGACAACTGTTTCGTTGAACCACGACGTGTTAAGTGTTTCGTTACTGCTGAGACAGCCAAGATATGTTATGATGAATCTTTCTCTGAAATGATACATTTTTTGTTTCATCATTTCATAATTTTAAATGCACTTGAACTAACTTTTAAGAGGTATTAATCTATTAAATACGCTTGTATTCGTGTTATCCCATCCAGATTGTTAATATATTTCCCCAAATGTTTATAGTTCAACGACAAGCAATCCAATGTAAATATAAATATCATAGTTTGGTCGTTTGTCACACATTCAATAAAGAAATAATGTTCGATTTTGAGTTGTTTATATGTAAACAAACAACGATTTTGAGTTCTGATGTGTTTGAAGTAATATAATGTATGTGCAATAGAACGAAAAATCGTTGTTTATTTACAGGTAAACAATGATAAAGCGAAAGTAATGTCGATTATTACATGACTTGACAACATATTCTGAAATTAGAATGCGAACTTTTTATTGTTTCGGAACTACTTTTCGAGTTGTTTATTGGCAATTTAACGACGGAAATTTTGCGCGTGTCATGTTAGAATTTAAAATCATCCATGTTTTCTTAATTTGCATCAGAATTCGTCGTTGTTGTGTTTTTCTTCTGCAAGATCCGAAATAAGATCTCAAGGATTTTTGCATTGTTTGAAAACTTTAAAAAACGACTGCCTGTCCGTGAGGGTTTAATTTGTGACGCACTGATTACAACAACACAATTTCATATGCGAGAGAAAATAACCATTGTGATTGATTCATAAAATAAATAAGTAATTATCACACAATACCTCAGATAAACGTCATTATCTACGGTTGAAAGAACATCTCTCGTGTATTATGCACTTTTGTTTTGGTGCAGTGTAGCTACCTCGTTTTCCTATTATAGTGCGAAATTATTAACCTGACACTCATGTATATTCCGTATAAAATCGGGTTTTATTTATAGATACTACGACAAGTATCAAACCTATCATAGGCCATTTTACAATCTAAATTGATATCGTATAGATTTATATGTGGTTAGGAAGAATAGTGTATGCCGCGCTTGCAATGCGAAGGTTTAAGTTCGAGTCCCGGCGTCGACATTTTATAAACATGAGCATTTTACACACTATTATTAAAATTATTAAATGAAATTGATACTTTGCATGTATAAGTACTTTCTGTATGAATAATACAAAATTAAAAGAATCAATATTAATAAGATCAAATAAAAAATAATTTAAAACAATGATTATTATACATTATTTAATTAATATCTTATGATTTGCACATTTTAAGAATAACTCATACTATTTTACAAAGGTCGCTGTCAGAAGGAATTGAACTCGGCCGATGGTTTGGGGCGCTAGCACTTATACAACACGACCATTAAATACCACTCTCGCTACACCGTACTTAATCTATATCAACATAAATTCCGATAACAGAAACTCGTCCAAAACTACTCAAACAACGGAACACACGTACGGGTTGTCATGAAGATTAATTAGTGTCAGGTTAATAATTTCGCACTATAACAGAATTTAGTTTTGTTTGTACCTTTAATCTACATGTGTATTTGTTTGATTGGAAATACTTTCTAGCGTTATCTGTATTTAGTGTAGCAGTTACGAACTGTTGTTTGGTTAACTATGTAACATAAATATTATGAACTGGTATATTTATGTTGTGTGTATGAAACTGAATTTGTGTCTCATTATAAACGGGCCTTTAGCTGCTGACGCTGCAAATATGTCAAATCATTTGACATTCTAATTCCGTTTCGTCTTAGTTGATCTCTATATCCGAATGACTTAAATTTATCTTCTGGTCTTGCAAACGCAACTATAATCATTCTGGGCTCGTTTGATTTACCAGTGACCATTGACCCAATGCGCTGCGCCCTTACTAATGATGAGTCATTAAAGTTATAACTTTCATCGACTGAGCTAAGGACTTTATCCCTTACTATTGTTTTCAGCTCTGCACTACTGCTTTCGACTTCTTTTATCCCAAATACCCTTACGGAATGTTTTAGCCTTTCTGATTCTAAAATGTTCAATTGTGCTTCTATACCTGATATTCCTGACTCATACTGCTCATCATGGTATGCCAAACTCTCTATATCACGTTGCAATACTTCCCGGTTGTAATTTTTTACAACTACGTCCAATCAATTCCAAACTGTTACTAAATGCTTTGCAACATATTACACGCATATAACTCAAGAGATTGGAAACACTTCATCATAGATGCTTTAATCCACCCTGGAGCAGTCCAAAAATTGTATAAGAAAGTTTATACATTTACACCAATATTTCAATTTTTAGTTACAGAAACATCTCGAAAAAAATGTAGCGTGCTTAAATGACCTCAGTACAACATGTTATTGTGTTTTCTGACGTTAACTTCTTTATACGGTTACGGTGATAGCATATTTTGTAATCTACTCTGTTAGCGACAACGTTAAAGTATGTACCTCCCGAACAACAAGAAATGCGCATAGCTGTACACTTTTGCATAACAATGTGTTATTTGGCGCGCAATCTTATACGAATCTGCAACAAACAACTGAATATAGTGTAATGAAAAGATCAAACGTACACAAATGGCACCAATGATTCCGATATGGAACAGCAAGCATCGAAGATGATGAACACAATGATTGATCGAGAATTACGACGGCGACGCGAAGGCTGTTGACTTCGTCGTGAATTAAGGTCGTGCGGGGTTTGCAGAAGCGCTCGGAACAGTTCGGACTTTCTTACATTAGATACTGGAAATGAGAACGTTTTGTGCGAAAATGGTTAAACGATTAAAAATCATTCTTGTTCATTTACTCTTAAAATATTATTACTGTTATCGGTGGAATAAATATCCAATTGAATAGGAATCTCGGGCATTGTAGTTTTTTATTACCAAAGGAATAGCGAATTTATTTAATGAACACTTTATTATTGGATAAAAACCTATACTGACGAAATGAATGAAATCTGGTGCTTTTCATCAATGGTTTATTCTTGTCATATTTTTGTTTTATGATTTGTTTCCTGTTATCAATAGATTACAGGCCTGGGTCCGTATTCCAGAAGCATCTTAATTTTATCTTAAAATATTTCCACTTAATAATATAATTTTTGTAATACAATATTATTTAAAACTACTTATAAATGTGTGGATCCCTTTGCAGTTACGTGAACGATAGTTAATAAAAAGTTGATTATAAATACACACTTAGCACAATGCAATGCAAATATGAAATAAAATGTTAATGAAACATTATGATTTTAAGGTTAAGGAAAAGATTCTACGTAATATGTTTCTGGAATACGGCCCCTAAAGCAAACGACGATGTGCTGATAATAAGAGTGTATCTCCTGCTGATGCAGCTGGTGTTTCACATATTTTATATTGCAATTATGACATACAAGAAGTGATTTAGCTGATAATTGTACTTACTTCATTTCATCGTGCCTCAGAACGTTGCTATTCTGTTGCTCTGGTGAACATTAAACCATTGAGTAATTAAATTGCAACTCAATTGAATTAATATTCTCTTTTGTTGTAATTTAATTTCAATTGCAATGCCATGAGGTTAACATTTATTTACAAGTGCGTGTTTGGTGATTAATTCTGGGCTAAGTGTGAGGTTCGGCATGCGTTTAAACCGGTTTAAACCCCCAATGCTTTCCAATGACTGTTCCAAGGCGGTGACCCCAGTTTTATTCATTTTTATGTTTTGTGTTTTTTTTTGTATGTATTGTCCTGTATTGTATAGGCAATTGGTCACTTGCCTCAAATAAAGGAAGAGCGGATGGAAATAAGGGATTATCTCCTGATGATGTCTCTGGAGTTATATATTCCTATATTTCCTATCCAGAAACGTCCAAAAGTCTTATTTGATCCGCAGTTGTGTCCATTTAATAATGCACGAGTTAGAGAATTGGACAAATTTGAGTTATAGCAAAGTCATTACCATGTTTATAGAAAAGGTTCGTGATAAAATTATCGAATTATTGCTGTCTATTCCTATACCTCAGGGGAAATATTTAATTGGTTCACTGGAATAAATGATAAAATTTTCATCAGTATATCAAGCGAATGTATAATACGTTGAAAAGCGACAGCTAAAGTATCATTGAAAATATGCGTCTGAAAACATTGTTAATGAACAATGAACATATAATACCGTTCCCTTGGTGAAGAAAGTACTGTAACTGACATTTTACAAATTTTACATGAGTAGCAAGCACTGATTTTCTAAAAAACTGATTTAATGCATTAAAATAAGCGTATTAAGGAGCAGTTGTTATTTGTGAACAGCTTACTTCGAATACAAAATACTTGTATATTCCTGTTCAGTTACATGACTTTTTGCACTGAATTTCTTTTAGCGCAAAAAGTCTTGTTAATGCACAAACAATAGTATTTTATTCGAAATTTCCAACATATACACCTTTTGATAAGGTATTCTTTACATTTATCATCTATATTATTATAATTAACTAATTTCATCAATTGAATTTACTTCAATTAATTATTTGTAATTTTTTTTCACAACATAATTCTTAGTGCGCAAAGCTGGATACTAAGTGTACTTACCATACTTTTTGCGCCAACATTTTTGTCAAAATATTTTGTGTGTGTGCAAAATTCAGGATTGCCAGGTTGAATTCAAATATGTTATGAGATATGGTATACAGGCTCAATATATATATATATATATATATATATATATATATATATATATATATATATATATGTAAATTTCCTAGAAAATGTCAGTTACATGACTTTTTGCGCCAACGTGACGATATGTTACCTACAAGGACTTCCGGCATGATATATAATTACAAAATTAGTCCAATTGTCAATAAGAACGTCAAACATTGCCATTCGGTTACTGACACTGTATAAGTTGAAAAAGATTAATTTGTAGTTTGCATATACAATTTACAGCACGATCCTTGTTCAGGTTGCAAGCTCAGGGCTTACATATTTTAACAAATGGCGCATGCTAATTTTGTTCCTACTGTCAATAATTCCAGCTTAAATTAAACAAGTTTAAAGTAATAGTGTGCTTGTTACTATAGCATAACTATATGTTATTTATTTGCCAATATGCTGGGCAACTTATTTTAATGCAGAGTTGCACCAATTGTCACACAAACTCAGGTAAACATATTATTAATTGCATGGATTGTCCCAAGAATCCATTATCTTGCGATCAGTTATGTACAAAACAACAATAAGTAAAAACATACGGCACACATCTGAAGAGATTTTTTATTGAACAGAAAAGCAAGAGTAGCATACAACACACACACAACAATACAGACCAGACAACTGTATATCGATAGCCAGATCATCATTCTGCTTTTAAAAAACAACCTTTAATGAACACATGTAATAAGTACAAGTAGGCCATTGAAAAAAAGATGATAAATGAGATATGAGATCAATGAAATGAGATAAAATACACAAAAATGTTACAATATAAAACTATCATATGACAGCGTGTGTGTCATTGATATTGTCAACCCGAGGGCAGAATGTTACCCGAGGCAAAAAACGATTGGTGACATTCTGTTAAGAGGGTTGAGAATATCAATGTCACACACGCTGCCATTTGATTTATTGTATTATACCGAACAAAATTAAGTAAATAAAAAGTTTAAAACATGTTTTTTTTAAGTCATTTAATTATGCTCATCAAGATTGAAAAGTGACGTCAAGACTATATGACGTCACGACAAGGGAGGCAAACAATCCATAATTTGGAAGTTACAATTTTTGTCAGGTTATATTTATAAAACAACATGTACATTAGTGAACAAAATTACAGTTAGGTAAATAATAGTTAATAATAAGTTGATAATTGGTGAACACTAAGCAGAATTTCATTTATACATATAATAAAATGCTAAAGAAAATTGATGGTTTTAATGCTAAGGATAAGATTTCACTTAAGATTTTTCTGGAATACGTCCCCTGCCTCAATTACATCTTGATCCTGATAATCAGGCTTAACTTGTTGTGTGAACATGCGGCCAGTCCTAGCTGAGCGTCATTTTCTAGCTCAACTGAGCAGATTCCCTTAAATGTTTTATTTTAAAATAACGTTTTGTCAAAAAAGGTCATGAAATATTGTGTCATTCCGATTACAATATTCAGTTCATATTGCAAATGTGCGCTTAGATAAGTTCATAATTATGTAAAATAAACATTTGATCAAAAATTGAAATTGATCCAGAGTTTTAGTGTACGCCATTTTTGAGCCAGATCCTGAAATATGTGATTCAATTTCATCTTAATCAGGCTTAGCTTATGTTATGAACATAAGGCCAGGACTACACCGGAAACTCAATTGGGGTTAATTTTTTAAAACCCTAACATTCATTTACTCTATAGCTGTTTCGTGCATATATCTTCTTTATACACATATTCTTTAAGTTAGTAAATATTCTTTAAGTTAGTAAATACTGAACACATTTTCTTAATTTAACCTCTTTCGAATCAAAATAATTGTATTTTTCAGAAAATTTGATGTGCAATTTTCATCTAAATTTTTCAGAGCTTTTGAATACCTTATGTTTTGAAATCTAGATTTTGGAATTGTAACATAAATGTGTGTAAAGGATATGTTACTCTAATATTATTTTTAAGAATATAACTTAGATTTACATGCTAGCACCTTACATTTTAACAGTCTAACATTTTAACCTCCCTCAAGCTATATAGCTTAGATTTATTTCCATTAAATTTCTATTGATCGAGATTCACAAACATTTCAAAAGCTTCGTCACGTGGTCATCCAAAATTAGTATTATCATAATTATTGTTTTGTGTCTTCCTTTGTTGCCGATGTATTGGGATGTATTAGCGACCCAACAAGGTTATTTTTTCAAGGTTTTTGACCCTAGGGTTAGGGTAAGGGTTAGGATTAGGTTCGGTTTCCCTTAGTTAAGGCTAGGTTATGTTTAGGGTTAGGTTTAGAGCCCCAATTATTGCATGTTTAGGAGTTGGCCCTACGATTACTGGGTCCGTCCCAGTAATCGACCTATGGGAGTTTATAATGGGCAAGACCCAATATGTCGGCAAGTTAAAAATAAACAAACTATATAGGAGAAGCGTTATTGTACACACAAGCATGCGCTAAAATTACAGGACCAAGCCAAGATGATAAGACTGAAAAAAATGTATGTTTAATTTAAGAATACTGACATTGTATTCTTTACATTTAATAACTTTGTTAAATACAAAAGTATAAAAAGCACATTAACAACATCGCTCAACGCATTCAGCAGTTAGGAGCTGTGCTTCATTTTTTGAAGTGCTAGCATTCACTGCGGAACTTTTTCCGGTTTAAATTACAAAACGCAAAATTTAAGAGACCTCAAATATATAAATGGATTTCTTTAATCTAAAGGTACTGGGAATGTCAGGAAAGACAGTAGTACAAAGAGCAGTGTTGAGAAACATTCTTTTCAGGGTCAAACCCATACGATATATTATTAGTTTAAGAGAATAAAAACGATATATTTGAAAATTGGCCCGAAGCCTGGATTTGACGACCAGATCGATAATTTATTTTTAAAAAATAAATATTTATCTTTTCAACGAACCTAATACTGTTTCAAATGATTGTGTAGGTCATAGAGTATGTGCATACACAAATATAATATGTTTGCATAATCAGATAATTAGTTACTAATTACGAAAATTAAGTCACAGGCACCCTAATGGTCGCGGTCGCCTTAAGTCTGCTTTGTTGGACAATTTATACGCCCTATGGTCACGATTATATATATATATATATATATATATATATAGCGCAGTTTGCACTATTGCAGATATACGAAGTGATCAAAGTTCATGTTTCCTAGTCTTTTCTTATTTATTTAATAATAGTATTGGTAGAAGTTATCCCAAGTCCAGTTCCAGTTCCCGTAGTTCCGATCGTCATCAGTGAAAGGACCTTGATTTCCATCCAATCGCTGGTGCATGCCACTGTTTTCGTAGTTGAATTCTTCACCTTTGGAAGCGGTCAAGGACAAGCAAATAACAATCGAAAGAAAGAGAAGAATTAAAAACATTACAAAACACACAAAGTCTAAAACATTTACATCTTTCCAGGTGATCGTTTTATTTTCTGCGCCCTCCGTTGCGCAATCCATGGTTCCATTTGTCTTCATACCAGGTGATACGCATGGAAGACAACTCAGCATTTTCATCAGTTTGACAAGAGGTCCTGGAACTTTTGTAGGCGGTTCGATTTTTCCGAAGCTATCCAACCGCAAGCAAATTAGTGCAAATATTGTTGTCAGTGTGCTTATAGCTGTTTGCATGACGAGAAAGGATGTAATTACGGGCACTGATTCAGAGTTGTGTGGGAGGGTGTTTGAAACAATGGTCAAAAACACCGCAAATGCCAAGAACACCTTGATAGCGAAGCCCGCTTTCTCTCCAGCACTGACAGGGAACATGAAAATGAAGATGTTCAGAATGGATAGCATGCATATCGGCAAGAGTACTGACAGTATGAAATACATTGGCTTTCTCTTTAGCGTCAGTTTAAAGCTGACCGTTGTGTCCAGTTCGTCTCGCCCGATGTGCCAGCTAGTACAGGTGATTTTCCACGCGGAATTTTCTTCGTAATCATCCATGTTTAATCCTTTAGAACCATTTTTCCCGCTCGTCATATTCACCGATAAAATATATACTTGTGAAACCAGTAATATGTTATGAATTACCGTCGAGGTTTGCTATTTATATATAATTTACTGAATATTCTCTCACTTTTTGTTGAGTATCAGAAGTATCAGATGTAGTTGCATACAAATACTAAAATAATTCATGGATGGTACATATGAAAATCAATTTCTGAAGCGAAGGAATGTTACCTGAAGTCTTGTATAACTCCGGCCTGGAACCTACGATAGCACGTCTGGTAGTCGAACGGATAGTAGGTGATATCAATGGAACATATTGATTGAAAAACCTTTGAAACAGAACAATTTTAGGAGATAATAATATTCAACTTTAAATTTGTTCACATCAGTATTTCAATAGTAATGCTTATTTTATGCACAAAACAAACGAACCGTTGTTCAAATGTTGGTACATGGTTTACGTTCATTGGCAAAAGGTACATTTTGAGTGTTGTTATTTTTTCCACGGAGAGTCTTCAATTCTAATTGGTTATTTTTGAAGCCGTCACAGCATCACAAGCAAAAATTGGTCAATGATAAAATGTGATGTCAAAGCAGATGACGTCTAATTCGCTGACAATGACTGACTACGTAATTTAGTACCTGAAATGGTTGCCAGGAAATCAAGCCAGTGTGTGTATTGTTGACATTCACTTTGTTTTGTCACCAAGGCTTTTGTAATCCAGGTATGAATTTTTCAGTGCGATGTCCGGTTTCCAAACTTCGTCCTAACAACAAATGATATGTTACTAAACGAAATAAATATAAAGGTTAAGGATAAATGTAGAAGTTTAATTGACAATTTTAAAGTTTGCACATACTTCTTTCATTTACATATAGTACGTTTTGTTTTTAATTGTTCCATTCTGTACGTCTTATTAATCGACCGCAAATGCATTCATGAAAGTAATTGATTTAAACATATTTTATTTCGCGAACGCATATACATATACAAAACAAATGCAATTGCAAGTAATTCGCACGTACAAAAGATGGATCAGAACGAAAGATAATATGGCTCTTCTCCATGAATGGTATTTTGCGGAATAGTATGTAACATAATATAGTGGCAGTTAAGTATTTGAAAATAACTTAACAGTCATGGTAAGGAAGATATGATGATAGAAAGATGTAAGTCCGAGGCGAATGATAAATGTTAAAACAAGTAGGAGGGATATATCAGGTAGCGAGAAAGACAAATGAAGAACGGTTGAAGTTTAAGGACTGTAATGAAATGATTTTTTTTCGATGTGACAGAGATAATAGCAACCGAACCTGGGGCCAGTGGTAAAAGCTGATTCCACCGTAATCAGCTGATGTCCATGTTAGAATCGAGTCGTTCCAGCTGACGGACAAATAAGCCATTGTAGTGAGAACCTCTTCTGCCTCGCTAAGTTCGTTTATCGAGAACATATGGAGATTCACGTTGACACTGAAATGTGTGTCCATATGTTATATGATAGATTCACGCAACATTCATAACATGCATATCATGGTGCGTACAGATAAATATATCCGTTATATGTTCACACTTATATATACATGTGTGTTGGTGACCTAATAAGTCAGCAAGCGAAACAAAAAAGAAGAAACGATACGTATGCCTTCACAAACTCAATAAAATAGTATATTCAATATTCATTCGGCTTGAAAGTTATGGTGCATAATACCTATTGCACTGGATTGATTGTTTATATGTCGAATTCTGTTGTTGTAAGGGCCTGTCTCAAACAACTTCTTATATAGCTTTTTCGCATCATCTCCAGTGTGTGTCACCACGTGATTAAAATAGCCAATCAAAATGAGCAGAACAATACACCAGCTGTGCAAGACCTTCATAACATACATGCAGAAATAAAGCTACTAACAATAATAGATATTGATGCTTAATTAGCACGTGAACATAGGTTTGTGTAAGCATTTATTTATTTTCATAGCGGATATTTCAGTTCATTACATTAACATGTATAACAAAGTACATGAGCAATGTTTACGACTCGTCGTTTCACTGTTTCACCCAAAACCGCACTGACAGATATTGTTCTGACACTAATCTAAAATGCAGTTATATATTTGTTTCCGCGACCATTATTTGTTGCCGGTTCATATTTGTAATGTCGTGCCAGCAATGTACTCGTACTTGTGTAAATTTTGCTCAGCGCAGGTGATTAATTTATCTTATCTTTTTAGCCGATAACTGTTGATAATAGTATCAATCAATCAATAACATATCAAACAAATAAAATAATACATAAACATAAATTCAAATCATGTTCAATACAATTGACGAACATACAAACTATAAAAAAATACGTAAAATAATAATTACCGCTAAGTCATATTGAAACTAGTTTGAATAAAAAACAAAATACATACGAACGTACGAATCTCTAACTGAAACTATCCTTGTTGTGTGGTTTTATTGTTTTAACAGAGCAGTTCTCCGAAAACATTTTCCTTGTTGTTGTCAACGTTCTTCCGTGAAATGAAACGAATACCCAGCGTTGAGAGTAAACTGGTTTGCATTATTGGCAAAAAACTATTTCAAGTAAGGTATTGATTTGCAGCAAATGTAAAATGAATGAAAGACGTATTAGATCGGATAACCATTGCAAACTGTGTTAGTGTTATGGAAGCGCCATTGTAAGGCGCATGTATTGTATAACCTGTGCGATTTTGAGATTTGTGTTGATCATTGATCATGGTCTTGTTCCAAACATAATCATTCATTTTAACACAGGTGACGCGACAACTGCTGGTGGTTAGAACAATACAATATAAGGAAAGAACTGTTGATTTGTCAAGTCAAAATATTCACTTATCATACGAAAATATTATTTAAGATATTAAAAAATGGAGAAGTCTACTGTAATATTTATATTGATTTACATATGTGCTGCACACTGTTTTCTATGTAAATAAAATATTGATAAGTAACTGAAATCAGTAGGCTCAAATCTGATCGCAAGAATGCATGATTTGAGTGGTAATATTGGTTTGTTTAAAAAATACGTTTGGTTTACCTGGTTCCATTTCAACTGATATCATGTTTTAAGACATACCTATTCACTTGCTTTCATTACATGTATTGTTCAAATGAACAATATTACAAACCAAACAAGAAATTTTCAGACAAAAGAACACAATGTAAGTGTTAAAGGTATTGTAGTCTCTATGAATGTTGGACATTCATGTAAGGATTGTTTGACAAAAGATTACTATCAACGTAAAGGGAAATCCTTTATGCAGTTATTTTTATGGTAACAACTTACGTATAAGGATTTAGTTTATCGTGCATTGAAAATACTCTGTTTTCAGGAAACACCCGTAACCAACTAATTATATGTTAATCAAGTTTTTGGTTAGGTTAGTCCAGGTGCTTTGCTTGATGCGGATATTTATCAATAACATTGAAAAATAGGAAAATCTGTGAATAAGCCTAATGCCTCTTAGAATTGTAAATAATTTTGAACATAATAATAATCCGGACACGTGTATCTATGTTTAAAAATGTATAAAGACCCATTAGACATGCACAATGGATTTTAGTACAAATAATACCCCCATATGATTGCAGTAATAGATGTCAAAACAAAATAGGGTTAATATAATTGCAGTTTAGATGAAAGCTAATCCTAAAAGGAGAGGCCGAAACTAACTATTTACACGTCACTTTACCAACGTGCAGGTTATCAGAGTTCATTTTGTCGATGAAGTGGCGTAAACATGTGTTAAAATGTGTTAAATATAAAAAGGCGGAACATATGTAAAACAAAACGGTATCATTTTCCTCTTAAAAGAACTACATTCAGAATTGAAACGCTCTTTTTCGGCGCTTCATCGATGCATGAAAGTAATTTTTTTTTTGTATCTAATTTCGGCTTTATGCACAAATTAGATACAAAAAAACTGACCTTCATACATCGATGAAGCGCCGGAAAGAGCGTTTCAATTCGTACAATGACAATTATAATTGCAATGTGTGTATACTTTAAATGTTCACCTTAAAAGAAAAAATCAATTTATGGTTTATTTTTTGCAATTCGCGCATCAACACATTAAAGTATGATCCGTAGGCTTCGCCCCTTGCACTGCAGTAGCGTTGTGTACATGTCGCAACACAACAGTATCTTTAAAAATACAGTAGCTCCAGTGATAAAATTTAGTTTTGATTTACTTTTGTTTTGGTTGATATTTCGTAAGAGCAATTTTGGAGAAGGTGTTTTGTATCCATAATATACATGTAGCAAGAGACGGAAATATTGAAACGCGTTCCAGTTTAGATTTACGACTGAAGGCTAAACGAGTCGAAAGTTGTTTTCAGATAGTTGCAATTTTGTAAACGCCCATATACATGTGTGGATGGAACCGTGCTTTAGGCGTAGAATATATTTAAATAATTAATGTTTATTTTTACATTTGAAACGCAATGTTTCATATGTATGTTTTACTTCTTTCTTAAAACGACCGATGCATTTTAAAACCGAGTGTTGAGCAAATATTTCAACACCACATTGTTTTGCACGTCGTGTTAAAACGTTTTGAGTAAGAAATTCGGCAAAATATATTGTGAAAGGCCCTAATTCCGAGTGGGACCATATTTCGATGATCCATGATTTTAAATAATCAATGCACTTCTGGGTAGGATTATTTATTTATTTTGTTGAAATTGATTTAAAAACATGAATGACAGAAAAAAATCAAAAAATATTTATCTAGAGTCATGTTTAATTGAATAAGTAAAACAGCCACATTTTCTGTCATTTTTTTCACACGGTGTCTACTATTGTGTCAAAGATTCTGTAAAAGTACATAAGAAACCTCTAGTTAATTTTGTCTTCAATGTTGACAATTGATGAATGGACAACATAAAAGGTGAAGTAATGTTGATACACAGGGCAAAAAACAAGTATATTTCATGTTGTTTCATTGTGTCATCGGAATTTGGAACAAATTCAAGGTGACGAATAAATGGTACTGGAAATGCATTTTCCATTTGTTGGTCATGTTTATGTGACAAAAGTGCAAATAATTTATTGTAGTTGATAGATAAATGATTATTTTATCAATATTAGTGGATATTTTGATTTTGTAAAGTTCACTGAATATCTTTTAATTGATCAGTTTCTTATGTAATTGGAATATGGACACTCCAGGATAACTAACAGTGTGGATATAAGATCCAGTCGAGAAACAGGTAAACGACTTTTATTATTTTACTATTCAAAAGATAAAATCTATGCAACTGTGTGTCATCGGCCGAAAATATCTACTGTACAGTTTCTTTACCTGTGTGACACAAATTGAAAAGGTCAATTGTTATGCATCTTATTAAACATATTTGCATAGAGCTTTGAGCAAGAAGAAAATTGTAATTGTTTTAGTCAAAGCTACTTGTAAATGACAATTCTGTAAAAAAAAATTAACTTTGCTTCAGCTGCTGTTGAAACTCCTGGACCCGAGTGATATAATGAAGTTACGATACACCACAATAATGATTCGACTCATAACGATTCGCCACAGTTTAATGACGATTCGCCAGAGGGTGATAACGATCCGCCACTGTGTGTTATAACGATTCGCCACAAACTGGATGTACAATATATACTTCGCCCTGTCGTGTAATGTGAATGGATAAATGTTGGAGAAAATTAACAGGTGAATTTAGTGGAAATCATCCTTAGCTTATGCTTAATTTACCAACTTGAGCCTACTTCGAGGAGTGTTTTGAGCTTCGCAGCTAACGAGTCATTGGCGTACTTGAAAATGGGATTTTACAATGGGACATTCAGCTCTCAGAGGTGACAATTTGATGGAGCTCGCACAATTTCCGAGGTGTTTTTGTGGTATTCTTTTGCGAGCTCCACGGGATGACTGCATACCATGCTCGCTTGGTTTTCCGGTGGCTTCCTTGTAAAAAAATGGGACACGTTTGTTCAACTGGATGTCTGTTATTTGACAGTACATCTTGTTTCTAAACCGTTATTTGCTTAATCTGTTAATCTGTAAAATTGTGTATTTTTATGTTTGTGTTTGTTAAATTTCATTTGTTTTCCTCTTTGGATAAATATAAATTTAAATATAAATATAAAAGAGGGTATGTACGATCTCATCGAATTTTCTAAGACAATATGAAAGTAAAATAAAACCTATACAACACTGATAAATAACAAACTATATTTAAACTTTCAGAAAAATTAATATTCGAAAATCCTCGAAATACTTTAAAATACTTTTCGTCTTCCTGTCGAAAACACATTGATATGCATCAGGCATGTACAATTTTGGGAAATCCCCAATATGTGTTGCGTGTTGACAAAAGTTCTGTGCAGATGTTCATACGACACATTTTTGTTTCTCTCAAAAAAACGATTAAAGGTGTCGGTATCGGCACAGCACTAGGAATTTTATAAATTTGTCGTTATCATGAAGTTCATTTTAAAAAGCAACATAGGAAGTATGGTATAAATATCTGTTTATTTCTTTTTATTTTAACTTCCCTTGATTATATTCGTCCTCTCATTTGTGTTGTCCAATTTATGAGAAAATGAAATGTTGATATTGAAATCGTACATACCCCCTTTAAATATTTTTATCCAAAAAGTTTCTTTTTTATGTTTATGTTGAATTTTCTCTCTATGTTATTTCTTTCTTTCATGCATAATGCTCATCAAATAAGCAAAAACAAAGAAACAACATACATTTTACATGTTACATGTTTATACTTTATTATTAATAAATATATTCATTATTAATTTCGTTTTGTGACAATGCCATGTATAAATGTGAATTAATCTGTTACTGTATTTCTATTTCTAGTCGTCTCACATGAATAGAGGCAACCGGCTTCATTGAAAAATAAAAGCCTGTCACATGATGCATTTAAGCCAATCAGAACATGGTAAAATGATGAAACCAAAGGAAATTGTAATTATAGTAAATTGAATAGAAAAGACTTAAAGAACGGGAAAATTAATAGTTCGCACATCGCATTTGAAGTCCCAAACAAAAATCGCATTACTTCATGGAATACGATGTCCCACCATGTATTTTCAATTATGTGCATGTGCATAACCCCTTTACAAGTACATGTTCACTGATATCATCTCGATTTAAACATGTCTATATATTTCTTGGACCCGTGAAAATGGCTCTGCTGGTAACTGATCACAATAACATTTAAATAATGTATTGTGTATAAAAGAGAATATTTTAATAAATTAATATTAATTGGATATATATGGACCCAGCATGAATTTACGCGCGCCTTAAACATAAGATGAGTGAAATTTAACTTGTAAAGTCGAAGCTAAAGAAAATGGCTCTGCTGGTACCTGATTACAATAACATTTAAATAATGTATTGTATATAAAAGAGAATATTTTAATAAATTAATATTAATTGGATAAAAATGGACCCAGCATGAATTTACACGGGCCTTAAAAGATGAGTGAAATTTAACTTGTAAAATCGAAGCTCCTTGATTTGGTGTACATGTAGATTGAACATTCGGTAGACAACTGTTTCGTTGAACCACGACGTGTTAAGTGTTTCGTTACTGCTGATACAGCCAAGATATATTATGATGAATCTTTCTCTGAAATGATACATTTTTTGTTTCATCATTTCATAATTTTAAATGCACTTGAACTAACTTTTAAGAAGTATTAATCTATTAAATACGCTTGTATTCGTGTTATCCCATCCAGATTGTTAATATATTTCCCCAAATGTTTATAGTTCAACGACAAGCAATCCAATGTAAATATAAATATCATAGTTTGGTCGTTTGTCACACATTCAATAAAGAAATAATGTTCGATTTTGAGTTGTTTATATGTAAACAAACAACGATTTTGAGTTCTGATGTGTTTGAAGTAATATAATGTATGTGCAATAGAACGAAAAATCGTTGTTTATTTACAGGTAAACAATGATAAAGCGAAAGTAATGTCGATTATTACATGACTTGACAACATATTCTGAAATTAGAATGCGAACTTTTTATTGTTTCGGAACTACTTTTCGAGTTGTTTATTGGCAATTTAACGACGGAAATTTTGCGCGTGTCATGTTAGAATTTAAAATCATCCATATTTTCTTAATTTGCATCAGAATTCGTCGTTGTTGTGTTTTTCTTCTGCAAGATCCGAAATAAGATCTCAAGGATTTTTGCATGGTTTGAAAACTTTAAAAAACGACTGCCTGTCCGTGAGGGTTTAATTTGTGACGCACTGATTACAACAACACAATTTCATATGCGAGAGAAAATAACCATTGTGATTGATTCATAAAATAAATAAGTAATTATCACACAATACCTCAGATAAACGTCATTATCTACGGTTGAAAGAACATCTCTCGTGTATTATGCACTTTTGTTTTGGTGCAGTGTAGCTACCTCGTTTTCCTATTATAGTGCGAAATTATTAACCTGACACTCATGTATATTCCGTATAAAATCGGGTTTTATTTATAGATACTACGACAAGTATCAAACCTATCATAGGCCATTTTACAATCTAAATTGATATCGTATAGATTTATATGTGGTTAGGAAGAATAGTGTATGCCGCGCTTGCAATGCGAAGGTTTAAGTTCGAGTCACGGCGTCGACATTTTATAAACATGAGCATTTTACACATTATTATTAAAATTATTAAACGAAATTGATACTTTGCATGTATAAGTACTTTCTGTATGAATAATACAAAATTAAAAGAATCAATATTAATAAGATCAAATAAAAAATAATTTAAAACAATGATTATTATACATTATTTAATTAATATCTTATGATTTGCACATTTTAAGAATAACTCATACTATTTTACAAAGGTCGCTGTCAGAAGGAATTGAACTCGGCCGATGGTGTGGGGCGCTAGCACTTATACAACACGACCATTAAATACCACTCTCGCTACACCGTATTTAATCTATATCAACATAAATTCCGATAACAGAAACTCGTCCAAAACTACTCAAACAACGGAACACACGTACGGGTTGTCATGAAGATTAATTAGTGTCAGGTTAATAATTTCGCACTATAACAGAATTTAGTTTTGTTTGTACCTTTAATCTACATGTGTATTTGTTTGATTGGAAATACTTTCTAGCGTTATCTGTATTTAGTGTAGCAGTTACGAACTGTTGTTTGGTTAACTATGTAACATAAATATTATGAACTGGTATATTTATGTTGTGTGTATGAAACTGAATTTGTGTCTCATTATTAACGGGCCTTTAGCTGCTGACGCTGCAAATATGTCAAATCATTTGACATTCTAATTCCGTTTCGTCTTAGTTGATCTCTATATCCGAATGACTTAAATTTATCTTCTGGTCTTGCAAACGCAACTATAATCATTCTGGGCTCGTTTGATTTACCAGTGACCATTGACCCAATGCGCTGCGCCCTTACTAATGATGAGTCATTAAAGTTATAACTTTCATCGACTGAGCTAAGGACTTTATCCCTTACTATTGTTTTCAGCTCTGCACTACTGCTTTCGACTTCTTTTATCCCAAATACCCCTACGGAATGTTTTAGCCTTTCTGATTCTAAAATGTTCAATTGTGCTTCTATACCTGATATTCCTGACTCATACTGCTCATCATGGTATGCCAAACTCTCTATATCACGTTGCAATACTTCCCGGTTGTAATTTTTTACAACTACGTCCAATCAATTCCAAACTGTTACTAAATGCTTTGCAACATATTACACGCATATAACTCAAGAGATTGGAAACACTTCATCATAGATGCTTTAATCCACCCTGGAGCAGTCCAAAAATTGTATAAGAAAGTTTATACACTTACACCAATATTTCAATTTTTAGTTACAGAAACAGTTCGAAAAAATGTAGCGTGCTTAAATGACCTCAGTACAACATGTTATTGTGTTTTCTGACGTTATCTTCTTGATACGGCTTCGGTAATAGCATATTTTGTAATCTACTCTGTTAGCGACAACGTTAAAGTATGGTCCTCCCGAGATATGCGCATAGCTGTACACTTTTGCATAACAATGTGTTATTTGGCAGCGCAATCTTATACGAATCTGCAACAAACAACTGAATATAGTGTAATGAAAAGATCAATGGTACACAAATGGCACCAATGATTCCGATATGGAACAGCAAGCATCGAAGATGATGAACACAATGATTGATCGAGAATTACGACGGCGACGCGAAGGCTGTTGACTTCGTCGTGAATTAAGGTCGTGCGGGGTTTGCAGAAGCGCTCGGAACAGTTCGGACTTTCTTACGTTAGATACTGGAAATGAGAACGTTTTGTGCGAAAATGGTTTAAACGATTAAAAATCATTCTTGTTCATTTACTCTTAAAATATTATTACTGTTATCGGTGGAATAAATATCCAATTGAATAGGAATCTCGGGCATTGTAGTTTTTTATTACCAAAGGAATCGCGAATTTATTTAATGAACACTTTATTATTGGATAAAAACCTATACTGACGAGATGAATGAAATCTGGTGCTTTTCATCAATGGTTTATTCTTGTCATATTTTTGTTTTATGATTTGTTTCCTGTTATCAATAGGTTACTGGCCTGGGTCCGTATTCCAGAAGCATCTTAATTTTATCTTAAAATATTTCCACTTAATAATATAATTTTTGCAATACAATATTATTTAAAACTACTTATAAATGTGTGGATCCCTTTGCAGTTACGTGAACGATAGTTAATAAAAAGTTGATTATAAATACACACTTAGCACAATGCAATGCAAATATGAAATAAAATGTTAATGAAACATTATGATTTTAAGGTTAAGAATAAGATTCTACGTAATATGTTTCTGGAATACGGCCCCTGAAGCAAACGACGATGCTGATAATAAGAGTGTATCTCCTGCTGATGCAGCTGGGGTTTCACATATTTTATATCGCAGTTATGACTTACAAGAAGTGATTTAGCTGATAATTGTACTTACTTCATTTCATCGTGCCTCAGAAAGTTGCTATTCTGTTGCTCTGGTGAACATTGAACCATTGAGTAATTAAATTGCAATTCAATTGAATTAATATTCTCTTTTATTGCTATTTAATTTGAATTGCAATGCCATGAAGTTAACATTTATTTACAAGTGCGTGTTTGGTGATTAATTCTGGGCTAAGTGTGAGGTTTGGCATGTCTTTAAACCGGTTTAAACCCCCAATGCTTTGCATTGACTGTTCCAAGGCGGTGACCCCAGTTTTATTCATTTTTATGTTTTGTGTTTTTTTTGTATGTATTGACCTGTATTGTATAGGCAATTGGTCACTTGCCTCAAATAAAGGAACAGCGGATGGTAATAAGGGATTATCTCCTGATGATGTGTCTGGAGCTATATATTCCTATATTTCATATCCAGATACGTCCACAGGTCTTATTTGATCCACAGATGTGTCCATTTAATAATGCACGAGTTAGAGGATTGGACAAATTTTAGTTATAGCAAAGTTATTACCATGTTTCTTGAAAATGTTTGTCATACAATTGTTGAATTATTGCTGTCTATTCCTATGCCTCAGGGGAAATATTTAATTGGTTCACTGGTCGAAATGATAACATTTTAATGAGTATATCAAGCGAATGTATAATACGTTGAAAAGTCACAGCTAATGTATCATTGAAAATATGCGTCTGAAAACATTGTTAAGGAATAAATAATATCGTTTCCTTTGTGCAGAAACTACTGTAAATTACATTTTACAAATTTTACATGAGAAGCACAAACTGATTTTCTAAAAAACTGATTTAATGCATTCAAATAAGCGTATTAAGGAGCAGTTGTTATTTGTGAACAGCTTACTTCGAATAAAAAATAATTGTATATTCCTGTTCAGTTACATGACTTTTTGCGCTGAATTGTTTTGAGCGCACAAAGTCTTGTTAGTGCACAAACAATAGTATTTTATTTGATATTTCCAACATATACACCTTTTGACAAGTTATATTTTACATTTATCATCTATATTATTATAATTAACTAATTTCATCCATTGAATGTACATCAATTAATTATTTGTGAATTTTTTTGAGATCATAATTCTTAGTGCGCAAAGCTGGATACAAAGTGTACTTACCATACTTTTGCGCCAACATTTTTGCCAAAATATATTGTGTGTGTGCAAAAAGTCAGGATTGCCAGGTTGAATTCAAATATATTATGAGATATGGTATACAGGCTCAAAAAAAATACATATAAGTGTATTTCCTAGAAAATGTCAGTTACATGGACTGTTTGCGCCAATGTGACGATATTGGTACCTACAAGGAATTCCGGAATGATATGAAGTTACAAAATTAGTCCAATTGTCAATAAGAACGTCAAACATTGCCATTCGGTTACTGACACTGTGTAAGTTGAAAAAGATTAATTTGTAGTTTGCATATACAGTTACAGCACGATCCTTGTTCAGGTTGCAAGGTCAGGGCTTACATATTTTAACAAATGGTGCATGCAATTTTGTTCCTACTGTCAATAATTCCAGCTTAAATTAAACAAGTTTAAAGTAATAGTGTGCTTGTTACTATAGCATAACTATATGTTATTTATTTGCCAATATGCTGGGCAACTTATTTTAATGCAGAGTTGCACCAATTGTCACACAAAACACAGGTCAACATATAATTAATTGCATGTATTGTCCCAAGAATCCATTATCTTGCGATCAGTTATGTACAAAACTACAATAAGTAAAAAACATACGGCACACATCTGAAGAGATTTTTTATTGAACAGAAAAGCAAGAGTAGCATACAACACACACACAACAATACAGACCAGACAACTGTATATCGATAGCCAGATCATCATTCTGCTTTTAAATAAACAACCTTTAATGAACACATGTAATAAGTACAAGTAGGCCATAGAAAAAATGATGATAAATGAGATATGAGATCAATGAAATGAGATAAAATACACAAAAATGTTACAATATAAAAATATCATATGACAGCGTGTGTGTCATTGATATTGTCAACCCGAGGGCAGAATGTTACCCGAGGCAAAAGCCGATTGGTGACATTCTGTTAAGAGGGTTGAGAATATCAATGTCACACACGCTGCCAGTTGATTTATTTTATTATACCGAACAAAATTAAGTAAATAAAAAGTTTAAAACATGCTTTTTTTAAGTCATTTAATTATGCTCATCAAGATTGAAAAGTGACGTCAAGACTATATGACGTCACGACAAGGGAGACAAACAATCCATAATTTGGAAGTTACAATTTTTGTCAGGTTATATTTATAAAACAACATATACATTAGTGAACAATATTACAGTTAGGTAAATAATAGTTAATAATAAGTTGATAATTGGTGAACACTAAGCAGAATTTCATTTATACATATAATAAAATGATGGTTTTAATGCTAAGGATAAGATTTCACTTAAGATTTTTCTGGAATACGTCCCCTGGCTCAATTACATCTTGATCATGATAATCAGGCTTAACTTGTTGTGTGAACATGCGGCCAGTCCTAGCTGAGCGTCATTTTCTAGCTCAACTGAGCAGATTCCCTTAAATTTTTTATTTTAAAATAACGTTTTGTCAAAAAAGGTCATGAAATATTGTGTCATTCCGATTACAATATTCAGTTCATATGTGCGCTAAGATGAGTTCATAATTATGTAAAATAAACATTTGATCAAAAATTGAAATTGATCCAGAGTTTTAGTGAACGCCATTTTTGAGCCAGATCCTGAAATATGTGATTCAATTTCATCTTAATCAGGCTTAGCTTATGTTATGAACATAAGGCCAGGACTACACCGGAAACTCAATTGGGTTAATTTTTTAAAACCCTAATATTCATTTACTCTATAACTGTTTCGTGCATATATCTTCTTTATACACATATTTTTTAAGTTAGTAAATATTCCTTAAGTTAATAAATACTGAACACATTTTCGTAATTTAACCTCTTTCGAATCAAAATAATTGTATTTTTCAGAAAATTTGATGTGCAATTTTCATCTAAATTTTTCAGAGCTTTTGAATACCTTATGTTTTGAAATCTAGATTTTGGAATTGTAACATAAATGTGTGTAAAGGATATGTTACTCTAATATTATTTTTAAGAATATAACTTAGATTTACATGCTAGCACCTTACATTTTAACAGTCTAACATTTTAACCTCCCTCAAACTATATAGCTTTGATTTATTTCCATTAAATTTCTATTGATCGAGATTCACAAGCATTTCCAAAGCTTTGTCACGTGGTCATCCAAAATTAGTATTATCATAATTATTGTTTTGTGTCTTCCTTTGTTGCCGATGTATTGGGACAAACATTAGCGACCCAACAAGGTTTTTTTTCAAGGTTTTTGACCCTAGGGTTAGGGTAAGGGTTAGGATTAGGTTCGGGTTCCCTTTGTTAAGGCTAGGTTATGTTTAGGGTTAGGTTTAGAGCCCCAATTATTGCATGTTTAGTAGTTGGCCCTACGATTACTGGGTCCGTCCCAGTAATCGACCTATGGGAGTTTATAATGGGCAAGACCAAATATGTCGGCAAGTTAAAAATAAACAAACTATATAGGAGAAGCGTTATTGTACACACAAGCATGCGCTAAAATTACAGGACCAAGCCAAGATGATAAGACTGAAAAAAATGTATGTTTAATTTAAGAATACTGACATTGTATTCTTTACATTTAATAACTTTGTTAAATACAAAAGTATAAAAAGCACATTAACAACATCGCTCAACGCAATCAGCAGTTAGGAGCTGTGCTTCATTTTTTGAAGTGCTAGCATTCACTGCCGAACTTTTTCCGGTTTAAATTACAAAACGAAAAATTTAAGAGACCTCAAATATATAAATGGATTTCTTTAATCTAAAGGTACTGGGAATGTCAGGAAAGACAGTAATACAAAGAGCAGTGTTGGAAAACATTCTTTTCAGGGTCAAACCCATACGATATATTATTAGTTTAAGAGAATAAAAACGATATATTTGAAAATTGGCCCGAAGCCTGGATTTGACGACCAGATCGATAATTTATTTTTAAAAAATAAATATTTATCTTTTCAACGAACCTAATACTGTTTCAAATGATTGTGTAGGTCATAGAGTATGTGCATACACAAATATAATATGTTTGCATAATCAGATAATTAGTTATTAATTACGAAAATTAAGTCACAGGCACCCTAATGGTCGCGGTCGCCTTAAGTCTGCTTTGTTGGACAATTTATTCGCCCTGTGGTCACGATTATATATATATATATATATATATAGCGCAGTTTGCGCTATTGCAGAGATACAAAGTGAGCAAAGTTCATGTTTCCTAGTCTTTTCTTATTTATTTAATAATAGAATTGGTAGAAGTTATCCCAAGTCCAGTTCCAGTTCCCGTAGTTCCGATCGTCATCAGTGAAAGGACCTTGATTTCCATCCAATCGCTGGTGCGTGCCACTGTTTTCGTAGTTGAATTCTTCACCTTTGGAAGCGGTCAAGGACAAGCAAATAACAATCGAAAGAAAGAGAAGAATTAAAAACATTACAAAACACACAAAGTCTAAAAAATTTACAACATCTTTCCAGGTGATCGTTTTATTTTCTGCGCCCTCCGTTGCGCAATCCATGGTTCCATTTGTCTTCATACCAGGTGATACGCATGGAAGACAACTCAGCATTTTCATCAGTTTGACAAGAGGTCCTGGAACTTTTGTAGGCGGTTCGATTTTTCCGAAGCTATCCAACCGCAAGAAAATTAGTGCAAATATTGTTGTCAGTGTGCTTATAGCTGTTTGCATGACGAGAAAGGATGTAATTACGGGCACTGATTCAGAGTTGCGTGGGAGGGTGTTTGAAACAATCGTCAAAAACACCGCAAATGCCAAGAACACCGTGACAGCGAAGACCGCTTTCTCTCCAGCACTGACAGGCAACATGAAAATGAAGATGTTCAGAATGGATAGCATGCATATCGGCAAGAGTACTGACAGTATGAAATACATTGGCTTTCTCTTTAGCGTCAGTTTAAAGCTGACCGTTGTGTCCAGTTCGTCTCGCCCGATGTGCCAGCTAGTACTGGTGATTTTCCATGCGGGATTTTCTTCGTAATCAGCCAGGTTTAATCCTTTAGAACCATTTTTCCCGCTCGTCATATTCACCTATAAAATATATACTTGTGAAACCAGTATAAATATGTTATGAATTACCGTCGAGGTTTGCTATTTATATATAATTTACTGAATATTCTCTCACTTTTTGTTGAGTATCAGAAGTACCAGATGTAGTTGCATACAAATACTAAAGTAATTCATGGATGGTACATATGAAAATCAATTTCTGAAACGAAGGAATGTTACCTGAAATCTTGTATAACTCCAGGCCTGGAACCTAAGATAGCACGTCTGGTAGTCGAACGGATAGTAGGTGATATCAATGGAACATATTGATTTAAAAACCTTTGAAACAGAACAATTGTAGGAGTTAGTAATATTCAACTTCAAATTTGTTCACATTAGTATTTCAATAGTAATGTTTATTTTATGCACAAAACAAAGAAACCGTTGTACAAATGTTGGTACATGGTTTACGTTCATTGGCAAAAGATACATTTTGAGTGTTGTTATTTTTTCCACGGTGTTTCTTCAATTCTAATTGGTCATTTGAGAAGCCGTCACAGCATCACAAGCAAAAATTGGTCAATGAGAAAATGTGATGTCAAAGCAGATGAAGTCTAATTCGCTGACAATGACTGACTACGTAATTTAGTACCTGAAATGGTTGCCAGGAAATCAAGCCAGTGTGTGTATTCTTGACATTCAGAGAGTTGTCACCAAGGCTTTTGTAATCCAGGTATGAATTTTTCAGTGCGATGTCCGGTTTCCAAACTTCGTCCTAACAACAAATGATATGTTACTAATCGAAATAAATATAAAGGTTAAGGATAAATGTAAAAGTTTCATTGACAATTTTAAAAGTTTGCATATACTTCTTTCATTTACATATAGTACGTTTTGTTTTTAATTGTTCAATTCTGTACGTCTTATTAATCGACCGCAAATGCATTCATGAAAGTAATTGATTTAAACATATTTTATTTCTCGAACGCATATACATATACAAAACAAATGCAATTGCAAGTAATTCGCACGTACAAAAGATGGATCAGAACGAAAGATAATATGGCTCTTCTCCATGAATGGTATTTTGCGGAATAGTATGTAACATTATATAGTGGCAGTTAAGTATGTGAAAATAACTTAACAGTCATGGTAAGGAAGATATGATGATAGAAAGATGTAAGTCCGAGGCGAAGGATAAATGTTAAAAGAAGTAGGAGGGATATATTAGGTAGAGAGAAAGACAGATGAAGAAAGGTTGAAGTTTAAGGACTGCAATGAAAAGATTTTTTTTCGATGTGACAGAGATAAAAGCAACCGAACCTGGGGCCAGTGGTAAAAGCTGATTCCATCGTAATCAGCTGATGTCCATGTTAGAAACGAGTCGTTCCAACTGACGGACAGATAAGCCATTGTAGTGAGAACCTCTTGTGCCTCGCTAAGTTCGTTTATCGAGAACATATGGAGATTCACGTTGACATCTGAAAGGTGTGTCCATAAGTTATATGATAGATTCACGCAACATTCATAACATGCATAATTAAATACAGCATATCATGGTGCGTACAGATAAATATATCCGTTATATGTTCACACTTATATATACATGTGTGTTGGTGACCTAATAAGTCAGCAAGCGAAACAAAAAAGAAGAAACGATACGTATGCCTTCACAAACTTAATAAAATAGTATATTCAATATTCATTCGGCTTGAAAGTTAACCCATAAAATATATGGTGCATAATACCTATTGCAGTGGATTGATTGTTTATAGGTCGAATTCTTTTGTTGTAAGTCTCAAACAACTTCTTATATAGCTTTTTCGCATCATCTCCAGTGTGTGTCACCACGTGATTAAAATAGCCAATCAAAACGAGCAGAACAATACACCAGCTGTGCATGACCTTCAGAACATAAATGCAGAAATAAAGCTACTAACAATAATAGATATTGAGGCTTAATTAGCACGTGAACATAGGTTTGTGTAAGCATTTATTTATTTTCATAGCGGATATTTCAGTTCATTACATTAACATGTATAACAAAGTACATGTGTTTATGACTCGTCGTTTCACTGTTTCACCCAAAACCGCACTGACAGATACTGTTCTGACACTACTCTAAAATGCTGTTATATATTTGTTTCCGCGACCATTATTTGTTGCCGGTTCATATTTGTAATGTCGTGCCAGCAATGTACTCGTACCTTTGTAAATTTTGCTCATCGCAGGTGATTAATTTATCTTATCTTTTTAGCCGATAACTGTTGATAATAGTATCAATCAATCAATAACATATCAAACAAATAAAATAATACATAAGCATAAATTCAAATCATGTTCAATGCAATTGACGAACATACAAATTATAAACAATTACATAAAATAATAATTACCGCTAACTCATGTTGAAACTAGTTTGAATAAAAAATAAAATACATACGAACGTACGAATTGTAAGAGTTTGTATAATCCGAGCAAAGCGTCTGACTTCTATGCAATCTCTAACTGAAACTATCCTAGTTGTGTGGTTTTATTGTTTTAACAGAGCAGTTCTCCGAAAACATTTTCCTTGTTTTTGTCAACGTTCTTCCGTGAAATAAAACGGATACCCATCGTTGAGAGTAAACTGTTTATAGTAAGGTATTGATTTGCAGCAAATGTAACATGAATGAAAGACGTATTAGATCGGATAACCATTGCAAACTGTGTTAGTGTTATGGAAGCGCCATTGTAAGGCGCATGTATTGTATAACATGTGCGATTTTGAGATTTGTGTTGATCATTGATCATGGTCTTCTTCCAAACATAATCATTCATTTTGACACAGGTGTCGCGACAACTGCTGGTGGTTAGAACAATACAATATAAGGAAAGAACTGTTGATTTGTCAAGTCAAAACATTCACTTATCATACGAAAATATTATTTAAGATATTAAAAAATGGAGAAGTCTACTGTAATATTTATATTGATTTACATATGTGCTGCACACTGTTTTCGATGTAAATAAAATATTGATAAGTAACTGAAATCAGTACGCTCAAATCTGATCGCAAGAATGCATGTTTTGAGTGGTAATATTGGTTTGTTTAAAAGATACAATGTATATGGGACTGCTTTACCTTTAGTTTACCTGCTTCCATGAAATTAAACTGATATCATGTTTTAAGACATACCTATTCACTTGCTTTCATTACATGTATTGTTCAAATGAACAATATTACAAACCAATCAAGAAATTTTCAGGCAAAAGAGCACAATGTAAGTGTTAAAAGGTATTGTAGTCTGTATGAATGTTGGACATTCATGTAAGGATTGTTTGACAAAAGATTACTATCAACGTAAAGGGAAATCCTTTATGCAGTTATATTTATGGTAATAACTTACGTATAACGATTTAGTGTCTCGTCCATTGAAAATACTCTGTTTTCAGGAAACACCCGTTACCAACTAATCATATGTTAATCATGTTTTTGGTTAGGTTAGTCTAGGTGCTTTACTTGATGCGGATATTTGTCAAATAACATTGAAAAATAGGCAAATCTGTGAATAAGCCTAATGCCTCTTAGAATTGTAAATAATTTCGAACATGAAAATAATCCTGAGACGTGTATCTATTTTTTAAAATGTATAAAGACCCATCAGACATGCACAATGGATTTAGCACAAATAATACCCCATATGATTGCAGTAATAGATGTCAAAACAAAATAGGGTTAAAATGATGAAAGCTGATCTTAAAAGGAGAGGCCGAAACTAACTATGTACACGTCACTTTACAAACGTGCAGGTTATCATATTTCATTTTGACCATGAAGTGGCGTAAACATGTGTTAAATATAAAAAAGCGGAACATATGTAAAACAAAACGGTATCATTTTCCTCTTAAAAGAACTACATTCAGAATTGAAACGCTCTTTTTCGGCGCTTCATCGATGCATGAAAGTAATTTTTTTTTTTGTATCTAATTTCGGCTTTATGCACAAATTAGATACAAAAAAACTGACCTTCATACATCGATGAAGCGCTGGAAAGAGCGTTTCAATTCGTACAATGACAATTATAATTGCAATGTGTGTATACTTTAAATGTTCACCTTAAAAGAAAAAATCAATTTATGGTTTATTTTTTGCAATTCGCGCATCAACACATTAAAGTATGATTCGTAGGCTTCGCCCCTTGCACTGCAGTAGCGTTGTGTACATGTCGCAACACAACAGTATCTTTAATAATACAGTAGCTCTAGTGATAAAATTTAGTTTTGATTTACTTTTGTTTTGGTTGATATTTCGTAAGAGCAATTTTGGAGAAGGTGTTTTGTATCCATAATATACATGTAGCAAGAGACGGAAATATTGAAACGCGTTCCAGTTTAGATTTACGACTGAAGGCTAAACGAGTCGAAAGTTGTTTTCAGATAGTTGCAATTTTGTAAACGCCCATATACATGTGTGGATGGAACCGTGCTTTAGGCGTAGAATATATTTAAATAATTAATGTTTATTTTTACATTTGAAACGCAATGTTTCATATGTATGTTTTACTTCTTTCTTAAAACGACCGATGCATTTTAAAACCGAGTGTTGAGCAAATATTTCAACACCACATTTTTTTGCACGTCGTGTTAAAACGTTTTGTGTAAGAAATTCGGCAAAATATATCGTGAAAGGCCCTAATTCCGAGTGGGACCATATTTCGATGATCCATGATTTTAAATAATCAGTGCACTTCTGGGTAGGATTATTTATTTATTTTGTTGAAATTGATTTAGAAACATGAATGACAGAAAAAAAATCAAAAAATATTTATCTAGAGTCATGTTTAATTGAATAAGTAAAACAGCCACATTTTCTGTCATTTTTTCACACGGTGTCTACTATTGTGTCAAAGATTCTGTAAAAGTACATAAGAAACCTCTAGCTAATTTTGTCTTCAATGTTGACAATTGATGAATGGACAACATAAAAGGTGAAGTAATGTTGATACACAGGGCAAAAAACAAGTATATTTCATGTTGTTTCATTGTGTCATCGGAATTTGGAACAAATTCAAGGTGACGGATAAAAGGAACTGGAAATACATTTTCCATTTGTTGGTCATGTTTATGTGACAAAAGTGCAATAATTTATTGTAGTTGATAGATAAATGATTATTTTTTTAATATTAGTGGATATTTTGATTTTGTAAAGTTCACTGAATATCTTTTAATTGATCAGTTTCTTATGTAATTGGAATATGGACACTCCAGGATAACTAACAGTGTGGATATAAGATCAAGTCGAGAAACAGGTAAACGCCTTTTATTATTTTACTATTCAAAATATAAAATCTATGGAACTGTGTGTCATCGGCCGAAAATATCTACTGTACAGTTTCTTTACCTGTGTGACACAAATTGAAAAGGTCAATTGTTATGCATCTTATTAAACATATTTGCATAGAGCTGTGAGCAAGAAGAAAATTGTAATTGTTTTAGTCAAAGCTACTTGTAAATGACAATTCTGTAAAAAAAAATTAACTTTGCTTCAGCTGCTGTTGAAACTCCTGGACCCGAGTGATATAATGAAGTTACGATACACCACAATAATGATTCGACTCATAACGATTCGCCACAGTTTAATGACGATACGCCAGAGTGTGATAACGATTCGCCACTGTGTGTTATAACGATTCGCCACAAACTGGATGTACAATATATACTTCGCCCTGTCGTATAATGTGAATGGATAAATGTTCGAGAAAATTAACAGGTGAATTTTGTGCAAATCATCCTTAGCTTATGCTTAATTTACCAACTTGAGCCTACTTCGAGGAGTGTTTTGTGCTTCGCAGCTAGCGAGTCATTTGCGTACTTGAAAATGGGATTTTGACAATTGGAGTTTCAGCTCTCAGAGGTGACAATTTGATGGAGCTCGCACAATTTCCGAGGTGTGGTTGTGGTATTCTTTTGCGAGCTCCATGGGATGATTGCATACAATGCTCGCTTGGTTTTCCGGTGGCTTCCTTGTAAAAAAATGGGACACGTTTGTTCAACTGGATGTCTGTTATTTGACTGAACATCTTGTTTCTAAACCGTTATTTGCTTAATCTGTTAATCTGTAAAATTGTGTATTTTAATGTTTGTGTTTGTTAAATTTCATTTGTTTTCCTCTTTTGATAAATATAAATTTAAATATAAATATAAAAGAGGGTATGTACGATCTCATCGAATTTTCTAAGACAATATGAAAGTAAAATAAAACCTATAAAACACTGATAAATAACAAACTATAATAAACTTTCAGAAAAATTGATATTCGAAAATCCTCGAAATACTTTAAAATACTTTTCGTCTTCCTGTCGAAAACTCATTGATGTGCATCAGACATGTACAATTTTGGAAAATCTCCAATATGTGTTACGTGTTGACAAAAGTTCTGTGCAGATTGTTCATACGACACATTTTTGTTTCTCTCACAAAAACGATTAAAGGTGTCGGTATCGGCACAGCACTAGGAATTTTATAAATTTGTCGTTATCATGAAGTTCATGTTAAAAAGCAACATATGAAGTATGGTATAAATATCTGTTTATTTCTTTTTATTTTAACTTCCCTTGATTATATTCGTCCTCTCATTTGTGTTGTCCAAATTATGAGAAAATGAAATGTTGATATTGAAATCGTACATACCCCCTTTAAATATTTTTATCCAAAAAGTTTCTTTTTTATGTTTATGTTGAATTTTCTCTCTATGTTATTTCTTTCTTTCATGCATAATGCTCATCAAATAAGCAAAAACAAAGAAACAACATACATTTTACATGTTACATGTTTATACTGTATTATTAATAAATATATTCATTATTAATTTCGTTTTGTGACAATGCCATGTATAAATGTGAATTAATCTGTTACTGTATTTCTATTTCTAGTCGTCTCACATGAATAGAGGCAACCGGCTTCATTGAAAAATAAAAGCCTGTCACATGATGCATTTAAGCCAATCAGAGCATGGTAAAATGATGAAACCATAGGAAATTGTAATTTATAGTAAATTGAATAGAAAAGACTTAAAGAACGGGAAAATTAATAGTTCGCACATCGCATTTGAAGTCCCAAACAAAAATCGCATTACTTCATGGAATACGATGTCCCACCATGTATTCGTTTTCAATTATGTGCATGTGCATAACCCCTTTACAAGTACATGTTCACTGATATCATCTCGATTTAAACATGTCTATATATTTCTTGGACCCGTGAAAATGGCTCTGCTGGTAACTGATCACAATAACATTTAAATAATGTATTGTGTATAAAAGAGAATATTTTAATAAATTAATATTAATTGGATATATATGGACCCAGCATGAATTTACGCGCGCCTTAAACATAAGATGAGTGAAATTTAACTTGTAAAGTCGAAGCTAAAGAAAATGGCTCTGCTGGTACCTGATTACAATAACATTTAAATAATGTATTGTATATAAAAGAGAATATTTTAATAAATTAATATTAATTGGATAAAAATTGACCCAGCATGAATTTACACGGGCCTTAAAAGATGAGTGAAATTTAACTTGTAAAATCGAAGCTCCTCGGTTTGGTGTACATGCAGATTGAACATTCGGTAGACAACTGTTTCGTTGAACCACGACGTGTTAAGTGTTTCGTTACTGCTGAGACAGCCAAGATATATTATGATGAATCTTTCTCTGAAATGATAAATTTTTTGTTTCATCATTTCATCATTTTAAATGCACTTGAACTAACTTTTAAGAAGTATTAATCTATTAAATACGCTTGTATTCGTGTTATCCCATCCAGATTGTTAATATATTTCACCAAATGTTTATAGTTCAACGACAAGCAATCCAATGTAAATATAAATATCATACTTTGGTCGTTTGTCACACATTCAATAAAGAAATAATGTTCGATTTTGAGTTGTTTATCTGTAAACAAACAACGATTTTGAGTTCTGATGTGTTTGAAGTAATATAATGTATGTGCAATAGAACGAAAAATCGTTGTTTATTTACAGGTAAACAACGATAAAGCGAAAGTAATGTCGATTATAACATGACTTGACAACATATTCTGAAATTACAATGCGAAATTTTTATTGTTTCGGAACTACTTTTCGAGTTGTTTATGGGCAATTTAACGACGGAAATTTTGCGCGTGTCATGTTAGAATTTAAAATCATCCATGTTTTCTTAATTTGCATCAGAATTCGTCGTTGTTGTGTTTTTCTTCTGCAAGATCCGACATAAGATCTCAAGGATTTTTGAATTGTTTGAAAACTTTGAAAAACGACTGCCTGTCCGTGAGGGTTTAATTTGTGACGCACTGATTACAACCACACAATTTCATATGCGAGAGAAAATAACCATTGTGATTGAATCATAAAATAAATAAGTAATTATCACACAATACCTCAGATAAACGTCATTATCTACGGTTGAAAGAACATCTCTCGTGTATTATGCACTTTTGTTTTGGTGCTGTGTAGCTACCTCGTTTTCCTATTATAGTGCGAAATTATTAACCTGACACTCATGAATATTCCGTATACAATCGAGTTTTATTTATAGATACTACGACAAGTATCAAACGTATCATAGGCCATTTTACAATCTAAATTGATATCGTATAGATTTATATGTGGTTAGGAAGAATAGTGTATGCCGCGCTTGCAATGCGAAGGTTTAAGTTCGAGTCCCGGCGTCGACATTTTATAAACATGAGCATTTTACACATTATTATTATAATTACTAAAGGAAATTTATACTTTGCATGTATAAGTACTTTCTGTATGAATAATACAAAATTAAAAGTATCAATATTAATAAGATCAAATAAAAAATAATTTAAAACAATGATTATTATACATTATTTAATTAATATCTTATGATTTGCACATTTTAAGAATAACTCATCCTATTTTACAAAGGTCGCTGTCAGAAGGAATTGAACTCGGCCGATGGCGTGGGGCGCTAGCACTTATACCACACGACCATTAAATACCACTCTCGCTACACCGTATTTAAATCTATATCAACATAAATTCCGATAACAGAAACTCGTCCAAAACTACTCAAACAACGGAACACACGTACGGGTTGTCATGAAGGTTAATTAGTGTCAGGTTAATAATTTCGCACTATAACTGAATTTAGTTTTGTTTGTACCTTTAATGTACATGTGTACTTGTTTGATTGGAAATACTTTCTAGCGTTAACTGTATTTAGTGTAGCAGTTACGAACTGTTGTTTGGTTAACTATGTAACATAAATATTATGAACTGGTATATTTATGTTGTGTGTATGAAACTGAATTTGTGTCTCATTATAAACGAAAACTTAGTTTGTTCACTCGTAGTTTTGATAAAATGCCTTCAAATCATATCTTCACATCAAATTTCATGAAGTCAAGTTTTACGCTTGTGTTATTGGCAGGTTATCTGGAGATATCACGCTCTCAGGTTGCATCTCATGGTTATCGTGCTTTTCTACACGTCGAACTCCTCTACAATACACACGGGGTTGATTTGGCTTTTGATATGTATGACGTTTACCATTCTTAAAATATCCAAGCATCCCTTTTTGTCTTAGGGCCTTTAGCTGTAGACGCTGCCAATATGTCAAATCATTTGACATTCTAATTCCGTTTCGTTAGTTGATCTCTATATCCGAATAACTTAAATTTATCTTCTGGTTGCAAACACAACTATAATCATTCTGGGCTCGTTTGATTTACCAGTGACCTTTGACCCAATGCGCTGCGCCCTTACTAATGATGAGTCATTAAAGTCATAACTTTCATCGACTGAGCTAAGGACTTTATCCCTTACTATTGTTTTTAGCTCTGCACTACTGCTTTCAACTTCTCTTATCCCAAATACTCTTACGGAATGTTTTAGCCTTTCTGATTCTAAAATGTTCAATTGTGCTTCTATACCTGATATTCCTGACTCATACTGCTCATCATGGTATGCCAAACTCTCTATATCACTTTACAATACTTCCAGGTTGAAATTTTTTACAAGTACGTCCAATCAATTCCAAACTGTTACTAAATGCTTTGCAACATATTACACGCATATAACTCAAGAGATTGGAATCACTTCATCATAGATACTTTAACCCACCCTGGAGCAGTCCAAAAATTGTTTAAGAAAGTTTATACACTTACACCAATATTTCAATTTTTAGTTACAGAAACAGTTCGAAAAAAATGTAGCGTGCTTAAATGACCTCAGTACAACATGTTATTGTGTTTTCTGACGTTAACTTCTTGATACGGTTTCGGTAATAGCATATTTTGTAATCTACTCTGTTAGCGACAACGTTAAAGTATGGACCTCCCGAGATATGCGCATAGCTGTACACTTTTGCATAACAATGTGTTATTTGGCAGCGCAATCTTATACGAATCTGCAACAAACAACTGAATATAGTGTAATGAAAAGATCAAACGTACACAAATGGCACCAATGATTCCGATATGGAACAGCAAGCATCGAAGATGATGAACACAATGATTGATCGAGAATTACGACGGCGACGCGAAGGCTGTTGACTTCGTCGTGAATTAAGGTCGTGCGGGGTTTGCAGAAGCGCTCGGAACAGTTCGGACTTTCTTACATTAGATACTGGAAATGAGAACGTTTTGTGCGAAAATGGTTAAACGATTAAAAATCATTCTTGTTCATTTACTCTTAAAATATTATTACTGTTATCGGTGGAATAAATATCCAATTGAATAGGAATCTCGGGCATTGTAGTTTTTTATTACCAAAGGAATAGCGAATTTATTTAATGAACACTTTATTATTGGATAAAAACCTATACTGACGAGATGAATGAAATCTGGTGCTTTTCATCAATGGTTTATTCTTGTCATATTTTTGTTTTATGATTTGTTTCCTGTTATCAATAGGTTACTGGCCTGGGTCCGTATTCCAGAAGCATCTTAATTTTATCTTAAAATATTTCCACTTAATAATATAATTTTTGTAATACAATATTATTTAAAACTACTTATAAATGTGTGGATCCCTTTGCATAAAAGTGATAATAAATACACACTTAGCACAATGCCATTCAAATATGAAATAAAATGTTAATGAAACATTATGATTTTAAGGTTAAGAATAAGATTCTACGTAATATGTTTCTGGAATACGGCCCCTGAAGCAAACGACGATGCTGATATTAAGAGTGTATATCCTGCTGATGCAGCTGGGGTTTCACATATTTTATATCGCAGTTATGACTTACAAGAAGTGATTTAGCTGATAATTGTATTTACTTCATTTCGTCGTGCCTCAGAATGTGGCAATTCTGTTGCTCTGGTGAACATTGAACCATTGAGTAATTAAATTGCAATTCAATTGAATTAATATTCTCTTTTATTGCTATTTAATTTGAATTGCAATGCCATGAAGTTAACATTTATTTACAAGTGCGTGTTTGGTGATTAATTCTGGGCTAAGTGTGAGGTTTGGCATGTCTTTAAACCGGTTTAAACCCCCAATGCTTTGCATTGACTATTCCAAGGCGGTGACCCCAGTTTTATTCATTTTTATGTTTTGTGTTTTTTTGTATGTATTGACCTGTATTGTATAGGCAAGTGGTCACTTGCCTCAAATAAAGGACCAGCGGATGGTAATAAGGGATTATCTCCTGATGATGTCTCTGGAGCTATATATTCCTATATTTCCTATCCAGATACGTCCAAAGGTCTTATTTGATCCTCAGATGCACGAGTTAGAGGATTGGACAAATTTGAGTTATAGCAAAGTTATTACCATGTTTCTTGAAAAGTTTTGTCATACAATTGTTGAATTATTGCTGTCTATTCCTATACCTCAGGGGAAATATTTAATTGGTTCACTGGTCGAAATGATAACATTTTAATGAGTATATCAAGCGAATGTATAATACGTTGAAAAGCCACAGCTAATGTATCATTGAAAATATGCGCCTGAAAACATTGTTAAGGAATAAATAATATCGTTCCCTTGGTGCAGAAAGAACTGTAACTGACATTTTACAAATTTTACATGAGAAGCACAAACTGATTTTCTAAAAAACTGATTTAATGCATTCAAATAAGCGTATTAAGGAGCAGTTGTTATTTGTGAACAGCTTAGTTCGAATAAAAAGTAATTGTATATTCCTGTTCAGTTACATGACTTTTTGCGCTGAATGTTTTTGAGCGCACAAAGTCTTGTTAGTGCACAAACAATAGTATTTTATTTGATATTTCCAACATATACACCTTTTGACAAGGTATTTTTTACATTTATCATCTATATTATTATAATTAACTAATTTCATCAATTGAATGTACATCAATTAATTATTTGTGAATTTTTTTCACAACATAATTCTTAGTGCGCAAAGCTGGATACTAAGTGTACTTACCATACTTTTTGCGCCAACATTTTTGCCAAAATATTTCGTGTGTGTGCAAAAGTCAGGATTGCCAGGTTGAATTCAAATATGTTATGAGATATGGTATACAGGCTCAAAAAAAACATATATATAATTGTATTTCCTAGAAAATGTCAGTTACATGACTTTTTGCGCCAATGTGACGATATTGGTACCTACAATGACTTCCGGAATGATATAAATTTACAAAATTAGTCCAATTGTCAATAAGAACGTCAAACATTGCCATTAGGTTACTGACACTGTGTAAGTTGACAAAAGATTAATTTGTAGTTTGCATATACAGTTACAGCACGATCCTTGTTCAGGTTGCATGCTCAGGGCTTACATATTTTAACAAATGGCGCATGCTAATTTTGTTTCTACTGTCAATAATTCCAGCTTAAATTAAACAAGTTTAAAGTAATAGTGTGCTTGTTACTATAGCATAACTATATGTTATTTATTTGCCAATATGCTGGGCAACTTATTTTAATGCAGAGTTGCACCAATTGTCACACAAACTCAGGTAAACATAATTGCATGGATTGTCCCAAGAATCCATTATCTTGCGATCAGTTATGTACAAAACTACAATAAGTAAAAACATACAGCACACATCTGAAGAGATTTTTTATTGAACAGAAAAGCAAGAGTAGCATACAACACACACACAACAATACAGACCAGACAACTGTATATCGATAGCTAGATCATCATTCTGCTTTTAAAAAACAACCTTTAATGAACACATGTAATAAGTACAAGTAGGCCATAGAAAACGTGATGATAAATGAGATATGAGATTAATGAAATGAGATAAAATACACAATGTTACAATATAAAAAGTTCATATGACAGCGTGTGTGACATTGAAATAGTCAACCCGAGGGCAGAATGTCACCCGAAGCAAAAGCCGATTGGTGACATTCTGTTAAGAGGGTTGAGAATATCAATGTCACACACGCTGCCATTTGATATTTATTGTATTATACCGAACAAAATTAAGTAAATAAAAAGTTTAAAACATGTTGTTTTTAAGTCATTTCATTATGCTCATCAAGATTGAATAGTGACGTCAAGACTATATTACGTCACGACAAGGGAGGCAAACAATCCATAATTTGGATAATAAACTGAAGCAGTTACTGGCCCTTATATGACAATTCAAAATATTAGCGAGGTCACATGACCTGACAGTAACTTTCGCTTGGTCACGTGTCAAAAAGGTTGAACATGTTTTTTTAGTCAAAATATCTCTTACTCGGGTAATGGGATTTTATCATTGTAGAGAAAGGTGAGGTATAATAAATACAAATGCATTGCATACAAGCTGTCTTCTATTTAACTGCACACGCCAGAAATTCGCAACGAAAAGAGACAATATAGAATTTTGATTTGTGATTGAAAAAACAACAACACAGCAACACAACAACACAACACAAACACACACACCCTCACCACACCATTTAAATGAACTACATAGCAATAGCAGGAAAATGTTAATACTATACCAAATAGCATACAATTAAAATATTAACAAGCTGTATTCTTATTAATTTCTATCACTATCCAAAGGATGTTATCCTGCATTTTAAGACAAGTAAGCATATGTTTTAGTTTCATCATGCTGTAATTCGTAATCGTTTACATGGGTGTTCCTATATAAAATTATCTACGAATAGATACACTATACAATTTTGATTTTTGATTGAAGAAAAACGCACATCCTCACCACATAATTAAATCAACTTATAGTATGTAGCAATAGCATGAACGAGATTGACAATCATGAAATAAGTGATGGTATTAAATAAAAAACACAATACCAATATCATATAAAATTGCAATATGTACGAGCTGTTTTCTTATTAACGTTCAATCACTATCCAAAGGGTGTTATCCTGCATTTGAAGACTAGACAGACATAATGTTTTAGTTTTAACATGTGGTAAATCATATTCGTAGTATGTGGGCGTTCATATATGTTTTTCAAAACGCTTCAAATTAGCTAAGAAAAGATACAATATACAATTTAGATTTTTGATTGAGAAAAAGACATACCCTCACCACACCATTTAAACCAACTATATAGCAATATTAGGATTGATAAATACAATATAAAATAACATACAAATGAAATATTTACAAGCTGTATATCTTATTAACTTTCGACCACTATCCAAAGGATGTTATCCTGCATTTGAAGACAAGAAAATATATCTTTTAGTTTTATCATGTCGTAATTCGTATTCGTTTTATATGGGTGTTCATACATGTTGTTCAAGTATTGCAATGCAGCTAGAACTCGTAATAGTTTTACAATAATACACATACTTCTACCAATGAAGCTTATACAATCTAGTTTAAAGTAAATTCACATCTTGGTAGAATAGATTTAACAATAAAATAAAGCAGGGCTGGTATTAACACAGCTCCTTAATTAAAAAACATAAGGACACAGTATACGAAATAGTTATCTACAATATCAATGTAGATATTATAACATAACAGATATAAGGAATACAACGGTGTATAAATTAATAAAAAATGAATAATATACTAACGTAGGCAATTGTAGATAAACATACAATGACTGAAAAACGAACAGGTGTGAACTCCAGGCCCCATGTTCAAATTAGATTAACTACAGGATCAAGATCAATCTTAGCTGATCCTGATCTTCCAGCTCAAATCAGCTGAATCTTAAAAGATATGTTTTGTTTTCGAAATATATTTTCTTTTAGATGAAATAACATTTTATAAATAATTTTTGGTAAATTTTTGATTACAATATTCATATCAGATAGTAAATCAACGATGAGAAGAGTTCATAGTTATGTAAAATTAATATTCGACCTATAAATGAAGTTGATCCAGAGCTTTAGAGAACGTCGTTTTCGAGCCTGATCCTATAAAGATCTGGGATCATATTCCAGAAACATCTTAAGTTTATCTTAAAATACTTTCACTTAAGTTACAATTTTTGTCAGGTAATATTTATAAAACAACATATACATTAGTGAACAAAATTACAGTTAGGTAAATAATAGTTAATAATAATTTGATAATTGGTGAACACTAAGCAGAATTTCATTTATACATATAATAAAATGCTAAAGAAAATTGATGGTTTTAATGCTAAGGATAAGATTTCACGTAAGATTTTTCTGGAATACGTCCCCTGGCTCGATTACATCTTGATCCTGATAATCAGGCTAAACTTGTTGTGTGAACATGCGGCCAGTCCTAACTGAGCGTCATTTTCTAGCTCAACTGAGCCGATTCCCTTAAATGTTTTATTTTAAAATAACGTTTTGTCAAAAAAGGTCATGAAATATTGTGTCATTCCGATTACAATATTTAGTTCATATTGCAAATGTGCGCTAAGATGAGTTCATAATTATGTAAAATAAATATTTGATCAAAAATTGAAATTGATCCAGAGTTTTAGTGAACGCCATTTTTGAGCCAGATCCTGAAATCTGTGATTCAATTTCATCTTAATCAGGCTTAGCTTATTTTATGAACATAAGGCCAGGACTACACCGGAAACTCAATTGGGGTTAATTTTTTAAAACCCTAAAATTCATTTACTCTATAGCTGTTTCGTGCATATATCTTCTTTATACACATATTCTTTAAGTTAGTAAATACTGAACACATTTTCTTAATTAACCTCTTTCGAATCAAAATAATTGTATTTTTCAGAAAATTTGATGTGCAATTTTCATCTAAATTTTTCAGAGCTTTTGAATACCTTATGTTTTGAAATATAGATTTTGGAATTGTAACATAAATGTGTGTAAAGGATATGTTACTCTAATATTATTTTTAAGAATAGAACTTAGATTTACATGCTAGCACCTTACATTTTAACAGTCTAACATTTTAACCTCCCTCAAGCTATATAGCTTAGATTTATTTCCATTAAATTTCTATTAATCGAGATTCACAAACATTTCAAAAGCTTCGTCACGTGGTCATCCAAAATTAGTATTATCATAATTAATGTTTTGTATCTTCCTTTGTTGCCGATGTATTGGGACAAACATTAGCGACTCAACAAGGTTTTTTTTCAAGGTTTTTGACCCTAGGGTTAGGTAAAGGGTTAGGATTAGGTTAGGGTTCCCTTAGTTAAGGCTAGGTTATGATTAGGGTTAGGTTTAGAGCCCCAATTATTGCAAGTTTAGGAGTTAGCCCTACGATTACTGGGTCCGTCCCAGTAATCTACCTATGGGAGTTTATAATGGGCAAGACCCAATATGTCGGCAAGTTAAAAATAAACAAACTATATAGGAGAAGCGTTATTGTACACACAAGCATGCGTTAAAATTACAGGACCAAGCCAAGATGATAAGACTGAAAAAAATGTATGTTTAATTTAAGAATACTGACATTGTATTCTTTACATTTAATAACTTTGTTAAATACAAAAGTATAAAAAGCACATTAACAACATCGCTCAACGCAATCAGCAGTTAGGAGCTGTGCTTCATTTATTGAAGTGCTAGCATTCACTGCGGAACTTTTTCCGGTTTAAATTTCAAAATGCAAAATTTAAGAGAACTCAAATATATAAATGGATTTCTTTAAACTAAAGGTACTGGGAATGTCAAGAAAGACAGTAATACAAAGAGCAGTGTTAGAAAAACATTCTTTTCAGGGTCAAACCCATAAGATATATTATTAGTTTAAGAGAATAAAGACGATATATTTGAAAATTGGCCCGAAGCCTGGATTTGACGACCACATCGATAATTTATGTTTAAAAAATAAAGAAAAATATATTTATCTTTTCAACGAACCTAATACTGTTTCAAATGATTGTGTAGGTCAAACAGTATGTGCATACAAAAATATAATTTGTTTGCATATTCAGATAATTAGTTATTATTTACGAAAATTAAGTCACACTCACCCTAATGGTCGCGGTCGCCTTAAGTCTGCTTTGTTGGACAATTTATTCGCCCTATGGTCACGATTATATATATATATAATAGCGCAGTTTGCGCTATTGCAGAGATACGAAGTGAGCAAAGTTCATGTTTCCTAGTCTTTACTTATTTATTTAATAATAGTATTGGTAGAAGTTATCCCAAGTCCAGTTCCAGTTCCCGTAGTTCCGATCGTCATCAGTGAAAGGACCTTCATTTCCATCCAATCGCTGGTGCGTGCCACTGTTTTCGTAGTTGAATTGTTCACCTTTGGAAGAGGCCAAGGACAAGCAAATAACAATCGACATAAAGAGAAGAATTAAAAACATTACAAAACACACAAAGTCAAAAAAATGTACAACATCTTTCCAGGTGATCGTTTTATTTTCTGCGCCCTCCGTTGTGCAATCCATGGTTCCATTTGTCTTGATACCAGGTGATACGCATGGAAGACAACTCAGCATTTTCATCAGTTTGACAAGAGGTCCTGGAACTTTTGTAGGCGGTTCGATTTTTCCGAAGCTATCCAACCGCAAGAAAATTAGTGCAAATATTGTTGACAGTGTGCTTATAGATGTTTGCATGACGAGAAAGGATGTAATTACGGGCACTGAATCAGAGTTTTGTGGGAGGGTTTTTGAAACAATCGTCAAAAACACCGCAAATGCCAAGAACGCCGTGACAGCGAAGCCCGCTTTCTCTCCAGTACTGACAGGCAACATGAAAATGAAGATGTTCAGAATGGATAGCATGCATATCGGCAAGAGTACTGACAGTATGAAATACATTGGCTTTCTCTTTAGCGTCAGTTTAAAGCTGACCGTTGTGTCCAGTTCGTCTAGCCCGATGTGCCAGCTAGTACTGGTGATTTTCCATGCGGAATTTTCTTCGTAATCAGCCAGGTTTAATCCTTTAGAACCATTTTTCCCGCTCGTCATATTCACCTATAAAATATATACTTGTGAAACCAGTATAAATATGTTATGCATTACCGATGAGGTTTGCTATTTATATATAATTTACTGAATATTCTCTCACTTTTTGTTGAGTATCAGAAGTACCAGATGTAGTTGCATACAAATACTAAAATAATTCATGGATGGTACATATGAAAATCAATTTCTGAAAAGAAGGAATGTTACCTGAAATCTTGTATAACTCCAGGCCTGGAACCTAAGATAGCACGTCTGGTAGTCGAACGGATAGTAGGTGATATCAATGGAACATATTGATTTAAAAACCTTTGAAACAGAACAATTGTAGGAGTTAATAATATTCAACTTCAAATTTGTTCACATTAGTATTTCAATAGTAATGTTTATTTTATGCACAAAACAAAGAAACCGTTGTACAAATGTTGGTACATGGTTTATGTTCATTGGCAAAAGATACATTTTGAGTGTTGTTATTTTTTCCACGGTGATTCTTCAATTCTAATTGGTCATTTGAGAAGCCGTCACAGCATCACAAGCAAAAATTGGTCAATGAGAAAATGTGATGTCAAAGCAGATGAAGTCTAATTCGCTGACAATGACTGACTACGTAATTTAGTACCTGAAATGGTTGCCATGAAATCAAGCCAGTGTGTGTATTCTTGACATTCAGAGATTTGTCACCAAGGCTTTTGTAATCCAGGTATGAATTTTTCAGTGCGATGTCCGGTTTCCAAACTTCGTCCTAACAACAAATGATATGTTACTAATCGAAATAAATATAAAGGTTAAGGATAAATGTAGAAGTTTCATTGACAATTTTAAAAGTTTGCACATACTTCTTTCATTTACATATAGTACGTTTTGTTTTTAATTGTTCAATTCTGTACGTCTTATTAATCGACCGCAAATGCATTCATGAATGTAATTGATTTAAACATATTTTATTTCTCGAACGCATATGCAAAACAAATGCAATTGCAAGTAATTCGCACGTACCAAAAATGGATCAGAACGAAAGATAAAATGGCTCTTCTCCATGAATGGTATTTTGCGGAATAGTATGTAACATAATATAGTGGCAGTTAAGTATTTGAAAATAACTTAACAGTCATGGTAAATATGATGATAGAAAGATATAAGTCCGAGGCGAAGGATAAATGTTAAAAGAAGTAGGAGGGATATATGAGGTAGAGAGAAAGACATAAATGAAGAAAGGTTGAAGTTTAATGACTGTAATGAAATGATTTTTTTTCGATGTGACAGAGATAATAGCAACCGAACCTGGGGCCAGTGGTAAAAGCTGATTGCACCGTAATCAGATGAATTCCATATTAGAAACGAGTCGTTCCAGCTGACGGACAGATAAGCCATTGTAGTGAGAACCTCTTTTGCCTCGCTAAGTTCGTTTATCGAGAACATATGGAGATTCACGTTGACATCTGAAATGTGTGTCCATATGTTATATGATAGATTCACGCAACATTCTTAACATGCATAATTAAATACAGCATATCATGGTGCGTACAGATAAATATATCCGTTATATGTTCACACTTATATATATGTGTGTGTTGGTCAGCAAGCGAAACAAAAAAGAAGAAACGATACGTATGCCTTCACAAACTCAATAAAATAGTATATTCAATATTCATTCGGCTTGAAAGTTAACCCATAAAATATATGATGCATAATACCTATTGCACTGGATTGATTGTTTATAGGTCGAATTCTTTTGTTGTAAGGGCCTGTCTCAAACAACTTCTTATGTAGCTTTTTCGCATCATCTCCATTTTGTGTCACCACGTGATTAAAATAGCCAATCAAAACGAGCAGAACAATACACCAGCTGTGCATGACCTTCAGAACATAAATGCAGAAATAAAGCTACTAACAATAATAGATATTGATGCTTAATTAGCACGTGAACATAGGTTTGTGTAAGCACTTATTTATTTTCATAGCGGATATTTCAGTTCATTACATTAACATGTATAACAAAGTACATGTGCAATGTTTACGACTCGTCGTTTCACTGTTTCACCCCAAACCGCACTGACAGGTATTGTTCTGACACTAATCTAAAATGCAGTTATATATTTGTTTCCGCGACCATTATTTGTTGCCGGTTCATATTTGTAATGTCGTGCCAGCAATGTACTCGTACTTTTGTAAATTTTGCTCAGCGATTTTAGGCCGATACTTTTGTAAATTTTGCTCAGCTTTTTAGCCGATAACTGTTGATAATAGTATCAATAACATCAATAACATATCAAACAAATAAAATAATACATAAACATAACTTCAAATCGTGTTCAAAGCAATTGACGAACATACAAACTATAAACAATTACGTAAAATAATAATTACCGCTAACTCATATTGAAACTAGTTTGAATAAAAAATAAAATACATACGAACGTACGAATTGTAAGAGTTTGTATAATCCGAGCAAAGCGTCTGACGTCTATGCAATCTCTAACTGAAACTATCCTTGTTGTGTGGTTTTATGGTTTTAACAGAGCAGTTCTCCGAAAACATTTTCCTTGTTTTTGTCAACGTTCTTCTGTGAAATGAAACGGATACCCAGCGTTGAGAGTAACCTGGTTTGCATTATTGGCAAAAAAATATTTCAAGTAAGGTACTGATTTGCAGCAAATGTAAAATGAATGAAAGACGTATTAGATCGGATAACCATTGCAAACTGTGTTAGTGTTATGGAGGCGCCATTGTAAGGTGCATGTATTGTATAACCTGTGCGATTTTGAGATTTGTGTTGATCATTGATCATGGTCTTCTTCCAAACATAATCATTCATTTCAACACAGGTGACGCGACAACTGCTGGAGGTTAGAACAATACAAAATATAAGGAAAGAACTGTTGATTTGTCAAGTCAAAACATTCACTTATCATACGAAAATATTATTTAAGATATTAAAAAAATGGAGAAGTCTACTGTAATATTTATATTGATTTACATATGTGCTGCACACTGTTTTCTATGTAAATAAAATATTGATAAGTAACTGAAATCAGTAGGCTAAAATCTGATCGCAAGAATGCATGTTTTGAGTGGTAATATTGGTTTGTTTAAAAAATACAATGTATATGGGACTGCTTTACCTTTGGTTTATCTGGTTCCATGACATGAAACTGATATCATGTTTTAAGACATGCCTATTCACTTGCTTTCATTACATGTATTGTTCAAATTAACAATATTACAAACCAATCAAGAAATTTTCAGACAAAAGAACACAACGTAAGTGTTAAAGGTATTGTAGTCTATATGAATGTTGGACGTTCATGTAAGGATTGTTTGACAATAGATTACTATCAACGTAAAGGGAAATCCTTTATGCAGTTATATTTATGGTAATAACTTACGCATAAGGATTTAGTGTCTCGTCCATTGAAAATAGTCTGTTTTCAGGAAACACCCGTTACCAACTAATCATATGTTAATCAAGTTTTTGGTTAGGTTAGTCCAGGTGCTTTACTTGATGCGGATATTTATCAATAACATTACAAATAGGAAAATCTGTGAATAAGCCTAACGCCTCCTAGAATTGTAAATAATTTCGAACATGAAAATAATCCGGACACGTGTATCTATTTATAAAAATGTATAAAGACAAATCAGACATGCACAATGGATTTTAGTACAAATAATACCCCATATGATTGCAGTAATAGATGTCAAAACAAAATAGGGTTAAAATAATTGCAGTTTAGATGAAAGCTAATCCTAAAAGGAGAGGCCGAAACTAACTATTTACACGTCACTTTACAAACGTGCAGGTGTTCAGATTTGATTTTGACCATGAAGTGGCGTAAACATGTGTTAAATATAAAAAGGCGGAACATATGTAAAACAAAACGGTATCATTTTCCTCTTAAAAGAACGACATTCAGAATTGAAACGCTCTTTTTCGGCGCTTCATCGATGCATGAAAGTCAGTTTTTTTGTATCTAATTTGCATAAAGCCGAAGGCTTTATGTACAAATTAGATTAAAAAAAAACTGACCTTCATACATCGATGAAGCGCCGGAAAGAGCGTTTCAATTCGTACAATGACAATTATAATTACAATGTGTGTATACTTTAAATGTTCACCTTTAAAGAGAAAATCAATTTAGTATTTATTTTTTGCAATTCGCGCATCAATACATTGAAGTGTGATTCGTAGGCTTCGCCCCTTGCACTGCAGTAGCGTTGTGTACATATCGCAACACAGCAGTATCTTTAATAACACAGTAGAACTAGTGATACAATTTACTTTTGATTTACTTTTGTTTTGATTGATATTTCGTAAAAGCAATTTTGAACAAGGCGTTTTGTATCCATAATATACATGTAGCAAGAGACGGAAATATTGAAACGCGTTCCAGTTTAGATTTGCGACTGAAGGCTAAACGAGTCGAAAGTTGTTTTCAGAGTAGTTGCAATTTTGTAAACGCCCATATACATGTGAGGATGGAACCGTGCTTTAGGCGTAGAATATATTTAAATAATTAATGTTTATTTTTACATTTGAAACGCAATGTTTCATATGTATGTTATACTTCTTTCTTAAACGACCGATGCATTTTAAAACCGAGTGTTGGGCAAATTTTTCAACACCACATTTTTTTGCACGTCGTGTTAGAACATTTTGTGTAAGAAATTCGGCAAAATATATCGTGAAAGGCCCTAATTCCCAGTGGGACCATATTTCGATGATCCATTGTTTTAAATAATCAGTGCACTTCTGGGTAGGATTATTTATTTATTTTGTTGAAATTGATTTAAAAACATGAATGACAGAAAAAAAAATCTAAAAATATTTATTTAGAGTCCTTTTTTATGAAATATTTAAAACAGCCACATTTTCTGTCATTTTTCACACGGTGTCTACTATTGTGTCAAAGATTCTGTAAAAGTACATAAGAAACCTCTAGTTAATTTTGTCTTCAATGTTGACAATTGATGAATGAACAACATAAAACGTGAACTAATGTTGATACACAGGGCAAAAAACAGGTATATTTCATGTTGTTTCATTGTGTCATCGGAATTTGGAACAAATTCAAGGTGACGGATAAATGGTACTGGAAATGCATTTTCCATTTGTTGGTCATGTTTATATGACAAATTGCAAATAATTTATTGTAGTTGATAGATAAATGATTATTTGTTCAATATTAATGGATATTTTAATTTTTTAAAGTTCACTGAATATCTTTTAATTGATCAGTTTCTTATGTAATTGGAATATGGACACTCCAGGATAACTAACAGTGTGGATATAAAATCAAGCTGATAAAAAGGTAAACGACATTTATTATTTTACTATTGATCAAAATATCAAATCTATGGAAATGTGTGTCATCGGCCGAAAATATATACAGTACAGTTTCTTTACCTGTGTGACACAAATTGAAAAGGTCAATTGTTATGCATCTTATTAAACTTATTTGCATAGAACTATGAGCAAGAAGAAAATTGTAATTGTTTTAGTCAAAGCTACTTGTAAATGACAATTCTGTATTTTCTTTTAACTTTGCTTCAGCTGCTGTTGAAACTCCTGGCCCCGAGTGATATAATTAGTAACGATTCACCACAATAACGATTCGACTCATAACGATTCGCCACAGTTTAATGACGATTCGCCAGAGGGTGATAACGATTCGCCACTGTGTGTTATAACGATTCGCCACAAACTGGATGTACAATATATACTTCGCCCTGTCGTGTAATGTGAATGGATAAATGTTCGAGAAAATTAACAGGTGAATTTTGTGCAAATCATCCTTAGCTTATGCTTAATTTACCAACGTGAGCCTACTTCGATGAGTGTTTTGAGCTTCGCAGCTAGCGAGTCATTTGCGTACTTGAAAATGGGATTTTTACAATGGGACATTCAGCTCTCAGAGGTGACAATTTGATGGAGCTCGCACAATTTCCGAGGTGTTGTTGTGGTATTCTTTTGCGAGCTCCACGGGATGACTGCATACCATGCTCGCGTGGTTTTCCGGAGGTTTCCTTATAAACAATGGGACACGTTTGTTCAACTGGATGTCTGTTATTTGACTGAAACATCTTGTTTCTAAACCGTTCTTTGCTTTAATCTGTTAATCTGTAAAATTGTGTATTATTATGTTTGTGTTTGTTAAATTTCATTTGTTTACCTCTTTTGATAAATATAAATTTAAATATAAATATAAAAGAGGGTATGTACGATCTCATCGAATTTTCTAAGACAATATGAAAGTAAAATAAAACCTATAATACACTGATAAATAACAAACTAAAGTAAACTTTCAGAAACATTGATATTGGAAAATCCTCGAAATACTTAAAAATACTTTTCGTCTTTCAGTCGAAAACTCATTCATGTGCATCAGACATGTACACTTTTGGGAAATCCCCAATATTTGTTGCGTGTTGACAAAAGTTCTGTGCAGATTGTTCATACGACAGTTTTTTGTTTCTCTCACAAAAACGATTAAAGGTGTCGGTATCGACATCGGTATTGTCGTTATCATGAAGTTCATTTTAAAAAGCAACATATGAAGTATGGTATAAATATCTGTTTATTTCTTTTTATTTTAACTTCCCTTGATTATATTCGTCCTCTCATTTGTGTTGTCCAAATTATGAGAAAATGAAATGTTGATATTGAAATCGTACATACCCCCTTTAAATATTTTTATCCAAAAAGTATTTTTTTATGTTTATGTTGAATTTTCTCTCTATGTTATTTCTTTTCTTTCATGCATAATGCTCATCAAATAAGCAAAAATAAAGAAACAACATACATTTTACATGTTACATGTTTATACTTTATTATTAATAAATTTATTCATTATTAGTTTCGTTTTTTGACAATGCCATGTGTAAATGTGAATTAATCTGTTACTGTATTTCTATTTCTAGTAGTCTCTCATGAATAGAGGCAACCGGCTTCATTGAAAAATAAAAGCCTGTCACATGATGCATTTAAGCCAATCAGAACATTGTAAAATGATGAAACCAAAGGAAATTGTAATTATAGTAAATTGAATAGAAAAGACTTAACGAACGGGAAAAATAATAGTTCGCACATCGCATTTGAAGTCCCATACAAAAATCGCATTACTTCATGGAATACGATGTCCCACCATGTATTAGTTTTCAATTATGTGCATGTGCAATACGCCTTTACAAGTACATGTTCACTGATATCATCTCGATTTAAACATGTCTACATATTTCTTGGACCCGTGAAAATGGCTCTGCTGGTAACTTATCACAATAGCATTTAAATAATGTATTGTATATAAAAGAGAATATTTTAATAAATTAATATTAATTGGATATATATGGACCCAGCATGAATTTACACGCGCCTTAAACATAAGATGAGTGAAATTTAACTTGTAAAGTCGAAGCTAAAGAAAATGGCTCTGCTGGTACCTGATTACAATAACATTTAAATAATGTATTGTATATAAAAGAGAATATTTTAATAAATTAATATTAATTGGATAAATATGGACCCAGCATGAATGTACACGGGCCTTAATCAAAAGATGAGTGAAATTTAACTTGTAAAATCGAAGCTCCTTGGTTTTGTGTACATGTAGATTGTACATTCGGTAGACAACTGTTTCGTTTAACCACGACGTGTTAAGTGTTTCGCTACTGCTGAGACAGCCAAGATATATGATGATGAATCTTTCTCTGAAATGATAAATTTTTTGTTTCATCATTTCATCATTTTAAATGCACTTGAACTAACTTTTAAGAAGTATTAATCTATTAAATACGCTTGTATTCGTGTTATCCCATCCAGATTGTTAATATATTTCCCTAAATGTTTGTAGTTCATCGACAAGCAATCCAATGTACATATAAATATCATTGTTTGGTCGTTGTCACACACTCTATAAAGAAATAATGTTCGATTTTGAGTTGTTTATCTGTAAACAAACAACGATTTTGAGTTCTGATGCGTTTTTCTTCTGCAAGATCCGAAATAAGATCTCAAGGATTTTTGCATTGTTTGAAAACTTTAAAAAACGACTGCCTGTCCGTGAGGGTTCAATTTGTGACACACTGATTACAAACACACAATTTCATATGCGAGGGAAAATAACCATTGTGATTGAATCATAAAATAAATAAGTAATTATCACACAATACCTCAGATAAACGTCATTATCTACGGTTCAAAGAACATCTCTCGTGTATTATGCACTTTTGTTTTGGTGCAGTTTAGCTACCTCGTTTTCCTATTATAGTGCGAAATTATTAACCTGACACTCATGAATATTCCGTATGCAATCGGGATTTATTTATAGATAATAAGACACGTATCAAACGTATCATAGGCCATTTTACAATCTAAATTGATATCGTATAGATTTATATGTGGCTAGGAAGAATAGTGTATGCCGCGCTTGCAAAGCGAAGGTTTGAGTTCGAGTCCCTGCGTCGACATTTTATAAACATGAGCATTTTAAAAATTATTATTATAATTATTAAACGAAATTGATACTTTCATGTATAATTACTTTCTGTATGAATAATACAAAAATAAAAGAAACAATATTAATTAGATCAAATAAAAAATAATTTCAAACAATGATTATGATACATTTTTTAATTAATATCATATGATTTGCACATTTTAAGAATAACTCATACAATTTTACAAAGGTCGCTGTCAGAAGGAATTGAACTCGGCCGATGGCGTGGGGCGCTAGCACTTATACCACACGACCATTAAATACCACTCTCGCTACACCGTATTTAAATCTATATCAACATAAATTCCGATAACAGAAACTCGTCCAATTTATCAGAATTTAGTTTTGTTTGTACCTTTAATCTACATGTGTACTTGTTTGATTGGAAATACTTTCTAGCGTTATCTGTATTTAGTGTAGCAGTTCCGACCTGTTGTTTGGTTAACTATGTAACATAAATATTATGAACTGGTATATTTATGTTGTGTTTATAAAACGGAATTTGTGTCTCATTATAAACGAAAACTTAGTTTGTTCACTCGTAGTTTTGAAAAAATGCCTTCAAATCATATCTTCACATCAAATTTCATGAAGTCAAGTTTTACGCTTGCGTTATTGGCAGGTTATCTGCAGATATCACCCTCTCAGGTTGCATCTCATGGTTATCCTGCTTTTCGACACGTCGAACTCCTCTACGATACACACGGGGTTGATTTGGCTTTTGATATGTATGACGTTTACCATTCTTAAATATCCAAGCATCCCTTTCTGTCTTAGGGCCTTTAGCTGCTGACGCTGCAAATATGTCAAATCATTTGACATTCTAATTCCGTTCGTCTTAGTTGATCTGTATATCCGAATAACTTAAATTTTTCTTCTGGTCTTTCAAACTCAACTATAATCATTCTGGGCTCGTTTGATTTACCAGTGACCTTTGACCCAATGCGCTGCGGCCTTACTAATGTTGAGTCATTAAAGTCATAACTTTCATCGACTGAGCTAAGGACTTTATCCCTTACTATTGTTTTCAGCTCTGCACTACTGCTTTCAACTTCTTCTATCCCAAATACTCTTAAGGAATGTTTTAGCCTTTCTGATTCTATAATGTTCAATTGTGCTTCTATACCTGATATTCTTGACTCATACTGCTCATCATGGTATGCCAAACTCTCTATATCACTTTGCAATACTTCCCATTTGTAATTTATGTGTTCAATCCTTTTATATAATTGTATTATCTTCTCATTAGCCTTTTTCTGAGCTGTTTCTATGCTGCTTATCTGTGAATGCATTTTAGCCATTTATGTCTTAAGGCCAACAACATCAGGCTTTACACTATCTACAGCATGTTTCACTTCTTTGATGTCATCATTAGTTGTATTTATAGCTTTGAGAATCTTCTCAGTATTTTCATTGTTCAAGTCAGAAATAGGACCTGGGTTCAGCTCTACGTCTGATGGCAAAAATAGTAATCTCTGAGCATATGACATGTATGCCCTACCATATTTTAGAATTGGAGTTGTTTCCCTTGGAGATACTACGAAAGCCCATTAACAGACGTCTTAATTAGCAACTGTGTATGTGTTTTCAACAGAGTGTCGAGCTTGAACAACTGCATGCAACATGCAAAATGCCCACATCAAATATATGCAAACTACACAAGTTTGTAGATGAACGTCAGATCCACAGTGATACCGCCTATAGTTTTCATATTTGTGTACTGCAGGTCGAGTGTGTTTACACAGCAAAAATTACCCAATTCTAGCTCGGTACGTTTGTAAGTCAATGCCCATTGTTCACATCAGGTACAGGTATCACACTTGAGTCAGTTTAGTCTATAGCCACATAACAGTAAATGTCAAGATGCCCAAGTATGGACAACTATCAACGCAGCAATGCTTTTACAACACAATAGGCTTCCTAATCCCTGCTGTTGCCATTTGCCTGTAGCCGATGTAGTCAATTTCTAATAATAATTTTCAAATACAAATTTATACTGGTACAGTTTTTTTGCAAATTTCTTTAAACTACAAGATCACTTTTAAAAAATATTGCCACTATCGCCATGCCCACAAGCAAACAAACCTTTTGATGTTTAAGTCGACAAACATACAAAATATCAGAGCACAAAAATCACGACTGTCCCACTTCACTTCACACAACAGTACGTCGCGAATTAGGGTGGTCCCGCCGATAGCACGTTACGTTAAATTAATGTCCTTAAATTAATGTCACAATTTAAACTGTCTGCGCACACAGTGGTGGTAATCATCTTTTACCAGTTCATGCAAGCGAGTGGAATAAATTCCGTACACTTCAGATATCTCAGTATGTTATTACGGTCGTTTTAATAGCACAAGACACTGCGTTATTTAGTTCAGGGACGTCAAGTACTTTGTCCGAAACCACGTTATTTTAGTAGCTGCTATTCTTCCGGTCTTACACACAGTCCTTTTTCGTATGGAACCACTTCTTCCCGTTACTAAAGCTGCCGTATGTCAAAGCAGTGGTTGCCTACCCTACGATGCTAGTCATCACACTATGTCTGGTTAATAAATATTGTGCCGGTAAGGCCGACATCGGCGCATCATTATGAAAAATAAATTAACTTATCTAATGCCTTTACATTGAATGTCGTACCGCCCAAGACGATACTAATTAACTAGTACCGTATGTTAAATTAACAACAAACCAATATGGCGGTAGTAACCTGTGACGCAATGACTTCCAAGTGACGCCACTGTAGTACCCGACCATAATATCACAGGGCCCTGCATGATATTCTGCAGTCCCGAAACACACACTTGATATATTTATACAGTGTGCAACAAATCGACTGTCCAAAGCATCTCACTTGACTGTAGTCACCAGTAAGAGACACATAATAAATTCGCGATTTCGACAAAAGTATATGCTGCCTATACATTCACTACTGAATATTCAACTTTTAGTTGTTACTACGAATACTATACTGATGCTCATGCTACTGCTAGGATTAGACCAGCTCTTTTTCTGCCTCATCTACCACTGCTACTACAACTAATGCTGCTCATGCCTTCTGCACTGCTTATACCTATTATGCTGGTGATCATGATGATAAGGATAATCCAACTACTTTCCCCACTACCACTACTACTACTACTACTACTACTACTACTACTACTACTACTACTACTACTACTACTACTACTACTACTACTACTACTACTACTGCTTTTACTGCTACTACTTCTTCTGCTGCTTCTGTTGCTGTTACTACTTTAACTATAACAACTTCATTGACGGTATTGTCTAGGAACTAAAACTGATTGAGCTAGCATTAGGGTCTGGACGCGTACCAGCGGGGCGAGTACACTTTGGGGGTACCCGGAGAAATTGTACTACCCAGGTGCCAAATCTTTGTGTAACGATGGCTATAATACATGTTTGTATGTAAGTTATATACTAATGAAAACCTAAATGTACACTCTAACACAACAATGTGCGCGTACGCTCGCGCACGCACAAACTCAAACATACTTTAAACTGAAAACACATGCCGTTTGAGGACAACACCTAGCGTGAATATATCTTACCAGCATGCAATTATATGATATAAATGCTACATTCAAAACTGCACTATGGGTTTACTGGCATGTATCCTATACTCCATTGCTCATTTGTCCTTTCGAGAGACATTGACATTTGGCATAAATCATGAAATACGGTTGCAATATGCAGATATTTACTGTTACTGAATTTATAATTTATGTGTGATTCGTGTGGGAATATCGGGAGTATCCGGATAAATCCCATGGATCTGTAAGCTATGCTTTCCGCCAAAATCCCTGCAGGCGGTAATCGAACTCTAGATGAGTCAATCAAAAGCGCAACTGGTCACTCAACGTGTAATGACGAAATATTATTAAATAAAAAGCTGGACTCGTGTACAAGTGCCTTCTTCCTTTTTGTTTCTTAAAATCCATTATAGCTCTTTGAGTCCAGTCAATCTATGTTAACAAGACCCATAACCTCCAACTAATTGCAACAGAAATATATATAATAAATACCGCTGTTTTGAAATCTACATACTATGGCTGACAAAAAGTCAAAAGTCTAGAAAAATCTAATTGGTGGAAATAACAGAAAAAACACACAAATGTTATGTCCGATTCAATATTTTTTAAATATACAAGAACGCATGTAATGAATGTGAGTGTGAACACATGTACTGTAATCACTCATTTCATTTAACAACTGCTCATTTTAATATATTATGCAACATGTATGAATTTAAACGAAGGGAAACGTGACATGAACATGTATCTGGACACTGGTGATGTGCTATTTTGCCAAGAAAAAAAAGAAGATAACAGTGGGTGGGGTAAACTGGTGCAGGAAACTGGGCATGAACTGTAGAAGAATTATAATTCTAGCAATTCTGCTACATTGGTTAAGATCCAGACATTGAGTATTTAAATGGTAACTAACTTGAATAAGTTGTCTCTTTTATGTGTACCGTAACTGTACAACTGGTTGGGGACTGTAGGATTGCACGTGTCCTTCCGTTCGTCCGTCATTTGGTCCATACTTTCGGGGCCGTCCGTCTCATTCCGTGTACCCTTTATAACTACGTCATTTTTAAGTGGATTTTGAAATTACTTGGCATAAATGCTCACCATCACAAAACGATTTGTCGCGCGCAAGACCCAGGTCCGTACCTCCAAGGTCAAGGTCACACTTAGAGGTCAAATGTAAATAATGGGGCCTGTTTTTCGTGTCCAGTCAATAACGCGGTCATTTCTAAATAGATTTTGAAATGATTTAGCGGAGATATTCACCATCATTAGATAATATCAATGGGTTATTATGTAGTCCTTTATTTGGCTCTAAAGATCTACCTGTAATAAATATGTACATTATTGTATTCATTCTCTTTGTTTCCCTTCATCAAAACTATCCATCGTTAATACATACAATTAATATGATTATCTGAACTCATAATAATGTACAGAAATATGCGGAAAAGAAAAGGCGGCATATTGGTTTGCAGTTGTTGGTTGGTCTGTCTGTCCATCATGACTTTTCTCTGTAACAAGCCACTGGTAGGGCACTGAAGTCACTTCTTGTTACAAACACGTGTTACTGTTAATTGCGATGTTGTTAGCAGTTCCCAAGGCGGTGACCTCAGTTTTATTCATTTGTGTTTTGTATTTGTTATGAGTTATTGTATTGAGCTGTGTTGTTTTGGGAATTGGTCACTTGCCATAGATGTAAATAAACGATGCTGCTAATAAATGCGTTCTTCTGCTGATGCAGCTGGATTTTCACTTGGTTTATACAATGTATTTATTATTCTATGTAACGATTTTTACCGGTAATTTCGTTTAAATGTAAACATCAATCTGTACAATAATACTTATACATATACAAGACATGGAGTAAACATAGTTCCATATGCATGCATTAGAAATAACACAGCAATCTCAAAGAGACCACAGAAAATCTGCCAAAAATTATTTTGTAGATTTTTTATATTTCTGCCATGGTATCAAAATAATGTGGAAGGAACACAACAGAGTTTAAATGAAAACATGATGAAAATATAGTGAACAGATCTCTGTGCAGGCAGAGAGCTTTAAAAACGTAACTGTGGGACTATGTTCACCAATTCATTATCTACTCTCTTGAGCACCAACAATCGTTATAGCGTTATAGATTTGAACTTATTAAAAAAAATATTGTTCCTTCCATTGAATTCACAAATTTGTTGCCCACAATTGTTGCTTGATACACATTCTTGTGTGATTCTGATGTAACACCAGTTTCAAAATTGACCAGAATATGAACAAAAGCTGTCCTGTTTATAAGGACAAGATTTTTCTTTGTTTCTGTCAGTTCTAAATTATTTGCCACAAAACCACTGTATCACAATGTTGATTTCAGACGAAGATGGCATTGACAATAAAAATTGGAAAAAATAAATCAACTCTACTGGCAGTGTTAATAAGATCGAAGTTGACAACACATATTTTGAATTGACATCTGATAAGCCCTCACCTGGCGAAAATGTTAAATGTAAAGATAATCTGTCCAATCCATCAAAACAAGGGAATACCGGTGATGAAAAAGTTCGACAGAACGAACGACATAACGATATTACTGACATAAAAAAGCAATTAAAGGACATCGCTTAAAACGTTGACAGATCAGTTAGTCGAATGAAGGAGAAAGTTAAAGACAGTAGTTGACAGAGATGAAGAATGCTACAGGAACTTGCAAATACTCTATACAAGAAAGTCCAAGAATGTTTTTTTAAAACACTAACAATACAGATATAAGTTCTTCAAAGAAGAATTTTTGAAAAAGAGCTAGAAAACGATAGTTTCAATAAAGAGGTCAAAAACTTGAAATCTGAAGTTAACCTCTTGTCTGAAGAAAACCAGAAATAAAAACGTGAAATAACAAATCATGACAACAATCGAAGAAAAGCAGAAAACGAATCAAACCAATACAGCAGGAGCAACAACATTATCATTAGTAGTATTGAGCAAGTAAATACAGAAACTGGCGGCGCATTCGAAACAGCAGTGGAAACCACTAAAATCACCGTTGCCAAACTAAACAGCATTGGAAAAGAGAAGCTGTAGAGGACGTTGATATAGCCCACCGATTGAAGAGGGATCCGAACGGCAAGAACCTCACACCCCTAAATCGATAGGTGTTAATGAGCGTAAAGCGTACAATGTCGACGAAGTAAGAAGTGTCTGGTCCAGAAACGGGGTCATTTCTTATAAGGACGCCAGAGACGTTGTGCACCGCGGCAAGTGGGATGTCTACCAAAACTGGCTTGACATACCATAACCTAAAAAGTTATGGGTGTGCAAAATTCTGCAACCTTTTCATTTGATGAACATTTTACAATACTTATTAATTGTACACATTTCTTAAAATCTATTTGAAGTATTTTAGTCAGAACGCCATAGTGATCATTGAACTATTGGCTTAACCTCTGTTTGGTACAAATATCACAAAACCGCCCAGATCTATTTGTTTTAAATATATGTTTAACCGCTGTACAGAAGAGAACAGAACGGAACTTTATTTACATCTCAGGCATACAAGTATGCAGTAAGAGGAACAATATACATTTGGTTATACAATAGTTAGAGAAACAAGTGCTTCACGGTTAACAAACATATGTTTTGCAAGTATACTTGAAAGTTATATTTGCATTAATGGGGGCACATTCACAATTAAAAAACAGCATACAAAGTAAAAAGAAATGTATTTATAGTAAGACACAAATAGTATAACACATTATCTGAAACTTTTTAACAATGTAATTGCAAATTTACTTAATTTATAAAGTTTATTGTACTTTTCTAAAGACATTATGTACTTAAGTTTATTGTCTCTGCAAATATGTCTCGAGATTTCACTGATTTCATGTCTTTTTGTAGTAAAATGGGTGCATTTTAATAGAAAATGTTCTTCCTTGCCAATGTAATTTTCATTACAAAAAGTACAAAGTCTGTTTCTTTCTGGTGTGCCATTCCATCTACCAGTTTCTATTGGAAAGTGATTGTTAGCTGTGCGTAACTTAAAAATAGGTACATACTTAGACTTAGGTAGTATTTTAAGGTAATTCTTAAATTCAAGTGTGGTTTTAAACGAGTAATAAAATCTGCCTTTATTAGATTGGTTCATTTCCGCATGGCACTGCTGAAGGTTTCGGTTAATTAGCACACGCTTAACTTGTTGGGACGGTCCCGAAAGTATGGACCAAATGACGGACGAACGGAAGGACACGCGCAATCCTACAGTCCTCAACCAGTTTTACAGGTAGGGGACTCATACAAGAGACAACTTATTCAATTTAGTTACCATTTAAATACTCAATGTCTGGATCTTAACCAATGTAGCAGAATTGCTAGAATTATAATTCTTCTACCGTTATTAAAAGCCAAGTTACCTGCACCATTTTACCCCACCCACTCTTATCTTCTTCTTTTTCTTGGCAAAAAACACATCACCAGTGTCCAAATACATGTTCATGTCACGTTCCCCTTAGTTTAAATTCATACATTTTGCATAATATATCAAAATGATCAGTTGTAAAATGAAATAAGTGATTACAGTACATTTGTTCACATTCATTCATAAAATGCGTTCTTGTATATTTAAAAAATATTGAATCGGACATAACATGTGTGTGTTGTTTTTCTGTTATTTCCACCAATTAGATTTTTCTAGACTTTTGACTTTTTGTCAGCCATAGTATGTAGATTTCAAAACAGCGGTATTTATTATATATATTTCTGTTGCAATTAGTTGGAGGTTATGGGTCTTTTTAACATAGATTGACTGGACTCAAAGAGCTATAATGGATTTTAAGAAAAAAAAGGAAGAAGGCACTTTTACACGAGTCCAGCTTTTTATTTAATAATATTTCGTCATTACACGTTGAGTGTCCAGTTTGCGCTTTTGATTGACTCATCTTGGGTTCGATTACCGCCCGCAGAGATTTTAGTTTGCCGGAAAGCATAGCTTACAGGTCCATTGGATTTATCCTAATGCTCCCGATATTCCCACACGAATCACACTTACATTGTAAATTCAGTAACAGTAAATATCTGCATATTGCAACCGTATTTCATGATGTATGCCAAATGTCAATGTCTCTCGAAAGGACAAATGAGCAATGGAGTATAGGATACATGCCAGTCAACCCATAATGCAGCTTTTAATGTAGCATTTATATCATATAATTGCATGCTGGTAAGATATATTCATGCTAAGTGTTGTCCTCAAACGGCATGTCAGTTTAAAGTATGTTTGAGTTTGTGCGTGCGCGAGCGTACGCGCACATTGTTGTGTTCGAGTGTACAATTAGGTTTTCATTAGTATATAACTTACATACAAACATGTATTATAGCCATCGTTACACAAAGATTTGGCCCCTGTTTAGTACAATTTATCCGGGTACACACCAAAGTGTACTCGCCCCGCGAGTACGCGTCCAGTCCCTAATGCTAGCACAATGCGTTTTAGTTCCTAGACAATATCGTCAATGAAGTTGTAACAGTAAAAGTAGTAACAGCAACAGAAGCAGCAGAAGAAGTAGTAGTAGTAAAAGTAGTAGTAGCAGTAGTAGTAGTAGTAGTAGTAGTAGTAGTAGTAGTAGTAGTCGTAGTAGTAGTAGTAGTAGTAGTAGTAGTAATAGTAGTAGTAATAGTAGTAATAATAGTAGTGGTAGTAGTGGGGAAAGTAGCTGATTATACACAACCCCCCATTATCATCATGATCACCAGCATAATAGGTATAAGCAGTGCAGAAGGCATAAGCTGCATTAGTTGTAGTAGCAGTGGTAGATGAGGCAGTAAAAGAGCTGTTCTAGTCTCAGCAGTAGCATGAGCATCAGTATAGTATTCGTAGTAACAACTAAAAGTTGAATATTCAGTAGTTAATGTATAGGCAGCATGTACTTTTGTCGAAATCGCGAATTTATTATGTGTCTCTTACTGGTGACTACAGTCAAGTGAGATGCTTTTAACAGTCGATTTGTTGCACACTGTATACATATATCAAGTGTGTGTTTTCGGACTGCAAAATATCATGCAGGGCACTCTGATATTATGGTCGGGTACTACAGTGGCGTCACTTGGAAGTCATTGCGTCACAGGTTACTACCGCCTTATTGGTTTGTTGTTAATTTAACATACGGTACTAGTTAATTAGTATCGTCTTGGGCGGTACGACATTCAATGTAAAGGCATTAGATAATTTAATTTATTTTTCATAATGATGCGTCGATATCGGCCTTACCGGCATAATATTTATTAAGCAGACATAGTGGGATGACTAGCATTGTAGTGTAGGCAACCACTGCTTTGACATACGGCAGCTTTAGTAACGGGAAGAAGTGGTTCTATACAAAAAAGGACTGTGTGTAAGACCGGAAAAATAGCAGCTACTAAAATAACGTGGTTTCGGACAAAGGACTTGACGTACCTGAACTAAATAACGTAGTGTCTTGTGCTATTAAAACGACCGTAATAACATACTGAGATATCTGAAGTGTACGAAATTTATTCCACTCGCTTGCATGAACTGGTAAAAGATGATAACCACCATTGTGTGCGCAGACAGTTTAAATTGTGACATTAATTTAAGGACATTAATTTAACGTAACGTGCTATCGGCAGGAAAACCCTAATTCGCGACGTACTGTTGTGTGAAGTGAAGTGGGACAGTCGTGATTATTGTCCTCTGATCTTTTGTATGTTTGTGGACTTAAACCAGTTGTGCCAGGATTATAAATTACATCAAAAGGTTTGTTAGCTTGTGGGCATGACGATAGTGGCAATATTTTTGAAAAGTGACCTTGTAGTTTAAAGAAATTTGCAAAAAAACTGTACCAGTATAAATTTGTATTTGAAAATTATTATTAGAAAATTGACTACATCGGCTACAGGCCAGTGACAACAGTAGGGATTAGTAAGCCTATTGTGCTGTAAAGCATTGCTGCGTTGATAATTTTCCATACTTGGGCATCTTGACATTTACTGTTATGTGGCTATTGACTAAACTGACTCAAGTGTGATACCTGTACCTGATGTAAACAATGGGCATTGACCTACAAACGTACCGAGCTAGAATTGGGAAATTTTTGCTGTGTAAACACACTCGACCTACAGAACACAAATATGAAAACTATAGGCGGTATCACTGTGGATCTGACGTTCATCTACACATTTATGAAGTTTGCATATATTTGATGTGGGCATTCTGAATGTTACATGCAGTTGTTCAAGATCGACACTATGTTGAAAACACATACTCAGTTGCTAATCAAGACGTATGTGAATGGGCTTTCGTAGTATCTCAAAGGGAAACAACTCCAATTGTAAAATATGGTAGGGCATACATGTCATATGCTCAGAGATTACTATTTTTGCCATCAGACGTAGAGCTGAACCCAGGTCCTATTTCTGACTTGAACAATGAAAATACTGAGACGATTTTCTAAGCTATAAATAGAACTAATGATGAAATCAAAGAAGTGAAACATGTTGAAGATAGTGTAAAGGCTGATGTTGTTGGCCTTAAGACATAAATGGCTAAAATGCATTCACAGATAAGCAGTATAGAAACAGCTCAGAAAAAGGCTAATGAGAAGATAATACAATTATATAAAAGGATTGAACACATAAATTACAACCGGGAAGTATTGCAAAGTGACATAGAGAGTTTGGCATACCATGATGAGCAGTATGAGTCAAGAATATCAGGTATAGAAGCACAATTGAACATTATAGAATCAGAAAGGCTAAAACATTCCTTAAGAGTATTTGGGATAAAAGAAGTTGAAAGCAGTAGCGCAGAGCTGAAAACAATAGTAAGGGATAAAGTCATTAGCTCAGTCAATGAAAGTTATGACTTTAATGACTCAACATTAGTAAGGGCGCAGCGCATTGGGTCAAAGGTCACTGGTATATCAAACGAGCCCAGAATGGTTATAGTTGAGTTTGAAAGACCAGAAGAAAAAATTAAGTTATTCGGATATAGAGATCAACTAAGACGAAACGGAATTAGAAATTCAAATGATTTGACATATTTGCAGCGTCAGCAGCTAAAGGCCCTACGACATATAAGAATGGTAAACGTCATACATATCAAAGGCAAATCAACCCCGTGTGTATCGTAGAGGACTTCGACGTGTAGAAAAGCAGAATAACCATGAGATGCAACCTGAGAGCGTAATATCTGCAGATAACCTGCCAATCGAAAATATGCAATAGGAAGACGGCCAAGGCTCAGTCGAATCGGTGCATGTTATACACTTTCTTAGCTGGAATATTGAAGGTTTAAAGTCAAACCTTTCTCGTTTTGATGTTGCCGGTATAATTAAGGGCATCGATATTTTTGCATTTCAAGAAACATGGGATATAAACAGTGACAATTGTTTGCAATATTTCCCTGATCTTCTTCTATATACGTGTCAAGCTAAGAAGTCATTGGTTGGTGGCCGCCCCCTTGGTGGAGTTTTTGTAGGAATCAAGAATATCTATACTAAGTATGTAACGCGTGTCGCGGAAAGTTTGTATTTGGCATTCTTCTAAAACTTGATAAATCATTATTTAGTCCAGCCAAGTACATTCTTAATGTTTCTTTGTATACCCCCCTCCCCAGAACATTTTCCTGCATATGACGGAACACACGACTCGGGTTTAAAGCAATTAAAGGAGTGTTTAGTTGAGTTTAGTTTGGGTGATATTGAGCTGTTTTTGTGCGGTGATTTCAATGCTAGGACAGCAAACTTATTCGACTTTACTGAATTTAAGGATAGTATCCCCGAGTTTTAAAATCTCCATGATATACTTAATGGAGATATGGGAATAAATAGGAAATAGGTAGATGATACAATTAATACATTTGGAAAAGAATTGATTAACTTTTGTAAAGCTCGTGCTTGTTATATTGCAAATGGGCGATTTGGAGTTCGAAGTAGTGGATTAACATTTATAAATCAAAATGGTTGCAGTGTGATTGATTATTATATTGTTTCACTAGAGGTGTTTGGTAGGATAAAATCACTTGATATCCTCGATAACATTGAAAGTACCCATATGCCAATACAAGTGTGTATGAAATGCCATAGTTTAGCAAAATCAAAGCTTATGATAAATGCACTGAAAAACAATTTTACAGTATTAATAATGAGAACAGTCATGAGTATCTGGAAAGTTTAGCAGAAAATATATTGACTAAACATCTAGAGGACCTTGATGATATTTTTAATGATAACACGGTGGATATTTCTAATATTGTTACCCAAATAGAAGATATACATTTGGAGAGCAGTTCTGAGTTCAAGAAGAGCAAACGAATAACTATAAACAAAAGTAAACCGTGGTTTGATACTGCTTGTCAACGTGCAAAACAAGAAAGCAAAGCATGTTTAAGGCGTTTTCGGACCAACCGACTGGAAAATGACTTATATATATATATATATATATATATATATATTAACAGTAAGCAAAAATATAAACTATGTGTAAAAGCACGCGTGTAATATACAATAAAAATATTCTGAAAAGCTTAATTCCTCAGTTAGCAGGAGTTGCGACGTTTGGAGTGAAATGCGTAAAATTTCTGGTAAAACAAGGGCGGAGCCAAATATTCCCACGGAAGTTTGGTTTGAACATTTTAAGAATTTGTTTGCAGATGACGATTCTGAGGAAACAGGGTCTGTGATGGAAGGTATATCAGATAGCGATTTTGACGATATTGAGGACATCATTTCTAATTCTTGTATAACATATGATGAAATTACGGATGCATTTAAAACTATAAATGTTAAAAAAGCTGTTGGTGGACGGATTGTACCACAACATGTTATATATGGTCAAAATGTACTCTTGCCATTTCTTAGTAAACTTTTTAACAGGTTATTTGGTACGGGAGAATTTCCAATACAGTGGGCAAATTCTGTGATTATTCCAATACATAAAAAGGGGGACACAACTTGTGTTAATAATTACAGGGGAATTGCGTTTATTGACATTATAAGTAAGGTCTATATATAAATGTTAACAAAACGATTAACTTTTTATGTTGAGGCGTATGATAGAATTTGTGAATCGCAAGCTGGTTTTAGAGCCCGGAATTCCACAATTGATAATGCTTATGTTTTATATGCTATTGTACAGAAATATTTGTCTATTAAAAGACAATTATGTGTAGCCTTTGTTGACTTTCAAAAGGCTTTTGATTCTGTATATCGACCTATTCTATATAATGTTGTGCGTAAAAATAGTATAAACGGGAATTTATTCAATGTCATCAAGTCTCTATATGGAACTGTAAAAGCATGTGTTAAAACTACAAGTGGTTGTACTGATTATTTTACTTGCCCCGTTGGTCTTAGACAAGGCTGTAAATAAAGCCCTATACTGTTTGTTATGTTTATTAATGAACTGTACAAATTTTTATGTGAAAAAATTACTCGCGGCATCCAATTGCACCCCAGTATCACTGAAGTATTTCTCCTCATGTTTGCAGATGATATCGCCTTAGTTTCAGATACTGTGATTGGATTACAAAGACAATTAAATAACTTACATACATTTTGTACTGACAAAAAATAAATGTAAATATAACTAAAACAAAAGTTGTTGTTTTTAAAAGTGGTGGTCCTTTATCTATGCGTGATAAATGGACATATTCTAACGTACCCCTTGAAACTGTAATTGGTTTTACCTACGTCGGTTTGTACTTTTCTAGTACTTTGTCTATATATAAAATGGCTGAATCAATGTCCGGGAAGGCCAAACGAGCTTTTATTAAGTGTTTTTAACTCTTTAAACCAGTTCCCATGTTACCCTATAAGACTTTCTTTAAATTATTTGATACTAAAATTGCAACGATTTTGATACATGGAGCAGAATTATGAGGCATGAAGCAAATGGCATGTTCTGAGAATTTACATATTTATGCTTGCAAACGATTTTTATGTGTGAACATGCATTCATGTAATAATGCAGTTGTTGGAGATTTAGGTAGATATCCAATAAACATATTTGCTCCTAAACGTTGTATAACATATTGGTTAAGATTGCTGAAATTGCCTAGTGATAGATATGTTCGTTTACGCTATGAAATGCTAGGTTATTTTGATAACTTAGGCTATTGTAATTGTGTAACCAACATAAGAACTAATCTATATGAGGATGGATTTGGTTATGTGTGGGAGGCACAAGGTGATAATAATGAAAATATGTTCCTTTTTAATTATACCCAGAGACTTAAGGATCAGTATATTCAGAAGTGGAATTCAATATGTTTGAATACAAGTAAACTGTGTCACTATGTTAAAAATATGTTAAAAACAGAAAATTACATAAATGTTATTGATATAGCGAATTTAGAAAATGTTTTGCGAGTTTTAGAAGCTCTTCTCAATGTTTGATGGTTGAAAAAGGACGCCATTATAATATTAAAAAAGAAAACCGAACATGTGTTTATTGTGATGTATTTTTAGAGGATGAATACCATTTTGTTATGATCTGTCCACTTTATCATGATCTTAGAGTTAAGTATTTGTCTTCTCACTATATTAATAACGCTAGTTTGGAAATGTTTTATAGTCTGATGTCTAGTGACGATTTGATATTATACGCAACCTGGCTATTTATTTATTATGCACTTGAAGAGAGGGCAAAATATATGGCAATATTTAACTAAAGTTATTATATTTAACAATCATAAGACAAAATATAAACTGATGTTTACCTCAAATTAAGACAAAAACATATTTCATGCAAAAGTGTATATTGTACTTGTGACATGTTAGTGTTAATATTTAACTAAGTTATTATATTTAACAATCATAAGACAAAATATAAACTGATGTTTACCTCAAATTAAGACAAAAACATATTTCATGCAAAAGTGTATATTGTACTTGTGACATGTTAGTGTTAATATTTACACCATTCACTCCACCGTATATGTATATATGTATGTTTGGTGTATGAATATGGGCTGGAGGCCTACTTATACAATAAACTCAATTGAATTGAATTTAATTGTAGCTAGTGAGCGGGGCTTATAAATTGTATCGAATAGAAAATGGTATTCTTGTGATATACGAGGTAAGGTTAATTTTACATGCTGAACAACAGGCAGCATTAAAAAAACTATTTCGAGACTCACACAGACGCATACACATTAATACACTTGCATACATATACGCAATATCAACAGTACGTAAACAACCAGTTGTTTTTAATAAATATTCATAGAAAAAAAACATGGGGACACATTTCGGGGTTCATAATCGCAGTGGCTTGAAAAAAATATGAGTATGCAGCATTTTCGGCTCTTGTGGCTGTACCCAGGAGAGGAATAAATGAGGGCGGACAGTAGGGATATTGGTGGTTAATGGGTACGGAAATGCTGCACATACTTATATATCGACACTCATTTGCAAATAATACCCAAGTAGTTATGTTAATATGAGATAATGACAATTAGGTTAAACATAATACTATATAAACTGTAATACTAAGAAATGGGAGTCAACAATTATTCGATTACACAAATTATTTAATTTTCAATCAACTCATTAGTACATAATTGTCGAGCACACATTGAGATACTGTCTGAGTGTATCGTTTAAGTGATAATCTTGAAATTACGAGTGTATGGGAAAATATGTAACATATGAATATATACAAGCTCCAAATCTTAGTCCACAATTAACATAGAATTTAAAGAAAATTCAAAGACCAAAAAAATGAGCATTGCTTTGTTATGCGTTCGTTTTCGGTTCATGTTAATTAGAACATAGAAATAATAAAGATTTTGATATATAAAAAAAACAAAAAATCTTATTCATTTTTCAGATACGACCCTTTTGCACCAAAACTAATTACAACATTGAGCAAAACTGTCGTAACTGGATATTTTTCAAATATCTCAGTAAACAATCATAAGACAAAATATAAACTGATGTTTACCTCAAATTTAGACGAGAAACATATTTCATGCAAATGGTTAAGTCTGTATTGAAACAAACAAAAGTTTTTGTCAGTTTTTCTGTTCTTCTGAAAACTTTTCAAACAGTCAGTTACGACCATTTTGCGCTAATCCCGCTATATATTTATGCTTATATAGGTATTATGTATTCAGAAAATAGTGATTTAATCCTGACACATTGCAAGCGAACTATGCAAGCCATACATTTCGACATAATGATATAGATAAATTACAACAAACAATGCAGTTCCAAAATGGAACTATTGCATTATTGTGTAAAAGCCTCATATTTTGACAATGCAATCATTATATATATGAACACATAATAATGTATTCAAAACGGTGGGTCATTTTACTTAGAAATAATTTGACTGAATTATTTTAACAATACTTGTTGATTTCAATGACGAAGTTATTATTTGTCACCAAGTGCGTACACAGGGAACTTGCAGTAACTGTAGTATTACTTACATATAAATTGCAAAATAAAGTATAACATGTCCACATGATAGGTTTACTATCGTATCATGCTACTGAGTAGAAGTCAGGTTAATGAACATTTCATTTAGGAAATTACAGTTGACTTTGCAAACTGCCATTGGGTAGTGATAAAGATTTCTTTCACATGAATTTCGACAAACTTAAAACCAAGTTATAATAGCAACATGACAGTGACAATAAAGCTAATCGAACAACCGTTTATTGAGACTGTCAGCTTGTGGTTATCCACATGTACATTAAATATCTTGGCACTGTTACACACTACATAACGTCGTATCCGTTACCATATTCGTGCATCTCACCATGCTAGCGAAATGAAGCAAGCGATAGGAACTTTTTTGCATAAAATATACATAAAAAAAGGATACGTTTGCAATATAACCAGAGTACACGGGTTAACGATTACGCTTACAACGACAATGTTTTCACGCAAGCAACACACGCCCTTAAGTAACTTGAGTATACTGGCTGATTACCTGTATCCAAACGTAAGAACACACATTATTACTTATATACTTCAAATATATTTCAAGTTGAAACGTGCAATTGTCCCTACCATACAGGCGATGGTGACTTTATTAAACAGCTAGTAAAGACCAGAACCTCAATCATGCCAAGATGGGCGGACATATTTAAATAAGCTTACAACATTTTTGTTTCATAACTGGTACATATAGAACACGCACGTCAATAGGAAATAGAGCCAACTGTAAAATGCACATTTATGTAATATAATTAGTATTTCTTATATATTTCTAAACCGTATTACCACTACACATCAAAATAATGCTGGGAATATGCCACACCACACAAATCTGTTTGTTGTATCACGACAATGTTTAAATGGATAACTGTATACAATTCTGTAAACGTATACAATTAAAGTGTGAGTATTTGTTAATAAGAACATCTCAGAAAGTCATTATACAATTGAATCAGTTTAAATGGATAATTTGTATACAATTCGGTCAACATATACAATATTAGCGTAACTGTATGTTAATATAAACATCTCAGAAATTCATACTACAGTTGAATCAGTAACAAGTGCCCCTACTAAAATACAACATAGGACTTCTTCCTGTTGCTTATGCAATATGTTGATGTCACTAAGCAAAACTAGTCTCGAGTGAAAATACATGCCATGCACTGTTCTGATCAAACCGGCATGGAGTGCTTGTAGAGAAGAACAAATATAGACTTATACGCTTTTGAACAATTAGTCATACACATTTTTTTTGTTTATTTTGTATATATTGTGTGTTTATATTTTTAAAGTGAAGTTGGCATCTGTATCAGATTCATGTGCATTGAATAATCTTGAAATAACGTAGCGGTATTTTTACTAACGTTTTCCCCGGTATTTTATGTAGTATTAGTGCATTAAGTAAACGAATATAACTGCCATTCGAGTATTTTATTTCTACACATGACTTCAGAATATGATGAAATCAGTAAGCCAATGAACACCACTAAAATGGCGATTTCATAATAACCGAAACATAATATTACACTTTCCTCTACAACATAATTTTATTAAATTCAGCTCCTGCCATAGATAGCAATCTTAATGGCAAGTAAATCTGATTAGTTTACTTTGCATATTAATGCAAGAATGTCTATAAAGTAATACCAAATTAATTAATTTTAACATCGTAAACGTAATCTGCAATGTAATTACAATTTAAAAATAATTCAACTAACAAAGTACAATGAAGTAAATTAACTGCATAACTAAAAAAAGAAGGATATATTCTGTATATATTCTGTCTTTCGTTTTTGCAAAACAAAATATACAAGCATATGCGGATTCCACATTTAATAGGTCATTTGTTGCAATAATTTGTCCAGGCCTGATGGATGCGCAATACAACAACTTGTTTTCATAATCTTTTTTTAAAGATTTCATTAACAACTTCCAGATAATTAAATAAAACCTGCCAGTGAGCAGTTGGCCAGATTACGAGATTAACCCGCCATGAGTGTGAAAAAAAGGTAAATTAGTATCTCAATGCTAGAACAGACAGTAACTCGCTATACCAGTGTAAAGAAGACAATGAGAGCAACCAAATATTCGAAATGAATCCAAATGGTATGCCTTTGTTGAGAATACATATGGAACGCATAGGCACAAGCAAAGAAAAAATGTCCTTCATTACTTTTCAAAAGCATATAATAAGAGAAAAAAAAGATACTAGCAAAAAAAATGTGGGTGCCTAATACGAGGGGCGTTTGTTTTTAGTTTTTTAAGTTCTGTTTAATTTTTTATTTTATGCTCAAATTTCTCTCAGTTTGGCATATACGAGGGATGATCAAAAAGTTCGTGGAATTTCTTGATAACATTAAAATTTGACGTCCAATCAATTCCAAACTGTTACTAAATGCTTTGCAACATATTACACGCAAATAACTCAAGAGATTGGAAACACATCATCATAGATACTTTAACCCACTCTGGAGCAGTCCAAAAATTGTATCAGAAAGTTTATACATTTACACCAATATTTCAATTTTTAGTTACAGAAACAGCTCGAAGAAAAAGGTATTAATCATTAGATTTTGTAACGTCCATATTATTTTGTAAACTTTAAAACGATCGATATGCAATAATAAATTTACTTAAAATAGTTGAACCCATTACAGTAGGAACAATACGTTTCATGTATGTAGCGTGCTTAAATGACCTCAGTGCAACACGTTATTGTGTTTTCTGACGTTAACTTCTTTATACGGTTCGGTATAAGCATATTTTGTAAGCTTCTCTGTTAGCGACAACGTTAACGTATGGACCTCCCGAACAACAAGAAATGCGCATAGCTGTACACTTTTGCATAACAATGTGTTATTTGGCAGCGCAATCTTATACGAATCTGCAACAAACAACTGAATATAGTGTAATGAAAAGATCAAACGTACACAAATGGCACCAATGATTCCTATATGGAACAGCAAGCATCGAAGATGATGAACCCAATAATTGATCGAGAAATACGACGGCGACGTGAAGGCTGTTGACTTCGTCGTGAATTAAGGTCGTGCGGGGTTTGCAGAAGCGCTCGGAACAGTTCGGACTTTCTTACATTAGATACTGGAAATGAGAACTTTTTGTGCGAAAATGGTTAAACGATTAAAAGTAATTATTGATAATTTACTTTTAAAATATTATTACTGTTATCGGTGGAATAAATATCCAACTGAATAGGATTCTCTGGCATTGTAGTTTTTTACTACCAAAAGAATCGCGAATTTATTTAATGAACACTTTATTATTGGATAAAAACCTATACTGACGAGATGAATGAAATCTGGTACTGGGGATGTTTAGCGACGACATTATAAATGTGCACAACGCAATGTGAATACTTAAATAAACAAATATATATATATAACGCAGACATTATTGAAGAAACGCGCAACAGAGACAATTATTTATTAAGATCATGGCGAATATTCACGTAAATAACGTCGTCGTTTTCTAACGTGCTCCGGATCTTTTTGAATGTGTTTGTGTTGTCGACTCTTACTTCGATATTATTGCTGAAAATGTATTTACATAAAAGTAATATATTAAGACATATGCAGATTGAATCTGACAGATGTCATACTACTTGTTTGTTATTTAAGAATAAATTCCACGAACGTTTTGATCATCCGTCGTACATAGCCATAGAAACGCCAGAATGTCCAATCGGCGCGACGTGTTTCACTGAACATAAATAAAAACATATTCTGAATTAATTACACTCAGTCTGTCAAATAATTATAATCAAAATACGTTTACTTCAGTTCAATGTATTGTACCATAGGAAATGTATAACATATACAATAGATTAGGCTTAAAGATGGCGTGGGTTAATATATTCAATGTATTTGAAATATTATATAGAATAGAGCCGATGTAGAGTGGTCAGCTTTAGTCACATAGTGAGTACGAAAATACATATCAGTCTAGATGAAAAATATTTGAAATAAAAGGTGAATGAATATATTTAAAATAGGTCAAAAGAATATTTTTTATTTCTTGATGGCATGTATTTAGACAATTATTATTTTATCCCTAGAAGATGAATGCACAGAATGCAGGCACTACACTCCGACATAATAATGAAGATATGGCACACCAAACAATCAAGTTTCAAAACGGGAGGTATTCTGTTGCATTATTGTGTCATTACATTTACAACATGTCACTGTGGATTTAACACGATTTCATACACTCGAGGCTCGCCATAAGTATGCATACAGTAATTGAGATAGCTAATTAATGCAGGAAATGTCAGAACTCGATTGGCGCACTTAGTAATGCAAGCCATAGAATTCTGACAGTTTACTGTAATCCAAACAACGGGAAATTTTATAAGAACTAAATTTGTCTAACTAATTTAAATAAAAACTTAAAATAGATGACACATCTCATATCCCTCAAAACCGAAGGACGTGTTAGAATATGATCATACCTTAATATCATTTTCAGATACAAACGGCATAGTTTGCATGATAAATTATAGTCCTTTACTGGTAACATCAGACTTTTAAAACCTTGACGACGAAAGGCGGTGTAACCATGTCAGCATCCATATTAAATAACTGAAACTAAACAACAAAATAGCGAGTATCTAAGTTCCTAAAAATATATAAAAATGAAACCCCAGAAAGGTCAGCAAATGAGAAGAACCTAAATAACATCCTTAGGTCCTATATTTGAGGAAAGTGACAAATTGTCTATACAACACAGTTTACGACACAACTAAAAAAAATAAACTTGTGTTTCCGACTTGAAAAGCATTGGGGTTTAAAGCGGTTTAAAGGCATGCCGAACCTCACAGTTGTCACATAATAACATGGGAGAGTGGGAGGTATTGTTTCGCTTTCCAGAATAAGCAAACAATGCGAATTACTCAGTATTCTACTTAGTATACAAAAATCAATGCAGGAAAAAGGCCGTATTTATATGCTAGCGATACGGGCGCTACCAAATGGCAAACATGAGTTCATGAACACTTAACTCTGGTATTAAAATGAACAATTTGGAACAGTAACTATTGTACATGCTAAAGTATTATACAAGCTTGCGTTGGATAAAATGGCTTATTCTCGGGCGATTTAACATTTATTATGCCGAAAGAAATTATCATGTACATCATGTATTCAAGCAAACCGAAAACTCCCTGAGTAAATAAACTATACTGACTGATAACCTTTATCAAAACGTTGAGGCACTCATATAATTTCGTACATATCAGACATTTTGAAAAACTGTATTTAAACATGCAATTGTTCCTACCAATGGAGACTCAAACCGGTAGTTAAGACCCTAAAATCAAACAAATCAAGTTGGTGGAAATAATTTACCATGCGTACCTCTTACCGGTTTCATTGCATATACATCTCCCACATCATGCAAAGAATAAAATGTATCATCAATAAGTATACATAATAATTTGTAATTTTTATTCCGCCAAAAACTAAGTGAAGAATGTCATCACTACACTTTGACATAATGCTGGAAATATGGCATACCCAATAATATTTTGTTCCGCTATTATAATGCAATGTTTAAATGGAAAGTTTGTATACACTTCGGTCAACTCGTACAATAGTATTGTGAGTATTTGTCAATAAAACATACACAGACAGTGGTTAAACAGTTGAAGTAGTTGAAAGCAAAGTATCAATCGTTTGCAGAGTCAATCTAAAGAGGCATTACTATACATGAACACTGGTTTTCTCCGGTTGTTTATGTATTTTGTGAGTTTAACAAAGCAAAAAGCATATATCTGGTGAAAATACATACTATGAAGTGTCTTGATCACGCAGACATAGGGACGGAGACCGTTTGGTAACATCGTTACCTTAAAGAAGTAGAGCGATCTAGATTCTATATTATAAAGAACACTAACTTTCATGGGACATAGACAATTCGACAGCATGCGAACACTGTCAGTTCTTATATTCATCATACATAGAAATATAGCACACGGAACAATGCAGTTTTAAAAAGTAATATATCAGAGATAGCAACCTTATGTACTGCAAATAACATACGTACACATTCAAATCGCCACGATAACGTGACAGAGACCGTGAGCGCAACCGTATGCTTGAATAATTGTGGAGTAAGCATCTGTATCGGCTTAATGAGCATTACATTATATATTTTATTGTTTTTGTTGTTTGTTTTACTAAATGTTTTCCCTGTATTTGAATGTACTGTTTAGGGCATTCACTAAACTCATAGATTGCAATGTGAGACTTTTAACTCTATGAATACACATGACTTCAGAATATGCTTAGTAAGCCAATGTACACCGCCATGTTTCATTTTTCGAGTTCATAATAGCTGACATCTAAACGTTTAACCTGATTAGTGGCACATAATTAAAAGTACTTGTTCACATATTATCGTATGCTAAAACCCTACAACAAGTAAATAGTTTAGAAGGAATATTATATCAAGTAGACGGTGAACAAAGCGAAACACGTATGCCTCATCGGGACTCGAACCTGCAACCTACGGACCAAAGGTCTGTTACGCATCCGCTCTGCCAGGATTATGCATTTCAAGGCATTGTAAATAATACACATGTTTTCGAAAAGTTATACGATATAAAACAAGAGTAAATAACTCGTTTTCAATAATTCTGCGTAACACATGACTTATTAGGCCACACAAATTGATCAGATGTTCGTCGGATTTGCCGCACCTTTAAATCGTAAATCGAAAAAAAATAGTTTTCTTTTTTCCTGCGCCCACACCTACAATATTGCCCCGCACCCGATTTGTTAAAATGAAGTTTTCAATAACGAGTCTCATTTTACGTTAAACGCCGACTTAGTGGTGCCACCAAATCATAACAAGCAATTGGTACTGATATAGACGTGAATAAGGCACTTTGCGGAGACTGGTTTATGTAATAATTTATGACCCAAACCGTAACTTTTCAATAGACATTCTGGCACAGCTGCTATTTGTTTTTGGACTCGACATTTTATTATCATGTTTTATCAAACTTATGAAAACTAAACGATCTGCTTGTCAGCATGCATTGCCTAATTAAAGATGATTGCTAGCAAGGTCTCGTAATATCAGCAGACACAACAGTTAAGTAGAGGATTATCTTGTTTATAAAGGATCTGTGAACTTGGATATCTGGAATATGTCAAATGGACTGATCATCGGGTATGTTTACATTTCGGACAGTTTTGACCAGCGGTTTGTCCTTGATTTCTTACTTCTAATATCCACACAATTAAGTTGTTTTTGACATACCCTTTTTATAAATTCAACGTATCTGTATGGTGTATATTTTGTTCAGCTTTTATATATTAAGGTACATTTAACAGGGCAAGCCAATTAATTACGTTAGTTATTAATTTCAATTTGTTTATGGATATATTTTGTTAACAACTTGTAGATATTTTAAGAGTATATGTTGAAACAAAAAATAATTTTCCAAGTTTACTGCAATGAACAATTAACAAAAATGTTAATATAATAATCTAATATACAACTGCTTTGTTAATGCCATAATGCAATTAATGTACAGCACAGTGAAGTATCCTATTATAACAATTAAAACAAAAATAAGATATAAAGAATCCCTGACATGGAAACATGCAACGATGTTGCGAGTCGATTAAAAAATTGGCTCAAGAAAAATAAGAACCAGTGTGAGCCCTGGTTTATGGTTTTAAAAAATGGTGGCGTCCAGTTGTTTCGTCGTGTCGTTTAAAGATACACAACTTATACTAGTCATTCCTAAATTGTTTTGTGTTTATTTATGACATTTCATATTCATTCTACCAAACTGTTGGTAGTGAATGACTTAGTGTATCAAATATCTATTTTGATAATGACAATTACCTTGTGTAAGGTCTACTTTCTTATAGTTAAGATATGGCTATTTAGTATTTACTGCCGGGAGTTAATTTAAAAGCAGAATCACTATTGAAGACTTACACAAAACCGGTTGCAGGACATGGTCGAAGAAGAAATGGAGAAATTAGTTGCTTAGTTTATTACCTATATATTGATTTTGACAACAATGTATGACCCAGAGCAGATGAAGAGGAAGTTATTGACAAGATATCAAGTTATCGGCGTTTGGCAGAAATTTTCAATCACTATGGGCAAGATAGGATTGTTTTTTTTATTTTGCGCTTTTTGCTCGCCTCCGATTTTATCGAAAATGGAAAACAAATATTTTTATTTTTATTTCGCTCGCTGGCTCCATTTTTGTTTTGGACAAAATCCGTAGAACAACTGATCAATTTGTTGTGACTTTATTGCATCCATTTTAACTGATGAATAATGATTAACGACACATTATTTCCAGTATATATGTGAGTAATTAGCTTATTTGTTTGTTATGTTATTGTACCTTTTGACTCTATGACAAAATTGACATTGTGAATCTATGAATGTCTTTACGGCTTTGTGGCGTTTCTTTAACGGACACACAGTAGATACCACGGATGCAATTCAGGTTACTAATGCCTGAATATACGTGATCATATTGCGACACAAAACGGCGGACACTACCAACTCAAAAAATATTAATGTTGTAAATATTCCAAATTGAAGCATCACACACGACCAATAAATTAAATTTGATTCGATTTATGAACAATCATACAATGTATACATATATATCTTCCATCATGGAATGTCAAGAAACGTATATTGTATAAATGTATATTTAGCTATAACTATAGCAACATAATTCTAAACATAAATCAAATCGAAGAACACACTTGAAATCTCAGTTATACTGACTTACTAAAGTAATACTAATGTTATCCAACGGTACAATTTGCATGAGAAATTAATTTAGGTAATATCATTAAAGAAAAAATCTTTGTGTTTATTATTTGTAATCAAATGCTCGCACAGGCAAAATGATTTATGCTGTGCAATAAGTCAACAATAGACATTTATTGCTTTAAACCGGTTTAAATCCCCAATGCTTAGCATTGACCGTTCCAAGGCGGTGACCCCAGTTTTATTCATGTGTGTTTTGTGTTTGTTATGTCCGTTTGTGATGTGCTGTGTACTTTTTCGGCAATTGGTTACTTGTTATAAATAAAGGACCTCGGGCTGCAAATAAGAGTTCTCTCATGCTGTCGCAACTTGAGTTTCGCTTTGCTTGTATTGAAGTAAAGAAATAATTACAAAATGGTATTTTAACCTATGCCGATAGTGTGCGCTTCGGAAAATAGCATGTATTAAAATGACTTTTAGCTATGAATAAACACAATCCAAATCTTAAGTTGATTTCGACTCAATGGTCATAACATGCAATCAAAACAAACTTGTTATGTACTCTACAGTGACCATGTATTATCCTAGGGACATCATTAAAAGAAAACATCTTCATAATACTACATTAAAATACATGTATATACGTTCTCGAATAAAAGAGGCTTTTTGAAGTTACCATAATATAACATAGGAGAAGCTGAAGACGCACTCTAGTGGACCCATTTTTACAAATAACTATAATTTAAACATTCTGGACATGAGTCACCCTAGAATTATTTGTATGAACTATTTTCAAAATCGAGCCAGCAATTATTGCGAATTGATTTCATTGAAGATTATTATACATTTTTCATATAAAAACAAAACATGTTGCAGCCGATCAGAATAAATTAACTACTTTGAAATACCATCCCTTAGGGAATAATTATGTGAAAGAAATTTCAGACTCTCACTAGGGCTTTACGCGAATAATATTTTGTAAGCTTTTTAACATGGGGAACTCATTTCAACTAAACATCCGTTTGGACAGTTTTTTTTGCGACAATGACACGTGTCAGGCTTATTTCGCGTGTGAGGGAAATGTTTTAATAATTGTCAAACGAAAATGAAAAGAATATGACATACATGCATAACGCTTTGTATGGATTTTAATTTTAACGTTTTTAATTTCATGTCGATGGACGCAAAGTAGTAGGAGTGAAACGGACGTGAATTAAATAAATATATATATTACCTGCCGATGCGCATGCTAGTAAAAGTGGAGTCAAAACAATGAAATAATAAGTTATATTTAAAGTCATTCACAAAAATTGTTGGAGAAAAGAACAACAACATTTATTAATTTTTTTTATTCGTGATCACTGGACAAGTATTGCAGCATTCTTATTTAATCTGAGCATACTTCCTTTCATGTTTGATAAACGAAATGTCATACACCGCTCGGCCAAGTTGATGAAACTTCACAGGAATCCTTACTTAATCGAACAAAAGCAACGTTGCACTGAGCCAGGGGACCTACTTCCATGTTGTTGTTTTTTTTAATATTATCCGTTGAAAGCGCTAGTGTAAATCTGAAATTTCTTTCGCGAAATTATGAATTCCCTAAGTTATGGTATTTCGCAGTAGTTAAATATGTTTTGATCGGGATGGCATTTTCTATAAGCTGTAAGCACTACACTTCGACATAATGGTGGAAATTTGAAACGCTCAACAATACAGTATCAAACGTGAGGTAGAAACTACAGAACACAGCTCAATGCTGGAAATGACAGCATTCGTACATTACACTAAATAACGTGAGAAATAAGGACACTATAATGCTATCCATACTACGGAAAATGTATGGTTTATTACTTTCAATTAAACTTTATTAGTTCACAAACGATGTGTGTCCTGCAACCCAACATAATATTTTTAAAAAGACAATGAGAGCACCCGAAAGGAATGTCTATACGGCGAACTCATGTAGAACGCTCACGGATCTCGGCCGCATATTATAAATAGTATGATCCCACTTTACTTTTGCATTCTCAATTTAATTCGGATTGTTATGTTGTTATTGTTGTTTGTTTGTTGTTGTTTTTGGTTTAAAAACATGCACTATACTTAAGAGCATATGTAAAGTTGACTTACAAGATAATTACATTTTTGGATCAGACTACAACGTGGCATAAAATAATATGAAACATTTAGGAATATTATCTAGAGCCCATCTCAACTGTCAATTTGTATTCAAATCAAGACAAATGTCAAAAATACACTTCGACATAATGCTGGAAATGTGGCAAACCAAACAATACAGTTTCAAAACGAGAGGTACCATATGGCATTGTTATGAACGATCCTCAAATACAGTCAATGCATTAATTATATTTATGAACACAAGTACATTTATGAATCTCTCACTGTGGAGTTTTCGAAACATTCTGTATTTTACTATCAACGTTATGACTTGCCAACAAGTGCGTGTGGTTCATCAACTCGCCATAATACTGTTAAGAATTCAATCAAAGCAACCGAATGCTGGAAATAGAGAAACATACAACGCTTGCGCATTTTAGAAGCAACGTTGAACTATTATCACTTGTATTGCGATTTTTTTGGATATATTAAGATGTCAAGAGTGCACAGACAGACCAACGGACGGACGTTTACCAAATAAAACAAAACGGGGATTTTAATCTAATGATGATGTATTACACAATTAGTTTGTTCGCACTAAATAAGCCAATTTAATTCGTTTCAAGTTATTTTTAGTTTTCTTACATATATTCACTTGATATGAACAAGTGTAATGCACATAGCATAAATGTTTGTTTCATGTTTGTTTAACTATTACTACCGCACCCAAGAAATAAGCCGGAAACGTTTTTTATTGCCAAGCGGGGTTAAAATATTCCAAATGGATTGTTTGGATGCAATTGTTAAATGGTATGGAAAACAAGCCAACAAAAGTCAATTAACATTATTTAAAGACAATAAATGTTAATGTATCGCAGTCTAATTAAGAAAGCAAACCGGAAGAACTTGTTTTTCCGCATTAAGTCCCTTTCTCCCAAGTATCGTAACGAGGTGAAGTAAAATTTCTATATGGGTGTTTTGGCATTAAGTCGAATAGAATTAAGGCGTAAATGATCAATTCAAATTTTCTCCATTAAAGAGTCAACATTAGAAAGAAACTTTTAATTTTCTGCAAATGTACAAGTTTTAAATTTGTTAATAGTACATTTTGATTTGTGACGTAGTTATTTTAAAGAAGTTGGAAAATTTTGCCATAGTACTGGTTTTTGATACACTTCGCCCTTTGGTCACGATTACACACATATATATATATATGTGTTTCATTACAATAGCTAAATTTGCTCTTGCACTAATGAGCTGACACCGTTTTTCTATTCTTAGTAACAGTAACCTTGACCCCCACCTATCCCATATGCAAATTCAAGCGAGGCCTCAATATAAGGTATCTATATATGAAATTTATCTTTATTATTTTATTCTCCAGTTACTGAGAGGAAACCGTTCTTTTTATTTTAAGTAACAATAACCTTAACCCCCCCCCCCCCCCCTCCCCCTTTTATGTGATCTCAAGTGACATCTCGCTATAAGGTATCTATAAATTAAGTTAAATTAAAATATCAAAATTCGTTCTGTAGTCATTGAATGGAAACCATTTTATTCTAATTTTACTGACGATAACATTGACCTTGACCCCACTTACCCTATATGCTATCCCAATTGAGGCGTTGATATAAGGTATCTATGTATTAAGTTTCATTAAAAATGTTTTCTCAAGTTATTGAGCGGAAACTGTTTTTCAATTTCTAGTAAAGGTGACCTTGACTTTGACCCCACCCACCTAGTATGTAATTCCAGGTGAGGCCTCGCCTTTAGGTATCTAGGGAAGTTTCATATCAATAGCTCAATCTGCTCTCGAGTTAGAGAGCAGAAACGAAAAGTTGACCCCACCACAGCGACGAACCAATTTAATAAGGCCAAAAAATAATTGTTGATTTCCGCTAACATCTTCGCGACATATTCACCACACAGTCTAAGTATTCGGACTGAATGTAAAATGCTTAAATTGACTGTGTCTTCGAAAAGGGCCTCAAGGGGGCAATTTCTTTTAAAAAGTCTTAAATTTACATATCAATAATGGCATGTAATAACGGTGAAAACGGTGTATATATAATGGGAAAAGAGTGTATGCATTCTGAGATAAAAATCATAGGTTGTGTTTGTTTGGCCCTTTTTCTGTCAGAATTGTGAGCATTTTGTATAACCATTGCTTACAAAAGACTCCTGACCAAGCATGATAGCGCAGATGGTTGAAGCTCTGTCTACTGTCATTTCTTCGTATGGCTCCTAAGTCGTGAGTTCGATACTCACTTGGGCTTTTAATGTTTTCAGGCTTTTTTTCTAATGTGTTATCAATCAGATATCTTATTGTGCATTACATTATTTTTATTTATTAATGCTCATGTCATGTTTAAGCGCATTTTATCAAATAACATAATTTATGGTGCAAAAGGAAGCCAATTTTTCGTTGACATAGTCCCTTTAAACGCCTCCAATCAAAGAAACTGTACCTGTTGGTATGTCACTACCAAAAGCGTTTGTCTCACGCAGAATAATTCGAAATGTTTGCTAATTACCGAAAATCCACATATTAGCGAAAACTGCTATTTTTAACAAAAGTAAGAAAATGTTATTGATCAATAGGCAAAAAACTTTTAGGGTCGGCAGACAAAAAAAGGGGGAGGGGCGGGTCAGCGGAAACAGACAACTTTGTTAAGCCTAACACAATTTTCAGTGAAAAATTTGGTTAAAAAAACACTTGTTTATAAAACTCAACGATCAAGTATCAAACATATTTTTTGGAAATCAATAAGCATAAGACGGCCAGGATTTTTTTAAATTATTTAAGAGCAAATATTTGTTCCATTGTTTGCTCTGTCAACGAATGTTCCAATGATTGAAGTTTTGATATTTATAAACATTTGTTTTCAATTTCTTTTGTGACTGGTCTAAGAGGTGGTCTTACATTTTCATTAAAAGCGTTATAAAAGAAGTTCGTCATTGATAAAAACTGAATGAGGATGTCATCAATGTCACAAAGAAAAGCATTTCTTTGTTGTATATAGGAATGCAATATTAATTCTTACATCATGTAACACTGAGTTTACTACAGACAACTTCCATAAACGTATACATGTTTTGTTTTCAAAACTAATGAGCACCCTCATAATAGAGTGAGCTGTTCTGTAGCTTGTTTATAATTGGGCATTACATAAATATTTAATCAGATTATGTGTAATAATAAATAGGTTAAGGCGGCCCTGTTTGCAGAAGGTTAGTTCGTCTTCATGTGAATTCATTTTATCACCATTAAAATATCTAACTGCGCCCTGCAGTTCCGTTTTTACTATTTACCCCAAAGGTAAGTCACTTGCTTTCTATTACATGTGTACTATTGAAATGTTGATAGTTTATATAATCTAACTATATGTCAAGCACCAAATTTAAATCCCAACATACTTATGATATACATTTTATTTCCAATTTTAAGTCTTGTTTATAAAATAGCGGGTTGTCTACAATTGGCCTTTATAGATTTTGTAATGTGAATTCTTTGAACAGAAACATAAATTCAGGGCTAAGATGTTTTCATCACCATCTTTTTAAACATAATTTACCATTTTGTAGTTGCATTTTGAATAAATTATTATTATTATTAGATATTGACATTCAATGTTTTGTTTACAATGTTAAGTTTAATTACATTTTAAAAAGCGGTAAAAATGAGAGCAACATAAATATGGTCTGGTTTTGTATGGGCATTTCAAATATTATAAAGAAAAACTGCAGAGCATTGAATTTAAAGCCCCCTCCCCCTAAAAAAAAAAAAAAAAAGTCCCGTTTCTGGTCTCCTGACCAACCATTTACTTTTGCTGCCGACCCTACATATTTTTGGTCCAAAAATAATTTATTTATTTCCGCCGATAAATTTTCTTATTCATTTTACCAAACAAGATTTTAATTGGCTATCGCGTTTCATAAACCTGATAATAATTCACAGTTGCACATGGTACATATTTTACCAAATTGTGTCCATGTTTTTTATTGTATTATTTTCTGGAATATTGAACTAAATTTACTTTCATAAAAACGTAATCGATATAAATTTCAGATACGCATATATAATTTCCTTGTGCGCGAATCACATATTAATCCTAATTGAATGCAAATATTAATGTTACTATTCAATAAGTTTTATGCCGTAACACAATCTCCGTGTTTATTCCAATGCATGTAAATTTCGTCACTCCCATTTAAATCTACAATTTATCCGATGCAACAATACAACTGTCTAATTTTTTCACACCCTTGACACATCGTCTTGAACGCTTATTCATTAATGCTCTATCAGAACAGAATAGAACAAAACATTACTTTATTACTCCTAGGTATGCATAGATACAACATGGGGAAAATATTATACAATATCAGAGTTACAATACACATATATATGTTTCCGATTCAAGTTATAATCACTAATAGTTAGTATATTATTATATTACATATATATATCGACACTGCTTGCATTGTTCAGGTACAATAGTATTGATTGATGCTTTTTTTACTGACCATGTGTTAATCGTGTTACACGCTTAGTTCTACAAACTGCTAGACAATGGCCCCACCTCAGGAGTCACATCACAGACATTTTGAAGTCAAACCGACACCGTTGCTATGGTTGTTGCTAACGGCTTGCATAATTTAAAGACCTGGCTAATTGATGACGTTGCGCTTTCACTCTTCTCAGTTGTAACAGTTGTAACAGGTGTCATTATCAATGACTGTGTTTTAACGGATTTTATTGTGTGTTCAAATTGGAAATACGATTGCAAGCTAATTAGGTTCATACGAAATGTTTAACTACAGAACAGAACAGAACAGAACACGACATTTATTTCACCCAAGTATACAGCATATACAATAAGGGCAATATAACAAAGCAAAATATTTAGTAAATTATTAACTTCCGATAATTTTAACGTTCGACAAAATATAATAAACGATATACGGGGGGTACTTCCAATGATAGGATATATACAAGGATAATAATAATAATAATAATAATAATAGTAATAATAATAATAATCATCAATCATCATCATGATCATAGTCAGAATCATAATCATAATCGTAGTCATAATCATAATCATCATCGTAATCATAATCGTAATCATCATCGTAATCATAATCATCATGTAATCAACGTCATTATCATAGCTATAAAGAAACAAATAATAATACAATTCGATATGAGCAATTTTTAGCCAGCACTGTAAGAATACTTTTTTAGTGGTTTGTAACCTTAGTTGTGCGGTGCTTTCTTTCCTTTAGCGCGCGGCGTTATAGATTGGAAATGAAACACACACACAAAAAACAAAACAAAAAAACACCTGTATTACAAGTTTTACATTTGCTTCAAAAAATTAATTAGTTCATTTTACTTAAATCAAGGGGAAGAGACAGTGTGCATTAGCCTTAATACATTGGAGCTATCTTCGTAGCGGTTTCAAACAATGAGAGTTATTTTAATCGTAGTTTACGCTTGAGTGCACCAGCACAAAAGGGCGATATGTTCACAACAAAGGCAAGATGGTGGACCTATTATGTGAGGTAATTACTCTTAATCAGCTTTGTATAGCTGCGTGACATTTGATAATACCGTTAGTTTTAGGTCAATGAGGCAAATAAAAACTATGAATTGTATGCTAAGTAAATTTAGATAAATTTTGTCAACAATTATTCCTATTGCACAGTTGATATATACATATATCAAATTTAATTAAGGAGTAAGTATAATTATTATATCTATGACCTGAAAATATAAACATTTGCTTCAAATTTTTTTATTTATATATTTTTTAAATAACTTCTTATTATTAATTACAAATATCTAGGCGCTGACAAGTATTGCAATAAACAAAAGATTTGTTGTGACAGTAAAAAAAACAACAAAAAAACAACAACAACAACAAACAAACTGCAAAATACAAATCTTGTTATTATATTGACACAATAGTACCAAACGTACAAAGCAACAGTAATTTACATTGCTCGGTTGATATATGCATAATTCATATTGAAATTATGGTATAGAATGCGATTAGTATGTAGCCAGTAAAAGAAATACATTTGTGACGAGTCAAATGTTTGGAATGTTTGGATACACAGATGCAAATAGTGACTAAAGTCACTTAAATTAGTATAACCAGTAAATATGTCAGGACATCAATAGAACATTATTAATTGTTTCAAGAGAACATTTGTCGCTGGTGGCATTTGTTAATTCAAGTAGTTATGCAGGAAAATAAATACCGCTTAAACTTGTTAAATATGAAGCGAATAAATTTGCTTGTATTTTTTAATTGTTGTAGGGAATCAGATGATAAGATTGTGTTAAGAGTAGCGTCATGAAGATCATGCCCTAGGAATTGCTCTCTTTCAGATTTCATGAAATCACAGTTAAGTAGATAGTGATGTTCAGAGCCAACTTGACCAGCGTTACAAAGTCTACATGTTCTTGCATCAAATGGGGTTCCGTCGTATCGACCGGTTTCAATTGGAAACCAGTGATTAGCAGTTCTGAATTTAAAGAGGTATGTATATTCAGTTTTTGTAAGTTTAATGAGGTAGTCTTCAAAGGATGGTGCTTGTTTGAAGCTTGTGTATATTTGTCCTTTATGTGTTTGTTGTAGTTGAGTATGCCATTGGGTTTTAAATTGGGTTAATAATTTGGATTTGACTAAGCGGTGGATATTATTTTGGGTTGTCAGGAATTGGTTGTCCCATAAATGACTTAGGTTTACTGAGGTGAGAATTTCGTTAATTTTGTTGGCCCATTTAAAATTTGAGTTTGGCAAGTTCATCATGTATTTATAGATTTGGAGAGAAAGTTTCTGATCATTGCCTATTAAGAGTCTGTTCCAGAAAGAGATCATTCGACATTTGATGTTAATTGCTATAGGGTATCTGCCAAGTTCACCGTATAAAAAAGCCATTGGAGTTGATTTCCGAGCATTAGTAAGTTTTCTGAGGAAGTCGTTATGAACTTTTTCCAAGATGTCAATGTTTTCAAAGCCGAAAGTTTCAGAGCCATAGGTTAAAATTGGTAAGACAGTATGATCAAATAGTTTCATAGTAAGATCAATTGGCAGGTCTGCGTTGTTGGCCCGCATATATAGGAGATGCATCGCTTTTGTTGCTTGCTCAGCTAAATGTTTTCTCGCATTAAGGAAAGAACCATTGTTAGATAAGGTTAGCCTAGGTAGTGATAGCGGTCAGTAATTTCTAAAGGATTGTTACCTAGTTTAAAATTAAAATTCTGTAGTTGTCTTGCACCAAATATTACAATTTTTGTTTTGTTTAAATTTATTTTTAGATTGCAATTATCGCAGTAATTTTGAAAAGTGTCTAAACTATTTTAAAGATCTGATTTGGAGTCTGACAAAATCACCGTGTCATCGGCATATAGTAGGACAAGTAGTTTAAGCCAAAGAGACAGTTCCATCGGATTTGTTAATTCTATGCCAATCGAGCCATTGAGGTGCATATGTGTTTGAAGGTCATTTAAGAAAAGAGAAAAAAGCAACGGCGATAAATTCTCGCATTGTCTAACACCAATTTCTGAAATGAAGGACTCTGATATATAACCATTATCAGAGACACTAGATTTAATATTATTATACATATTTTGAATTAATTGCAAAAATTTGCCATTTATGTCATGTTTGAGAAGTTTGTGTCATAGGCCGATTCGCCAGACTTTGTCAAACGCTTGAGAAAAATCTATGAAGGCGCAGAATAGTTTTTGTTTTCTTTTTTTCAGTATTTCGATTAGTGAGTGTAACGTAAAGATATGGTCGGAGCATGAATAGCCTTTCCTGAAGCCAGCTTGATTTTCGTCTAAACTATTATTTTCATTTAGGAATTTGGTTAATCTGTCATTAAGTAAGGATGTGAAGAGTTTACCTAAACAGCTAAGAATAGTAATTGGTCTGTAGTTGTTTGGGTTTTTTGGGTTACCTTTGTTTTTTAATATGGGTATAATGACTCCATTCAGCCAGGTTTGTGGAATAAATCCAGTTTCCAGGACACAATTAAATAGTTTACAGTAAACTGGTATAAGGAGATGTTTAGTAGACTTAATATATTCGTTTAAGATGTTATCAAATGGGCTTGGTGTTTTTGAGTTTTTGAGCTTCTGGATACTTTTTTCAATTTCTTCTTTAGTGAGTGTGATGTTTAGTCTGTTACTTGTGTCGTCTGGAAATTGGGAATTTGTGTCATTGAAACGATTGTCAGTGATGGTGTTGGTGTTAATTTCTTTGAAGTGATCATAGAATTCTTTTAATGTTGGTGTGTTGTTAACTTTAGATTTAGGTTTCAGTTTATTTAAAAAGGACCAGTACTGTTTAGGGTTTTTATCAGTCATGGAACGTAGTTTATTAGACATGTTATGTTTGCTTGCATTAATATGGTAGTTCATTGTGCGTTTATAATGTTTACTGGCATTTATCATTCTTAGTTTGTTATCTGCAGTTTTGTTTTTTGTGTAATCATCTTTCGCAGTGTGATAATTATTGCGTGCTTTAGAGCATTGAGGGCTAAACCAAGATTTATTATTTTCATGACCTATGTTATGAAATTCTTTATTATTTTCAGGGTAGGTGCTGGTGTATGCTTGATGGAAGACTGATTGAAGTTCATAAGTGATGTGTTCTACTGTTTGCTGTGACTGAGGGTATATGTTCATTTGTGTTAGTATTAGGTCTATTTTGTTACGGTTGACATTATTGATAAATTGATTAGACAATTCAGGTTTCCGTTTTGGTTTCTTATTCATGTTTGTTGGGTTTTTGGTGTTAACATTGGGGCATTCTCTGTGTGGGATATGGATGGACCAGGGGAGGGCATTGTGTCCATCTGAAAAGAGTGAGTCTGTTTCAATGATATAGAAATCAGAAAGGAAGTGAAAGCTGTCAGATGAGGCAATAACATAGTCAATGGTTGATTTATTCCTAAAGGTTAACATGTCTGGTGCCTTGTCTGAGGAAAGTTTGCCGTTGAGAATAAAAATGTTATTGTTTTTGCATAGGGCATTAAGTCGAAATCCATGTGTGTTAGTTCGATGGTCCTTAGAAGTACGAGTTAGTGGAATAGATAATTGTTCAAGCATCTTGTATTTGTCAAGTTGGCTCTGTAGATCATCTTCAATATTGAAAAATTCCCTTAAAACGGGGATCTGAAATTATATAGTCTTTCATGCTTCCAACTCTGCTATTAAAATCACCTGCGAGTAATACATATTTATGTTCATTGCCTTTTTGGGAGATTTCATTTTCAAAGGTCATAAATTCATCCTCATTGAAGAATCTTGAGTTTTCAGGTGGAACATAAACAGCTCCTATTATAATATTGTCATCGAGTTTTGTGATATTTTTACAAATGGAGATCCATAATACATATTCAGATTTTGATTGTAAGATGTTAACAGAAGAAGTCAGTTTATCTTTAACAAATATTCCAATGCCACCAGATTTACGCTTATATTCTTGTTCTCTGTGTTTAGCTAAATATTCATAGTTTATTTCGATAATATCATGGGTATCAGTGTGAGTTTCTGAGAAACAAAATATGTCATAATTGTTGACGAGTTCAATAAATTCCGGGTAATTTAGTCTTTTCTTAAGTCTACTGACATTTAATGTTCCTAATTTTATATTGTTTATGATATTGTTCTTTTCTTCCAGGTCGGATAGTGATTTTACCCCCCCCCCCCCCCCCACTGGCCTAGCGAGAATGGCCGTTGACATCTGGGGTCCTGTGCGTATTGGTCGACGATATGAGGACAAGGGATTATGTGAAGTTGTTCGGCGAGGAATTGGGCAATAACATTTTGACAAGTTTCCTCTCTGTGTTCAATGATTCCGCCAAATATAAGATTGTTTCTTCTACTACGTGCCTCAATGTCAATGGATTTGTATTCCAAGAGTTTGAGGCGTGAATTGTATTTAGTTAATGTTCCTTCGATGGATTTAATTGTTGTATGCATCTGTAGGCATTCATCAACTTTGTGTTCAAAGTTTTTCATGTGTTTAAACATTTCTGACATTTTTCCATCCAGAGATAAATGTTCAAAATCCTGTTGGTTAATTATGAATTCACCACTACTACACTCACCACCTGTGTTTACTCTAGAACGTTTTTTGTTATTGTCATTGTTAGAGCTATTTCCCGCCGGTGGAATAACAAAACGGTTCTGTGTAGCAAAAGGTTCATCTTGTTTATTTTCGTTGTTGTAACCATCAAAACGGTCTAGATGATCCATACTTACAGATTGGAGTTATTTTGAGTCTGTTAACTTGTACTTATGTAAAGAAAACAAAGTTTTAGTTGTCCGAGTGAAAAAAATGGCGACTGTTTACAAATTACCGGAAGCTCTCCCTAACTAAATATAAAATAAAATATCTTTAAAATTTTCCAATAAAAAAAACATGAATGAAAAAGACTGTTGCCGTGTATAACGCGCGCCGAATTTTCATAGCTGAATTTTAGGGTAAAAATTTGCGCGTAATACATGCAGTTCCATAATACACGATACTCATATGAATATAAACATATATGGAACACACGATTCTCACATCATCATAGACAAAAAAATCCCTACTAACCGACCCTTATTTTTTAGGGCAGGAGACCAGAAACGGAACTAATTTCTGTTTGCCTAAGTTTCAATACCAATTTAACCAACATACGATAAAGCATGCCGGTACAAGACCGGAAAAGGCCGAATGCCGAGATGGATTTCGTACATTTCCCTGAATTGGGTTACAATTACCACTAGCAATAGTTACAGGTGATACTTAAGTTAACAAAGGACGGTCTAAATGCCAATTTTCATTAACAAAAATATATGGTATCGACAGGAAACTGATTTTCATAGCTTATTTCACCTGTGCAACGTTGAATTTAAATATAGAAATAGTGTTTTTGCAGCAATTTCCTAACCTGTTGTCAGCACATTTTACTAAAGTCCCTATTACTTACATTGAAATAAGAACAAAATGACACTTGTACTTCTAAAACCTTAAAAGGACGCTTCAAACGTTAAATTATCAAAACGAAGAAAATACCATTGTTTATAGAAGATATTCAAGGGCGTCGGCAATGGGGCAGCAGGGGCGGCGGCGCCCAAATATTTTTGCGGCAAGTTATCGTCATGTACAAATTCCGCCGCCCATTCTCGGACATTGGAAAATCGCGCCCCCCCCCCCCCCTGTTGTTTAAAGTCGGTTGATGTTCCAAATGGTCAATTAAATTACCATCCATTATGCTGGCCCATAAACGTATGCAATCAAGGGCCCGTGTGTCACAAATCTCATAAATCATGACATTGATAATGATTGGTGCCTCTATGTTTCTCGTAGAGGCCACTTTTAACATAAACGGTAAGTGTTCTAGACAATATACAGAAAACATTTTTGTCGGCGATTTTAAAAGAGGATTTTAAAAATACGCTTATGATATTAATAATTCTATAATAGCTATAACTCAAATGTTAACTTTGAATTTCAAGAAAATTGAATTCATATCCCATTCTGTTATTGTCATTAAATATTATTGTACCATATCAGCTAATTTCAACTTTCATAAACGTTCGTTCGGAAAGAAACATCCAGAACAACGTTTATTCAACCATCAGCGGTTTGCAACTTACAAACTTATGTTGATATTTCATAGACTGGTAACCGTATTATAATTTTGTGGAAATTTCATATTTTATCCACACAAAAAATTTGTTTTGTACATCTGACATTTCTTGAGATTATTTGCCAGTTTATAAATACAATTTTATGTATATAGTTATTAAATTGCATTAATAAAATAAATGGGATAATATTATATTCATGTAGTTATTGCGTCCAAATTATTTCCTAAAGTGTGTATGTACGATCTTCCATATCAATTATTTTCAAGGTAAGCAGATGGGAGTAACAATAAACCATGAAAGCAAACAGAAAAACACTATAATGACGAAGGAAAAACACTTCAAAATGAAATAATTCAACAAGTACTAGTGTCGACTTTTGCATCGTGTATAAGTGTTTGTGTAACCTAAATCAACTGTCAAGTCAACGTATATACATGTATTTTAGTTTCCGCTTATAAGTAGAGACGAAAACTATTTGGTGATTAAAATCTAGCTTATTGTGCGTTTAAAAGCAATGCTTGTTCTTAACTTTTATTTTAATTTAAACAGAAATATATGTTAATTAACTTTATTTTGTTAATTGAATTTATGCCACTATATTCTGTTGTTAGATCTTACATACACTTTAAATACAGTACCTGGATTAGTATAAAATGAAATGCGATATTATACTCATCGAAATGCAGAGAAAAAGTATAAATCTGGAAGCCACATCCCCCGCCCCGCCGCCCAATGTACGTTGTAAAGTTGCTATTTTGATATTTAAAATATTAACAAAAATATGAATGATTGAAGTACACAATTCTTAATTTTCCTATTCAATTCAATGTTAATTCTTATCATCGATTTTGATCGATAGCGACCTTGGGATTGCATTGAAAGTTGGATATGTTTTATTTCGATGTGTCTAAATTACATGTAAACTTATTATTGACAAACAGCATATTCGCGTCTTTATTTTATGTACATTTTATAACGTAAAGAATCGAAAATCTTTATAGTTCGATAATAGTTGCAAAGTGCACAAAAAGGCGTTTTATAATTGTGAACGCATGTATAAAGTGGATCTATCACATGCAAACAGAACGTCATTTTTACAAGCAAGTTTAACCTAGTGTAAAGTACAACGTACGGCTAAGACCAAGTTATATAACAAAGAAAGTAAAACGTACGGCTAAGACCAAGTTATATAACAAAGAAAGTAAAATGTACGGCTAAGACCAAGTTCTATAACAAAGAAAGTAAAACATACGGCTTAGACCAAGTTCTATTACAAAGAAAGTAAAACGTACGGCTAAGACCAAGTTATATAACAAAGAAAGTAAAACGTACGGCTTAGACCAAGTTCTATAACAAAGAAAGTAAAACGTACGGCTTAGACCAAGTTCTATAACAAAGAAAGTAAAATTTACGGCTAAGACCAAGTTCTGTAACTAAGAAAGTAAAACATACGGCTAAGACCAAGTTATATAACAAAGAAAGTAAAACGTACGGCTAAGACCAAGTTATATAACAAAGAAAGTAAAACGTACGGCTAAGACCAAGTTATATAACAAAGAAAGTAAAACACTATTAAATATAAGTAAGTAAAACCCAACGCATTTTTGGAAATATATTAATAAATACAAGCCTAAAAAACGTACGGTACTAATGATGTGAATATCTAAGAATTGATATAGCATTTTAAACATTTGTCTAACACACCTCACCCAAGCTCTTTCAAAGTGGATCACAACGTTACAAGAAATGAAACTCTTAACATTGACGAGTTAGATCTCCCTTTTACAATATTATAAATACAAAACACTATATCAGAGCTTAAACGGCACAAAAGTCCTGATATATATAACAATGTTGCAGACTTTGTTATTGATTGTAAAGAGTTTATATCTTCATATCTTGTTAAAATTGTTAATTACATTTTCGATACAGGTAAATATCCCGAATCTTGGTGTAATGGGGCTATCGTCCCTATTTTCACTAAAAGGTGAAACAACTTTTGCTGCTAATTATCGAGGGATTACATCAGTAATTATAATAGCTAAACTTTTTTTTAACTTACACTGCGCAACAGAATAAATTCATGGTGCGAAAATGATTACATATTTAACCCTGCGCAGTTTGGATTTCGAGACAACCGTAGCACAGTTGACTGTATTTTTATATTGCACACTATACTTCAAAAACATTTTTAATAATACTGTAATACTGATACTGTAATACACGAAGCTCTGTGGATTAAATTGGTGCAAATAGGTATAAGCTGCAGAATGTTAACTATGATTAAGTCAATTTATCAGAATGTTAAAACCTGTTTTAAAAATCATAACGGTATGTCTTATTCTGATGTGTTTGATGTTACATTTGGAGTTAAACAGGGGGAGCCATTCCCACCATTATTAGTTATTTTATTTATGAATGACATTAATAATTGTGTTGATTTTAATACTCTCACTGAAAAAGACTTACGTTCCATATATATATTTATGCTGCTATTTGCTGATGATATTGCTTTATTTACTACAAGTCCATAGAGTTTGCAACTGCAACTCAATTCGATTCACCAATATTCATGTAAATGGGGATTAAAAGATAAACGTTAATAAATCTAAAATTTATATATTTGAAAAAAGAAAAAGTAACTGTACTTGAAGTTGGAATATTAACGAAGAACTTGTTAAAGTTGTTGATGAATTTTGTTATTTAGGAATAAAACTACATTCTACTGGTAATACATCAAGAGCAGTAAAGTCGCTCAATGAACAAGCGTTAAAAGCATATAATCATTTATTATCTATCTTTAGTAGATTCAGATCAATACTAAAATAAAACTTCGCCTTTTTTATCACCTAGTCCCAATTAGTTTATATGGGTCTGAAATATGGGGAATTAACAACATTAAGGAAGTTGACAAACTGCATTTTAAATTTTGCAAAACCATATTAGGTGTACGTCCCCAGATATCGAATGCTGCTGTCTCGGGTGAATTGGGAAGATTTTCTCTTTCAGTTATATGCAAAGAACGTGCCCTAAAGTTTTTGATCAAAATAATAAATGCCCTGAGTCTCTTATGCACATTGTTTACACCGAGCAATGTTACTTTTATAACGAAACTATTAGAAATGGTATGAATAACAGTAATTTATGGTGTTTATTTATTAATCGCGCGTGAGAACATCTAGGAAATAAATTTAACTATTTATCTGAAAATTGTAATTATACTAATAAGATCAATCAGAGGTTAAATGATCAGTATATCTAACATTGGCGCGATAAAATCCATAATCAGCCGAAATTTGAGTATTATCGAACGTTTAAGTCTGTTTCCAGTACGAAACGTATTTAGACAGTATTATTAATAAAACTCAAAAGCAACAGTAAGCAAGATTTAGATTATGCGCCCATTAATTAAAAATAGAAACTGGTAGATACTTTAATATACATAGAGAAGAACGTAAATGTAAACTATGTACCTTAAATACCGTTAAATCTGAATATCACTTCCTTCTCTGTTGTCCAACGTGTAGAGAAATCTTCGCACACAATAATATGGCCGGCGACATGCGATATTGGGTCTTCGGGTAAAATTTTTCGATTTTTCGATTTTGTTTTGAAATTAAAGTATTTTATATTCTGCACATAACACTAATTACCGCACATTTTTCAAATGATTAATAAAGAAGCTACGAGCCGTTGAATTAAGGTACTGTTCAGTTCCTTTTTTGAAAATAACGTCATTAGCGTCATAACGATACGCGACGTCATTTTGATAATATTACAATAAAGTCATTGCTAACGATGAAATAATCCTTTTACATGAAATTAAGTATGTACACAACGACTGAAAAACTGTAAATATTTGAACACAATAAATAACGTGTGCGTCCCATAACAGTGTCACATACATTTCCGAATATACTGCAAAGTTAATTGCATTACAAACTAGCAGTGATAATAAACATAATGTATGGTGCAATGAACATGTTTTATAATTCACAGAATTAATGCCGGGAATTATTTTTCCTTAAACACAAAACAACAACAATTCTTGAAATTCCGGTCGGACGAACAGACGAACGTTTTTGTACAGGTACCGTTGCCTGGCCACCGTCAGTCCCGCGGGCTCCAACTGTTGTGGGGCATCTTTGACAGTAATAGAAGCTCCACGTTTCACAATGTTAACGCGAATTTCATACGATGTACTTCGTTCTTTGACGAAACGCCGGTTTGTCCGACAAAGTAATTCGGAAGGAATGGTACTTTTGAATACCTCTGACCGGTAGAAAGTGTTGTTGCAAAAACGTCTTCCAGTCATACCTTCAATTTAAGCATACACATTATAATTAATATTTATTCGTGTTGAAGTCAATTATTAAATATACGAGTTCATATTACCTATTGCTATGTGCTATTGAAGACGGATCTTTACTTTTAGCCTCATACACATACACTGTACATAAAATTTAGAAAATAAATACCGTATACAAATTACAATACTCTTTTTACGAACTTACCATCTCCAACATGGATTGCCCGCGTCCGTCTGAAATGTGACTGGCACGTTGCTTGTTGCAGACTGTCCAAAATCTCGCACAGATAGACAATCTTTTGATGCAACCCGACAGGGATTCGCCATGACAGGTAGGCTAGCAGGTATCTGTTCTTGTTTTGCCCTGCAATACAGTGAATTATGCAATACATTTATTTTGTAATGTATTCTTTAAATGTTTTACGGTTAGAGTTATGAATAAAAATATTAAGGATGCTTTATGTTTATAGATATTAATTAATTTAAACATGCATGACAGTGGCAAAAATATTATTATCTAGTGTACATACCTCCGCAGTTGTCAGCATGCATAACGCATCTCCGTTCTCCTAATCCGTGGCGATAGAGAGAGTCATGCAGCATACTAATCACGCTTTCTGGTCCGTGTGTGTTTGATCCGTCAGGTCCTTAAAACCAGTCAATAAAACGTTATTTATAAGTTAGTGAGTTTGTTATTAATATTCAGTTAGTGAGTGAGTGAGTGAGTGAGTGAGTGAGTGAGCGAGCGAGTGAGTTACATGTAGTTAATAAGCTAGTTAGTTAGTAAGTTAGTTAGTAAGTTAGTAAGTTTTTAGTTAGTTAGTTTTTATTTAGTTAGTTACTTTGTCGGTTAGTTAGTTAGCTATCTCGTTAGTTATTTAGTTAGTAAGTCAATAAATTTAAATGTGAAAACATATATTTTAACATGACACGCGCAGAGTTTTTTTTATAGACAATGAACAAAATTCACCGTTGTATAACTACCTATAAAAAACCCGAACAGATAATGTAAAATATAGTTCGCTTTGTAATTGCATAAAATGTTGTCAAGTCAGGTTAGAATCGAAATAATATTCGCGATATCGCTTATACGCCCTCGTGGTTTAATTCATACGCATCAGAACTCCAAATCGTTGATTATTAGCCGATAAACAACGATAATACGAAAAGTATTTCTTTATTACTTATGTGTAACATAAAAACTATATACCTATCGATTGATGTTCGTCGATCAGGTAATTGTATTGTGTGTTGACTGAGTCGACACGAACACCAAATATCTGAATTTTTCTGCCTGTCAGAAAACAGAGAGGCCCCATTTAAGACTTCAAACATTTCATGTAACGATAAACACGTGGGTCCATAATACAGAAACATCTTGAGTAAAGTCAAAATAAGTTCCCTTGTTGTTTTGTTATATTTGAATTCCTACTTTAATTTGTTAATCCTTTTACAATTATGTTAACAACATATAATATATAGCTGATATTTTTAAATACTTAGCACATGCAGGTAGTATATTAATTATAGAACACATGAAATAAAAACGAACATTTTGAATGTAACAATTACATTTTACTGCATGGAAACAGCAAGCTGTACTCAGTAATAACACGAAATTGTACCTCTATGTGGAGCTTTAAAGTCACAGGTGCATCTCGCTTTTCCGATTCACTTCTTGCATCACTAATTGTTTTCCGAATTAGTTCGCATTTTTGGCAAACGTCATCCTTTGGGAAACTTATCTTTATGTGAGGAATGCAGCTTCTCCACACGCTCTTAAAGGAACTCAAACCAAGTGCCCTATGGTTGTCTTCCTGACATGCTTCAACGTATTCCTGGTGAATGCTGACTTTTGTCAGGTTTGCATGCAACATTATAGGTGAATCTTCGTCGTGGCCCTTTGGTGCTGCAGACATAGGTAGTCCATGTAATTCGGCAAAATGAATCAGAAAGTCAACGCAATATGTAACATCGGCATATTGCAAAGCATTGTGGGGTTTTCTTCCCAAATTTCCATGGAAGCGTGACGTGATGCCGTTTTTGTTCAGGTGCTGTTGCTAAGACGATAAAGTATTTTTACCAATGTCATTTATATGGCAAAAAATAGAACGGCATACTACTTTGCCATCTAAGATGAACCGATATCTGATTTTTTTTCGTTTTCCATTTTTTGCTTCCGAAGAACCCATTTTTTGCATTTCTTTTTCATTCTTTTTCATTTCTCTTAATGACAAAATGTGATCTTCAATGCGGTTTCTGATGAACTGATCTAAACAGTTAATTTTGAATGTACATTTGGGTTTAACCATGCAGCTCATGTCGTCGGATTAAGACTCAGACGCAGATGAAATAAGGGATGTCGTTTCATTGGAGTCAACATAACATGCCACTGCTTGATCTATGTTTATTCTAGAAGGCTGATCGTCACAACCCCATTCTTCGCTACTGGATTCTTCCTCTGGAATTTATCTAACCATCTCTCTGGCACATGGGCAAGTTTCTGCACTAAGGCCGAACTCGTCAAAGGGAATCCAGTTCCTAATTTTAATTAAAAAACATATAAATGTTACGTTTTTATTTTATAATGCTTAAACAATCAGACATAATTAGTTTCGTTTATTAGTTACACGCATTTAAAACATTTTTTCCGTTCAACAAAAAATATCGTTTTTTGTTGTTCATAAGTTTTAAAACGCTTTGAAAAAAAACCTCATTAAATGTATTCTTAGCATTGTGTTGATGAAAAAAAGAAAGAAAAAAAAAACGCAACAAAAAACATACCGGCCACCGGATTCGAACCACGCATACGCAGATTACAAAGCAAACCGTGTAGACCAATCAACTATCACACCTGTCGATAAACATTGCTAACTTAATTTTACTATTAACCAATAATCGATATTTGCGAGCCTAAGAGTAACATAGCAACAGTGTAAACAAATACTGACAGCGTTTTATCAAAAGAACATTTACCCCAAATACTTTGCTTTTATTCATTTCTTTCATTGTACATCGTTTGAATCTAATTATTTTTCAATAAACATAAAGATACCATTGTTTAGATCCAGCTGTCGTGGATCTAACATGAATTGTGATCACAATTATTTTTATTACCAGACGTACATTTGTCACATGAATTTTGCACAAACAGCTCGAAATAATTACAAATGCCTGCTCAGATAACACAAAACCGATAATACAATATATATTCTACCTCGAACTGGTCCATGTAGACAAACGGTTATCCAAAAACCACGGAAAAGCGCACTGACGAAAAATACCGAAACTGTTCCCGTATTTTTTGACGTTACGTCACAGACCCAAATCGCATGTCGCCGCCCATATGGTATACGATCCAACTGGCCTAACCTTACGAAATTTAAGTACATTTTATGAGTTGCCAAAATAGTGTAGTTATTAACAATGTCACCAGATTCATCAAAGATGCTATGAAACTCCGTGAGGAAAAATTACAGGAATTAGCTGCTTCTTCATTTCTCGGGTAATACTTTTTTCATATAAATTTTATGTTTGAACAGTACTTATTTCTTTTTGTTTTCATGTATATTTATCATGCATACTTTATGTTTGAATAATTATTATTGTAAAATTTCATTGCTTTCTATATTAAAAATGATTGTAATTGTTTTTAATCATTGCACATTGACCACATATTTTTTGCTTATATGTGAATAGTCAAAGGCTATTTCGCCAATTTACAAATAAAAACTTGAAAACTATAATAATGATGCAAACTGAAAATCATTTATATTTACACATTAGAACCAAGAACGATTACTGTAAAATGCTTGAGTGTCCAACTGGCAAATAATCAGTTTTTTATCGGCTAATTCACAACGACTTAAAGTTCTAATACGTATAGGAATTAAACCACGAGGGCGTTAGCCCAAGTGGTTTTATATACCGCACAAGAACGACAAATGCGAAAATTAGTTCAATTGTAACATGAACTGATCGCATTTTCTTCCTTTTCAATGCGAACTATATTTTACAGCTTCGGAACTATTAAATCAACGGCGAATTTTGTTCTTTGTCGATAGAAAACTCTGCGTGTGTCATGTTAGAATCAAAGATGAATGGTTCTAGTATATACAATGACCTTTAATTATATACACACGCGGATCCTTAAAGGGACTTCAAGTGTTTACATATTTTGTTATGCCATTAAACGTCTTAATTTGACATATTAAAACATTTGAACAAAAGAACTAAATCAATATAAAAGGAAATACATTTTTTTAAACAAGAAAATAAAACATGTTGCTCCTACCCGGGGTTCGAATCTATGACCTCCGGATTAAAAGTCTAATGCCGTAACATCTCGACCATACCGATTTATATACGAGTTTGTGTATGTTTACTTTATGTAAGTGATTCACTTTTTTTCAACAATTTCAACGAAAACAACAGAAATGCTCCAAATTATTCTATCGTTTTGCGTTACAAACGCTATATATTTTTATTCATTTTAAATAATTACTAAATGACGCAACAGTATTTACAGGATTTTTCTATATCAGTAGTGTTATTTCGCACCTTTATATACAATATTCGTTTATTTTTTTAAGTCTGAGACAAACGTTTGAAAATTGTCAATTTGATTCGTCAATCTGTGAACAGGTCGCATTATATTCGCGCTACACTCGTAATTAAGCAATATTTAAAACACCACCAAGTAAATTAGTGTACAGTTTAAAGAAAGAAAGTTTAATGCTCGCCAAAACAGATTATTCAATAGGCAGTCTACAATTCCATTGTATTTACGTTAATGTTACTATCCAAATCAGTCCAACGTGTTGTGTGATATGGTTCAACATTGTCCTTTTCAACAAGCATTTATCTAAATTTGTATAAATAACCATATTTGGAACTCGCTTATGGGAAAATATTAGAATAAGACACACACAAAAATGGTTGGTTTTCGTTTACGTTTCCAAAAATTATTTAGGAGGGGAGGTAAAATATAACTTTTTTTCTTTAACGTTTTTTTTTTCTAATAAACATATTCATTACACAGTTTAAGTATAATGGACTGCATGTAAACTGTTTAAACGACTCCCAACAAAGAAACTGTACCTTAACTATAAATGTGGTCATCGAAAAGAGATTTCTGACAAGAAACTTAAAATATCAGCGAAAACTGCTATGTTTCCCCCCAAATCAGAAAAAAGTTGAAGATTAATAGACAAAATGTTTTAGGGTCGGCGGAAAAAATTAGTGAGGGGGGGGGGTCTGGAAACTTATTCAAGGGTGGTAATCGACGCGCACGCATTTCACACCCTGAGATTCCAAAGTGCGCATACTGCAAACAGTCGGTTATCTATTATTTTCTTGGAATAGTTTTAAAAAGGATACATGTATAGTATAATTGTAACCCAGCTGAAAAAATCCCAAGCCACTAACCCAGCTGAAAAAATCCCAAGCCACAATGGGATTCGAACCCGGGACCTCCCGGTTCCTAGGCAAACGCTCTACCGCGTCGCTATAAAAGCTAGCTCATACAGCAAGGCAGTATAAGTGTCCCTTATACATCACCCTACTACATACTCTCCCTCCATGTATGAAATTCTTCCACGAATTTCCTTCTGCTTTGACATCTGTGGGATGTCGTACAGACCACAGTGGGTTATTTACGTTGGGTGTTAAAGTAACCCAGCTGAAAAAATCCCAAGCCACAATGGGATTCGAACCCGGGACCTCCCGGTTCCTAGGCAAACGCTCTACCGCGTCGCTATAATAGCTAGCTCATATAGCAAGGCAGTTTAAGTATCCCTTATACATCACCCTACTACATAATTTTATAGGCCCAGGAATGATGGTTTATCCGCTCTGTTCAAAGATCGTTATTACAAATGCAACGCTTCTGCTGTTCTTTTTTTGAAAACGTGATAAATTGATATGTGGCGCGTCGTGTTAAAACCGGACGTAATACATATGCGTAAAGTGTCGTCCTGGATTAGCATGTGCTCATCCGGGATGGCACTTTCCGCTTTTGTGGTATTTGCTGTTTCAAGGAAGTCTCTTCTAAACATAAATTCACTGTAGGCGGATAGTGCCGTCCTGGATTAGCCTAATCGGGGACGACACTTTACGCACATGCATTAAGTCCGGTTGTCTCACGACGCGCCACATATAAAGTTTTAGGCTTCGTAGTATATTAAACTAAACTAAACAACTAAATTCAACGTGTACTCAGTAACGTTTTCGAACACACAACAGCAATTTTGCTGTTAATTGATGTTTCTCGATTAAAGAACATGTGTGTGTGTGGGGGGGGGAGGTAAAACCTTGGTACTTTGCGATATTAAACATTAATATCTGTTTTCCATTTTTAAACTTTTTAAAACTCATAACTAATCGAGAATAACTTTCGCTTTATGGTTGTTTATCTGTAAATAGACAACGATTTTGAGTTTTAATGCGTAGGAATTAAACTACGACGGTTAAATATACGGGCATCAGAACGACAAATCGTTGTTTATTTAGATAAACAACCATATATCTGACCTGAGAGCATATTATACAATTTCAATGCAAACTATTTGTTAATTTTTACAACAGTAGTTTTTCTTCTTTGTCTATAGAAAACGCTGCGTGTGTCATGTTACATAGGTAATTGAATGTACTTATAATTTAGAGGATAATGATAGATAAATGACAAATAATGAACAGGATTTTCATTTAGAGGTGGGGGAAATATTCACTAACTAGGCTGCCGAAAAACGGTGATTTTGTTCACTATACATGTTGGGATAAATATCGGAAAGGTGTTTCCTGCATATAAATAAAAAGGTACAATTAAATGAACGTACTAAAGATTGGATTTGATTATTACAGTAAATTTGACTGAAAAACACTTCAATGCAACAATATGCATGTTTTAAGCGATTGAGAGGTTTAAAAATATAATGTTTGACAATGTTAGAGGGGCAATACGCCGCCACCGCCCCCTCTAAATCCCCATATGATGAAGATTTTGATGGGTTGCCTACTTCTTGCTATTTATGAAGGTCCGAATAATCAAAAATATGGAGACCGACGGTGTGAACCGAGCTTGTTATCGCTGTTGTATATCTCATTGAAATAGATTGAAATTTATGCACTACTTAATATTGTCTGATGTGTGGTATATTAAAAGAACTCTGGCTCCACACATAAGGTCATGCGTTGTGAGTCTAACAGCCAAAAAGAATTATAAGCTTGGAATGATGTCTTGGTCAAAGCAGTTTGAATCATCGCCGTGACGGACCGTTCCTAAGGCGACATTAAGGTGAATGGTCAAGCTTGTACGAGTAACAAACTTTATTTATTTGTTTTTAAACATAGACGAATTCATATCATACCAATTTCACTAATCACTTTTCAAAAACAATGTATACAAGAGCGAGTGTAGCACAGAAACCAAATTTAGCCCATTGTGGTCGATGCGCCATTTTGTAGAAAACCGGATGTGATGTAGTAACTTACCAACGCCTCTATTGTTGTATCTTAAGACTGCATAAATACATTGAAAAGACTGCTATTACACACAGTACAATGATTCATGTTTTGATTGAAAGAAAGAACCATGTATCAAATAAAAGAAGCTTAAGAAACAATATTTTTATTCAAGTATTTATTGATATTTAAAGTTGAACGACCAAGCTTATAAGAAACATTATGTTAGTATTGTTTTTAAACACAGATCAAGCCATATCATTCAAACCAATTTCTCTTACCGATTTTCACAAACAATGTCTACAAGCGCGGGTTGTTTGGAATAAAAAAACCATGGATCAGATAAATGAAACTTAAGAAAAAATATTTTATTCAAGTCTTTCTCGATATTTAATCATATTTAACTACAATACACATGTACCGTAAGCCAAGTCGTTATTGTAATATGTTGATTTTTTTTGAGAGAAAAGTTGTGAGCGGCGTTAATGTCTTTGTTCTTGTGCATATCTTATCTTCTTATCTACTTATCAGCATTTTAACATTTCAGTTACCAAATGTAACTACCATTGATACACGTGTTACACATTACGACAGAGTGAAATAACACAAAAAACTCTGTAAATGGGCATTGGTTCACTAAACAAACCCGTAAGTTATCATATTTGTTTAACAGATAAATGTGCGTGTAACACGTTACGACACAGTGAAATAACACAAAAACTCTGCACCACACTAACCTGTAAGTTATGATATTTGCTTAATATTTAATTATGTGTATTATATACTTCATGTTGTTTAAAAAAAAGCCGCGAAAGGTCCCTACAACACACTTATTTTAAAACGGTATCCAGACGATACCTACCATGAGGCGATACGGACCAAATTTAAGGACGACACGAGAGCATGCTTTGGGACTATACATATCATGTTGAGGAATTATTTAGATATGTTTAGATACGCACACACTTTATTCACTGCGAGTTCAAACATTCTTTGAAACAGCGACTTCGATCCTGAAGATATTCATTATGATAAATAAAATGTTGTCCACTTTTTAAAGGTAGTTACTGTGTTTAGCCAATACGTATTTCATCATTTTTTTCTCAAGCTGTCATCATTTCAAATCATATATCTTAAATGGGGAGAATAGCGAACTCAATGAACACAAGACCAGTTAACTGAAAATGTTTTATTTCATAAAGAAAGCAACACATTACAATATTAGCTTCAGTTTTCAACAGAGCACATTTTTCATGTAAATTAAATAATACACGCAGTACATGCATTAAATTAACACAAGAAATGACTTTTACTTTTATTACATGTACGTATAACAAGTTCGATAAAAATCGGCAAAACATATTGAAATCTCCGAGTAGATTCAATAAGTTTGAATGCCTCGTCCAGTTAACACTGTCGCATTTCAAGCCAATAATGCTATGTGTTTTAAATTGCAAAATGAAACAATAAGCTAATCAGCCAAATGTTAACCTTTTTTTAATTATACAAGTAATTTTAACGTACATAAATATGTCGCCGACAACGATTATTGTGAGAAACATTGCAAATGATTACACATATTGAATCACAAAGCTGTTACCGAAAAAAATCGTAGTTTTATCGATATATAGCACACACACACTTTAATGCCTTACAGTACGGTAAACAATGGAAAAGTATTTGAGAAAAAATGAATTTTCGAATGGAACTTATTATCTAGAATAGGATTAAAATACCAATACAGAAGACAAGACATTGATATAGATTATAACTTGTAAGGCAAACTGATGCTTGACATAAAAAACAAATCACAAGCAATGAAGAACAAACACTTTCTGAAAATATAATGTATGATAGGAATACAAGTACATTGTATTGTAGGGAACACAAAGCAATTATTAGCTAGCATGTTTAGGTACAGACATAGAAATACAGATTCTTAGTACAGAGAAAATAAATGATCAAATGTTCATATGCAAGTCGCGCAACTTAGCAAAGCTCTTAATTTTTATCTTTGACTAATTTTTCATTTAATGTTTATGTTAATTTATACCTAAAATACATATTTTACTTGTACAACATCCAATAGAAGTCCAAAAGATGTACATAATTTTGAATATGAACTACTTATTTGGAAGAGCTTCGTGTGCAAACAACTAGATACATAACGGATAACAATAGACGTCTGGTTATACATACTACCACAACAACTGGTCTAATGTACAAACCGCTACCAGTGACTGTGCTATGTGTTTTTGATTACATGTAAAATACAGCAGAACTATGTAAAATACACCAGCATCACTGGCATACATATCAACCCAGCAAACATGCACATATCGGTCCCATATGGGCTGTTTCTGGGCAAGCCAATATGGGCTGGCCCATATTGGACCCATATGGGTGGCTTTGTCACCACTGTGCAACATATGAGACTTACATGTGGCTACAGTGGCCACAATGTGACCATCAGGCGGCTTCTGTGACCATCATGAGGCTTATATGAACACCATGTGGGGCTTATATGAACACCATGTGGCTTCTGTGACCATCATGAGGCTTATATGAACACCATGTGGCTAATGAGATCACCATGTGGCTTATGTGATTATTTGACTATCATGTGTCCTATGTCACCACCATTGGGCCTATGTGACCATCATGTGGATTATATGACACCATGTGGCTTAGGTGACCATCATGTGGTTTATGTGACATCATGTGGCCTATGTGACCATCATGTGGCTTATGTTACCAACATGTGCCTTATGTGACCACCTTGTGGCTTATATGACACCATGTTTCTTATATAACACCGTGTGGTTTATGTGACCAACATGTTGCTTATGTGACCAACAAGTGGCTTATGGGACCAACATAAGGCTTATGGGACCAACATGTGCCTTATATTACCAACATGTGGCTTATGTGACCAACATCTGCCTTATATGACCAACATGTGACTTATGTGACCAACATGTGACTTATGTGACCAACATGTGACTTATGTGAACACCATACTTTTTCTAAACCCACTAGTATGTGTCCAAATGTTTCAACAATGTTGTTTCTATCTCAACTGATGACGTAAATGTCTTTTGCATTTACAATGCGGGCATTAATCAACCACTATAAGGTCTATCACCATAAGTACTTTTATGTAATGAATACAAGCATCATAAGGCTAATATGACCATTATGTATTCTCAATTACCCTTATATGTTCAACAATAGCTTGACATAGCCAATATGATAAGCCACACATGTCAAAACACAGGCTATTTTACAATCTTGGCAAACTGACACATTTCCCTCATTTAGAAAATAGAGATTGCTCCCCTTTAACACATTGATTGGCATAGTTTTCCACCTAGGCTACAGACCATATACCTCTGAAAATTATAGTTGTATGATTAATTCATCACTGTATAAACATGATATGCACCAAAAACCAACTGTGATTTAATTAATGACAGAAACATGTACAATGAAAAAAGAAAACACTTCCAGTATTTACAATAATGCAGCTCAAGTATAACTAATGGTAAATATATTATTTATAAGAAATTTAACTATAAATAAATCACTTAGTCCTAAAATAGCATTTAAACAGCATGCAACAATAACCTATTTATCAAAATAACACAAATCTATTGAATAGCATGAGCACTACATATTCCATACTAGCACTAGTGTTGCAATGAACTTGACTGCTTCATATTGTATTAACATTCCAATCCACAAACCATAACCTTTTTTTGTAAATATTATAACAACTTCGTGTACGTGGAAAATCATCCATTAACACAAATCAGTGTGAGGTTTACACTACCATCACATATGATAAATAATTTACATATAATTATAATCAATTATCACTATCCTAGCACAATCACCGGATTACAAAGTCACAGCAGCAAGTTAAGAGTTCTATAAGAAATAATAATATACTACAGTATAAATTCACCATCACAATATAAGCACCGACAGATTACAAATACAAGTTTTATGTGAAAATAAGTATAACACAATAACACCACCAATATAACAAGATGATACCATGATTAAATAAGTTTAAAAACTACTGACGACAACAAACTATTATGTAATTTCCATCGACAACAAAACATACTTCAATATAAAAGTTTTGTAATCAAGTAACTTGAAGAATATCACAAAGTTTCTTACAACAAAAGATAATGCCTTACTACTTATGTTGTTCAAATAAGTAAGTGGGTAATATCACATGGTTAACAAAGTTTTGTGGTTTATTCAAGTAACATGTGAGAACATTTGACATGGTTACCACAGTTTCCAATACCAAGACACATCGCTACTCTATAAGAGCCTTCTCACGTACAGGTGTCTATTGCACATGCTTAACAAAGGTTACTATCCCAAAAAGTGCCCTACTATAAAAGTTGTGTACCCGAGTAATCTGTGAGGAATACGACATGACAAACATGTTTTTATTATCACGAATGACACTTTATTATTTGGCTTGTGTAAAAAAGGTTCCTGTCAAAAAATACAATTTACTACATGGTTTTCTTGAGTAATATTTACCGATAACCAAATGGTTAACAAACGTTCGTATTACAACAATCACTGTGTTCTTTAATGGTATACAATTAAAATATGGGGAAAGACTTTATCTTTTAAAGCAAAAAGAAAACAAACAGACAATGTGAATTAATATTTCTACCACAACTACTTGTATCAGGCATTTTTTCCACCACTGGAATAATCAAAGCTCTCTACGGCTTAATGGTCCAATTCAACATAACCTCCAGTGTATTACAATTAACATATTTACATCATGACATCATGTATAGTGTCTTGAATACATAGCATGGTGCAAAAACAAAAGAATGGCACAAAAGTAGAAGCAACATTAAGAATAATGACACCATTAAAGGGAGGGGGGAGATAAAATAGATGAACTTTGAAAAAAACATGATACAGACATGTTGAAAAAATAATGGAAGCATCTTCCAAAACCATCATTCAAATGTACTGCAATCTGAAACAAATATTGTTGGTGTTTTTGAAAATATTTCATACATTTCTCAGTATGTCCTTTATGAGAACAAAACACACGAGCAAATAGTATACAATTAATCTACTATCTAGTATATATGACATATTAACTATAAATGTATTAAAAACATTTTTATAATTAAGCTACAAAGTAACTGCCCGATTATTTAAACAATGGTATTTAAGTGTAACAATGTCCACCCCAGATTTAAAGTCATATTTTGTGAAAACGACCCCTGCTCAATCATTTACATTCAGACACCTCTCATACCATAAAACCATACCACATCTGTTGACTATTACAAGAGTTTTATTCTTTGTATTACTATTTGATGAATGTTACAACAGTTATCATTCTTGCATTACCAACAACTGAATGTTACATGAGTTGTCGTTCTTGCACTATCATTTTCTAACTAATACAAGATTTGTTTTTCATACCCTATCATCTACTGAATGATACAGGAGTTGTCTTTCTTGTCCTTTAATTTACATAATAATACAAGAGTAGTCTTTTTTGCATTACCATCAGCTGGACGTTACAATAGTTGTCTTTCTTGCCCTATCATCTAATAAATGATACAACAGTTGTCTTTCTCGTCCTTTAATCTACAGAATAATACAATGTTACATGAGTTGTCGTTCTTGCACTATCATTTTCTAACTAATACAAGATTTGTTTTTCATACCCTATCATCTACTGAATGATACAAGAGTTGCCTTTCTTGTCCTTTAATTTACATAATAATACAAGAGTAGTCTTTTTTGCATTACCATCAACTAGATGGTACAATAGTTGTCTTTCTTGCACTATCATTTACTAAATGCCACAAGAGTTGTCATTCATACCCTATCATCTGAATATTACAAGAGTTGCCTTGTTTGCCCTATTCTCTACTGTATAATACAAGAGTTGTCTTTCTTGCCCTATCATCTGCGGAAAGAAACAATATATTTTTTGTGCCCTGTCATCAACTGAACGTTAAAAAAGTTGTCGTGCTTGCCCTACCATCTACTAAATGATACAAGAGTTGTCTTCCTTGCCCTATCATCTACTTAATTATACAAGAGTTGGCTGCCTTCTCTATCATTTACTAAATGATACAAGATTTGTCTCCCTTACCCTATCATCTACTAAATAATACAAGAGTTGTCTTTCTAACCCTGTCATCTACACCATTATACAAGAGTTGCTTTTTTTTGCGGTACCATATACTAAATGATACAATAATTGTCTTTCGTGCATTACCGTTTACTGAATGTTTCCAGGGTTGTCTTGGATGCATTACCATCTACTGAATGCTGCAAGAGTTGTCTTGTTTGAGAGGCTGATCAATTGTAAATGCTGGCTGATTCCAGGAAGCCCCAGTTGGGCTTTCTCTTCGATCATTCGTTGACGAGGTTCGTGTGGGTGAAGTATAGCCAGACGACCCCGTATTGGTTTGCACTGAAAATGGGGGACTTGGTGGGAACGCCGTTCTTGTAGGCTTAACAGGTGGAGCATCGGCAGATGTGCTAGTCGTGCTTGTGTATACAACAGACTGTGGAGCAGCGTATGACTGTTGTGATGCCGCCGCAGCCGGTGTTGGTGTAGCCGTTGTAAGTAGTGTTTGATTAACAACCGATGATGAAATTGAACTGAAGGAATGCGAAGAGTGTACATACCTCCTTAGCATAGCTGGGTTCATCGCAAAAAGAATGTCCCTGTCTTTGGGGCAATTATACTGAATTAGGTACTCTGGATAATAGGCATTTTTTTCGAAAAGGATGAAAATACTGGGATCCTCCTCCTTATCTACACATGAATCATAGAGTTCATGGTCTTTGCCTGGTTTTCCTGGAGGCCGTTTGTACTCGTGTTTTCCTTTTGTGTAGTATCCCACAAGCACCTTGGCCTGGAACATAAACCTGTCCAGCTGTTTAGAAGGTTTTGTGTACTTGTGACTGTACCTTGCATCTGTAGCGAAGTACGATCCATGGCCATAACTAGTGGCATTTTTTCCGCACAAACGGAAGTCAAGGTTATTGATGCAGATTCCCCGGACGGTATCCGGGCTGTCAGTTCCGTGAAAAAGGTTACGTTTATCGACCGGGTTACTGTCTCCTAGTCTCCGCTGGTTGTTAAGCATGGTCTTCTCATGACTAAAATAATACACAAAATCAATAGTCATATAGTCTATTGCTGTGCTGTAATTAAGCTACATATTTGTTGAATTGTTTAATTTGTACAAAGATCAATATAAGACTCTTATTGTACTTATTTTACGTTGGTTGTGGTTCTGTCGCTTTTAAGCTTATTTTTTGCATTCCAGTCTCACTTATCTAAATATAAGGAAAACCTGCCCAATTACAGTTGGCTATACTTTGCTCTGAATCAACATAGCCTTAAAACATATTTGATATTTAATATGCCTTTTGCTCACCTTAGTGACTAACTGTCAATTCGCGTTTTTACGAATCACGATTGTACAAATTGACGGTATACTACGATCAAGTCCAGGGGCCAATCATGTTTTATTCTTTATTCAATGTAAAAATCATGCAATGTGAATTGAAATTTTGCGAAATTTTACTATTCGCCCATAATTGGCGATTGTTTTTACCGCTCTTTTAACGACAATTGTTTGCCTACATTTGCCATCCTTTGTACGATATAACTAAAAGTTTAACACCTCAGCCAATGTGACAGTCTGCAAATAACTAGCGGACAAGTGCTATCGTAAAACATATATAACATCTCTTCCATAACTTGTGGAATACTTAAACACGTTCGCAACAATTTCCTTCCAACGACAGATTTTCTTAAACATTGTAATAAAACATGCGTCTTTGTATCCTAAAACTAAAACAGCCTTAAAAAAAGGGGTCACCGGCCTTGTTCCGGATATATTAGGTTTTCGATGCGGTACCTGTCGAAGCCCTTTTTCAGTTTGTGTGACTAGCAATGTGGAATTATATAAAGCGTTCACATTCAAACAAGGAGAGAGATTTTTAAATGCATTTGTTTTCAATGTTTCGTTTGACAATATACAAGTGCAGTTTAATGATAAAAGTCCATCATCATAAAACGCGCTTTATCTACAGTTCCCGTTTAAAAATGACTTTTAATTGACGCTTAATGAGGTTAATTATGCATTTAATATGCCTTTGAAAACATCAATACATAATCAAATATACGAATATCTTTTGTTCCAAACGACAGATTTTATTACAAAAAGGCCACATGCATGTGTCATTGTATACTGTAATTAAAATAGTGATACAAAATAGGGGTCACTGGCCTTTTTCTGGAAATATTGGGTTTTGAATACGGTACCTGTCGAAGCCCCTTTTTCAGTTAGGATTTTTTATCAATGTTTTAAGTATATAGGAGAGCTTTTTTTTCCAAACAAGATTGTGGTTGTTTCAACTGATATGTTTTCAAATGTCTTATTTGGCACCTTAAAAGTGTATGATAAAAAATAACGTAGATTTTTTTTCATATTTTTAGACTTATAATTATTTCATAGAAAAAAGTACATTAAAATAAAGTGGAATATATATTGCATCAATTTGTACGAAATTTCAGCAATTTTACTCTTCTTTGATAAAATATGGCAGGCATTTGAAATGAGTCACTATAGGCAACCACTATAGGTAAAACGAAATTCAATGACGTCGTTAACGTCCCTTACTTTAGGGAAGATTTTGCGAGAAGGAAATATTCTTGTTTCAATATTACTATTTCACTAATATTCAATATTTTTGGATATTTTAATTACACTATCTTATCAATGGGTCTTGTGTTGGAATCTCCATAAAAAGGCCTTTCTCATCATGGTACTGAGGCAATATGATAACCAGTCTCGCATACACTTGTACAGAGCGCTTTCTGGCGTTCTCAATACCAATATATAAAATATATTTTAAAACATTCTGCATTTTAAGTGTGTCTGATTACATTACACATTTAGCATATAAACGCGTATAATGTTAACATATGCATACATTTTACTGAATCAAATAAAGAAATACCTGTTAGAAATATTTAAAATAAAATAATATTTACATCTTATTTTAAATCTGCATGTACACTGGAAATTAAAATAATTATGTCATTTGTCATTGAAATATTTTCCTTATTTCTTACTAATCAACATGCACTAATCATGGAGAAATAAACCAAGCGAGCCATTTCGCTTAGCTACCTGAACATTGACTGTCCGTGCTGGTCATGCTTACTTAAGGTCATTGACGTCGTCATCGTCGCGTCTTTTTTCCTTTCTCAATCATGTCTCAATGCTAACAATGCCAGCTGAAAATTCTATTGCACTACGTGAAAACACGTGCCCTACTTAAAAAACTGTATTCTATGAGGCTTGATGATAAAATCAAATGTCTGCATACATGATTTATACATGTCTTTACTCGATTTCATTACCGCCCTAATTTAGAGTTGATCTCACAATTACATTTTTTTTCTCAATTAACGTTGTCCATCACCGTTATATCAATATATATTTTTTTATTAATAGGCAATCTTTAACTGAAGCCAACTTTTGGTATGATGTCAATGTATGTTTATCTTACATTATACTAAAAATTTTTGAAGCAAGTTTACTTATTTCGTACATAATTTACGATCTATTTTATTTTGTGTAATGCAAATAAATGGCGTGCTCCGCTTAACAGTTACCATGGTTATATAATCAAATAGATAAGCGCGTAGCACATTAATTTCACAACATAACTTATTAAACATGTTCCATTGAATCCCGATTCATGTTGATATAGGTTTTATTCAATTAAGTTTATTTAGTTGCAAACAATTTAAAGAGTCTACGTTATTTTTGAACAAGATTATGGTTCTTTCAACTGATATGTTTTCAAATGTCTTATTTGGCAACAAACACGTGTGTTTTGGTAATAAAAAACGCTTTATCAACATTTACTGTTAACATACTGAGCTTGACTGGACATTTCAGTAGATCAAATGGGTACTAATAATACCTTCTGATAAATCATTTATTATGCATCAATATATTTTGTTCCAAACGACAGATTTTCTTACATTTTCGCACATACATTCACAATTGTATACTTACACCAAAACATAAATAAAAAGAATGGGTCACCAAGCTTGTTTGGGAAGTACTGGACTTTAAAGAGGGTACCTGTGTAACCTTTTTCATGTTCGTGTTTACGTAAACAACGTATCCATTGCCAAAATAGAATGTCGATATTTAATGGATCTTTTCTGAACTAGTCTGTTTGGTCATTCATTGTATACGTGTAGTTCTGATTATTATAATGATTTAAACGTTTAACCATTGATTGGAACTTAATGACTTACAAAGATTTATTGATTGAAATTAGTATATTGTAACCTATATGCAATAAAGAAATAATGAATCAAAAGGAGGAATTAACCTTTTTTTGCGAACGTCTTCAAGTACCTAAATTTAAACTGTGTTTTTTTATATGACAACTTACATATTTTTTAATTCAAGACAATTTTGGGTTATATCATTCACAACTGTTGGAATTACTGAACAATGTTTCGCATATGATAGGAAAAGATGTGATGTCAACTGACATTTAAATCACATGATTGCTAACAAAAGATATTGGAGTACAAACTGAAGATGAGACTTCTCAATGATGCAAACCCAATCTTATACTCAGAAAAAGCTCAATAAACCAGATTACTCCAAACACACTGTGAAATAAACTTACGTGCAGAATGCAGACAATAGAGCGTGATTCTGAATTCGGAACACGGCTGCCAGAATGTGCCGATGACGAGACATCGTTTTGTAGAAGTTATTGGACACCTGCAAAGAAAATAATGTGTTCACAATGGTCAAAATCTGGCCTATGGACGTTCTTGCAATGTATTCTGGGCAATTCAACTACTTTGTTAATGGTTCACAAACCACCTTAGACGTTTACGTACCGGTAGGTGAAGTGTCATATAATAGAGGTCTGTGGCTGTGAAGCAAATATTGTTATTTAATGGACTTCATACCACATCTTTCACATTAGAGATATGCGGCCAAACCATTTTTTTTACGTTTTACAGACTTTGTTTTCAGTATTGTTCGCTATGTTTCAACAAACGGCATTTTCATTTTATATTGTTTTACAGCCTAATTTTACAAAACTGAACAACCTCGCTCAAAAATTCCTCATAATGTAAAAAATGTAATATCGGGTAAACTTATCTTGGGAACATAAAATACATTCATGTACACAACCTAAGCTAATGTTATCTACTTTTCTTATTCGTGGGAATGAGCACTTATTTGAACCCAGAGAGATAAAAAGAAGTGCCATGTAACCGTTGGTATATACCAGACTCCACCAATTTCCCTTATCCATTAGTGGCCAAGGAATTTCAAGTAGTCTGCTAATTAATACTGGCCTGAAGCTAATATTTCTGGCCAAAAAGGGAACAACATAAACTCTGCAAATAGGAGCCTCACCAGAATTGTCCTGTCCTTATTAGTTTGCCTTTTGCTGGCTTCGTTCGGACACTCTTACACAAGCACAATACATAATTTTCCATTAGCAATTTAAACAATAAATATCAAATGTTGAACATGCCAAGGGATTAAGCATGTTTCAGTATAGTTTTTATGTAGGCCAAAAAGGGGCTCTACGAGTTCGTTAGAAAAATATAACGTAAAAACATACATTTATTCTAATGATGTCGGTATATTGTTAAATAATATTACAATACAGGTTGATAATAACTTATGTCGGAAATGCGTATTAAGAGTGATTTTAAAAATAGAATAATACTTTGCTACTTAGCAAACTATATGTTTATACAGCGTCCCGACGAGTCTGATCGATTGTTGGCGCAATCGCAGTTATTATTTTCTAATTCAAAAGCGAATATAGCCGTTTCTGTAGGATAGATGGATCTGTATCGACAGAAAATATTTATTTGCATTTTTAATAAATAAAAAAAGTTGTTGTCGATGTTGACGTTTTTTTTATGTTTTTTTTTTCTCATTTATTTCTCACATATTTTTATAATATAATATACATCGACATCTATTGGTAAATGGTACATGAGAATGTATCTGAGAGTATGCACTTGTGTGTACCTTTAACACATGGCAAATGTTTAGCGTATGCGTGAAAACATTTTCAAATTATTGAGTTATATATCTTGAGAAAAGGTTAAATGAAAGAAAATACTTTTTTAACTATGTGTACTTTTAATCAAAAACAAGTATTTTATTTTCGTTTGAGATGGATTTTTCATTTAATTGTTTTGCCATAAATGTGTCTGTATAGTATAAATGATGGTTCGTAAAATTATGAATCACCTGAATTGATCCCATTTTTTTTGGTGTTGTTCATATTTATTTTTTATGAGAGCAATCTCAGATTCAATTTTTATTCTATTATTTAGGTATTCAATAAAGTATGCAAAGGTTGGTATGCATTTTTTGTATTTCATTTTAAATATAAATGATTTTAATAGGATAATAATGAAGTTAAATACATCTGAGTGTAATTTATTTTCAGTGCATCCAAAGAAAGCATTGGTTTTATTTATTTTAATTGATATGTTTTTACTAACAAGAAATGTTTCCATCTTTTTCCATATTATTTGAACATGTTGGCACTCCCAAAACAAGTGGTCTATTGTTTCAATATGCGATTGACAGAAATCACATAAAGTACTGTTGTTAAGTTTGCATTTAAAAAGATATGTATTTGTGGGGACAATTCGCATAATAAATTTGTATTGAAAGCTTCGTAAAGACATGTCGATGGTTGAAAGTTGGGGCCCAATATAGATTTTTTTCCAAGTGGTCACGTCTATATCAGTAAGATGTTTGTTCCATTTGTTTTCAATATTTTTATTTTCCTCGTTTTGCAATTGAATATTGTATATAAATTTATTCACGTATTTTGTTTTAGATACTGCTTTTGATAAAGTTTCTTCTGGTTGATTGATATTCAGCTCTTGAATGGTTTCTTCGGTTTTATATTTTGTTGGAATAGACGTTATTAAGGTGTTGAATTTCATAACATCGTTGGTATTGATGTCGTATAGGTATTTAATGCTTTCAAAGTTATACATCGTTTTATTTCTGAAGTCATAAAGTTGATATATGTATTTTACACCTTTGTCATACCATTCGCGGTAAAATAATGTTTTGCCGTTGGCGGTTATTGACTTGTTATTCCATATTATTTCCTTTTTGACGTGTTTTTGTGAATGTTGTGATTTGTATATTTCATTGGTAGAAGACCACGATGATATAACATCATGGAGAAACGTGTTTCCCCTGCTTATTTCTGTTATAATGTTTTCACTGAGTTCACTGTCAAAAATTAGATTGTTTCCATATTTGTGTAATTTTAAGTCCCATAAAAGTTTCCATTTACCACAGTTTTCTGAGTCTAAGTATCTTTTTATCCAGCTACTTTTTATTGAAGTTAATAAATTATTAATGTTTGTAAGGTTTAAACCGCCATTTTCATACTTTTGATATAGTATTTTTCTTTTAATTTTGTCCGGCTTGTTGTCCCATATAAAGTTAAATATACTGTTTGTTATATTATTCAGTATTACGCTAGAAGGATTCGGTAGAACTGAAAAGGGGTAGATTCATTTTGGCAACGCAAACGTTTTAATTACAGTGATTTTGCCCATTAAGGTTAGTTTCCTGTGTTGCCATTGTTTTAAATGTGTTAAAACTCATTTAGTTTTGGTATTAAATTATTTTGTACATTCAATTCACTTTGGTTGCAAAACCTTATTCCTAAAGTTTTTGCTTCTTGAGATGTCCAAATAAAAGGTATTTCATTGCAGAATTTAATGTTTGTTTTGTTCAAGGATCCAATTCGTAATATCGTTGATTTCGCGGTATTAAGATTAAGGCCTGATACCTTTTTGAATTCAGCCAGGGTCTCTACTAATGTTTTGAATGAATGCTCGCATCCATTAATAAAAAAAGTTGCGTCATCGGCGAAGAAAGTTTGTTTTATTTCGTTTTCCGATACTTTTATGCCCTTAATTTTGCTATTTTGTTCAATATAGTTTGACAATAGTTGCAAACATATTATAAATAATGTTGATGACAACGGACAGCCTTGTCTGACTCCTTTTTTTATTTCAAAACTATTTGTAAGATGCCCATTGTTTATGATTAAGCTTTTTATGTTAGTGTAAAATACTTTGACCCACTGGATAAGGTTTGACCCAACATTTAATTTTTGAAGACATTTTATTATAAATTTATGGTTTAATCTGTCAAAAGCTTTTTCAAAATCTGCAAAGAATAACAGTCCGGGTTTTTGTGTTGCATTTAAATATTCTATTACATCAAATATCAATCGGACATTTTCTCCAATGTATCGATTTTTCATAAATCCTGTTTGGTCAAAGGATATAATTTGAGGTAAGCATTTTTTAATTCGGTTTGCGATGGCTTTTGTAGCAATTTTATAGTCTGTATTTAATAAACTTATAGGTCTCCAGTTTGCGAGATAATCTAGATCTTTTCCTTGTTTTGGTAGCAGTGTAATTATGCTTTGTTTTTGCAACTCAGTGAGCTCGCCTTTATCAAATGAATAATTAATTGAATTTATATAATAGGGTTTTAGTGTATTCCAAAAGATTTTATAAAACTCGACGGTTAAGCCATCTGAACCTGGACTTTTATTGTTACTCATTTCTAACAGTGCAATACCGCATTCATATTCGTTAAGTTTTCCTTCACACGATTGTTTGCTTTCGTTAGTTAATATTTTAATTGGAGTGCTGAAAAAAATGTTGTCATCGTTTATTTCTTCTGACAAATCACTTTTAAAGAGGTTTTTATAGTACCTAACTTCTGCCTCCAAAATTTCATCTCTTGTTTCAAGTGTTTGACCATTTTCGATGAGTTTATTAATTGCCTTTTTTTCAGCATTTTTCTTCTCCAAGTTTGCAAAATAAGCCGTATTATGTTCATTGTTTTCTATTTTGATAGCTTTAGATCTTAGTATGGAACCATTTATTTTTATTTCATAAATTTGTTCTAGGTTCAGCTTTTTTTGTTTAATTAATTCTGAAAGCTCATCGTTATTATTATTATTATTATTATTATTATATAAAACGGTTTTTGTTCGCGGGTAACGAAAGAGACACGACATAAATCAAGAAATGGTTTGGACACTTGAAACTGTTCATATAGTAATATGCAGTTACCAAACAGCAAAATCAAGAATTTTGATGAATTTACAAATATTTACAAAGATACCACTTAAATTATCTAGTACTGTCTTAGTCTTTGACACATGATAAGTTCAAAGTTCTGTAATTACAGTGTGAATACAGAAATACGTTTCCTACATACACAAGACCATTGTTTGTATTGTAGTTAAGTAAGGTAAAAATTTATGAAATCAGTATTTATATTAAAAACAAAACAGTATTATTAATGACAAATTTGACCCATTTAGACATTATCTAAGGGCTAAATTCACCTCGATAAATTCTGTATCCGTGTGTGACAGGTGGACAAGTTCAAACGGATGAGCTACATCCCACGGCACCCACGACGGCGGAAGCTCAACGTCAATCGCTTGGGGAGGCGCTAGACATGGAGGCCTAAAAAGAATTGAAAAAATTGATACTCTCACACTTTAAAGTCACTTTATGTAATATACAAGCAAACTGTTGCTTCATGTAAAAAATGACAGCAAACACGTAACATACTAATACATCTATTCTATTTTCAGTGATCCAGATAGAGTTTTCAATACAGAACTTCAACATATTCAGACCTTTTAAAGTCAGATATCATTCTTGTGTATGTTTAGTATTTCAATGTGTATGCAAAAAACATTAACATTGTGTGTAAATGTACACTCAGATTGTCTTTTCTGTTCGTATATTCTGTTTTTCCGCGCATTTATTGCACATGTTGCGCGCGTTATCTGGATATCGTTACTTTACAGCCTAAAGACTCAATTTCTATTTAGTTGTGAGACATTTCACTAATCCACCTTAACATCAACACATCATATTCATGTTATATTGTACAACCTATTTTCTGTTTATTAAATCGGTCCCAAACATCAAACTACTGTCAAAAAAAACATACCATATTATCAGAGATTTAAACTGGATCATGTGTTTATATTACATTTATTTTAATTGTTAAATTGCTTTATGTGTTTACGTTTTATTCTCCTGAACATCTCGGTAAGACACAAAGAGTGGACGACGTCTGAGTTTCCTAACGGCTCCAGTGTCCAGGTTTCGCTGTGTCATAGAATTGAAGTCTATCTCATACTTCGACTTGTAGTTCTCCCGTGAATACAGGTAGGTGGGCTGCTTGGCAAGGAACTTTGCCTCAAGGGTGTGTTGGAGGGAATCCTGTAAAACACAGTGTTTCATAACTTGACTGTCAGTAAGCAGAAATAATGTTTTATTAGCAAATTTATATCAACACAGAAGCGTTCTCTATTTATTTAAATAGTCGCACAATTCAAAATTAAGCTTAAATATAATGTGATAACGAAAATTTAATATCTTTATAAATATAACTTACATTCTCTAACAATAATTTCAAACAAAGATTTGACAGAATAAGGTAAACCATGTACATTGACTTTAGGCCATGAAGTCAAGTGCTTACAAAAGTAGAGACAAGGATACCTGTGAAACTGATGAATGTGTCAGAAGCAAATGGACCCTGATATGCTACGTAAAAAGGCACAGCTCTCTGGTGGCCATGACGTTTTAACAAATCAAAATAATTCAAAGTATTTTGGTAAAGATCACTAAAGGAACGTTTTTGTGATTTTTTTTAGAAATCTAAGCAGTGTTTTCTTACATGAAGATTTTCGAAGTTTTAAATATACGCATATTAGGAAAAAAAGTCCCACTGGCAGCCATTTTTTACCGGACCGGAACCATTTGAGCAATTTGGTAGAGAAACAGACAAGAAACATTTCTGTTAAATTATTTTGAAATCCTACCCGTGGTTTCTGACAAGAAGATTTTCAAAGTTTTCAATATAGTCATATAAGGAAAAATGTCCACGCCGCCTGGCAGCAATGTTTTACACGGATAGGAAACATTTGAGCAACTTTAGCAGAGGACCACCCGAGGGACATTTCTGTTAAATTATTTCAAAATCCAGCCAGAGAAGATGTCGTTTCAAGATGTTTCTGTTTATTGCTCTGGTGGCCATATAGTGCAGCGGACCGGAACCATTTCAGCAACTTTGGTAGAGGACCATCCGGTGAACATTTCTGTGAAGTTTAGTCAAAGCCAAGAACCCATTTTATACCCTGGTATTCAGCATTTTGCAGGCAGTTTTGGAGGAATAGTGTTAATCTTGCGGTTCAGGAAGATAAAGGCGATGACTGGGCAAAGTTCAAGTTATGCTTCTTGGCATGTGCTTGTTTTGCAAGGAGGTTTATTACCATCTACCCTTCCTATATTTACACATATTCACATGTATTTGAGATTTTAAGGTCAAAGAAACAGTTTGCAAGTTTGTTTCAATTTGGTGAAAAAAGTCACTTGCATCAATCGACATTTTCACATTTATTTTACAATTAAGTGGCAACTGATATGGTCCCTTTGTAGCTTGTGTTGGGATCTAACGGTCCTAGACGAACTGTGGTAGTATGGTAAAAATCGGGTGAAAAATGATGTCTCCACGTATAAGGAAGGCAATGTTTGTATTTTCAACAAACTAGAGGCTGTGATTTTAATCTTTGTGGCCCTAACTCCCATTTTTTGGCATCTGCTGAGAACTTATGGTCCTACAGAAACTTGGGTAGTTTGTAAAATATTGGATGAAAAATGAAGGCTCTAACTAAGTAAAAGGTAATTTTTGCATTTCTTGACACAAACGGGCCATAACAACAGGGTTTATGGCCCGAACATATGTATTGTTTCACTTCTTCTGAGATCTTTTGCATTTTCTTAATATTATAAAAGGGCAATAATAGGGTTTCTGGTCAATTTTGGCTCATTATTGATACCAGCCGAGATTTTATTGTCATACACCAACGGTTTGTTAAGATTAATAAAAAATGACGTCTTTACCGCGATAACGGGAAAATTGTAAACGGCATACGGAAAGCGGACACTGCAGGCGAGACGCCATATGCCAATATCATCGATCAGTTTGTGATCGGGTAAGCTAAATGTGTGAACGTACAGGTTCAACAAGCTCCCATTGTCTATCCTTGTCCCTCCAGTACCATCGCCACTGGGTTACGTAGCTGTCCGCTACATCGCCAGCCTCCTTGAAAGACACTGTGGTCAGACGTCTGGTCTCTGTCTTTTGATGGCCATGGAGGTCACTTATGGAGCCAGAAATCTCTTGCCCTGTCTTTTGATGGCCACGGAGGTCACTTATGGAGCCAGAGATCTCTTGTCTAAACGCTACTGTGCAGCTCATAGACTGTTCAGCAGAGTTCTGGAATAATAAACATTTGATGGAATGATAAAGCACAGTTAATGTCACGTCCGTCGACTTTTCAGACACAGTCTGACAAACTATTTGGGTGTCTTGCAATAATTATACGTCTAAAATACATGTTGCATTAATTGCATGTATCCTTCTTGAAAATAAATTTCAGAATTTCTGAAGTAAATACATACATAAATAAAGGTTAAGCCAAACATGTTATTGGCTTCTCACTGTAGCCACTTACTGAACGAACTTGAATACAATTAAATGATATCAAGTAATGTCTTTAACTAATTGAGATTGCTTTGCCAGTCATTGTATTAGAATGATGATGGCTGGCTAAGTTTAAGAAAAAACTAAATGTAATCTGCAATTTGGAAAATTCCAAATACCAAGCATCAAGAGTGACAAAGCAATTGAAACGAGGAACTGATTAAACGTTGTCAATAATGAGATCTATAGTGTTAGTTTCCTGTTATTTATTTTAGTATGAATAATCATACGTACAAAGTAAATTATGTTTTAATTATGTGTTAATTATCCTGATATAATAAATTATGCATTACTGTAGCCAACACTTGCATCAAGAAAGTTCAAGCCAAATATAATTTTCTTCTCACTGTAGCGACTTACGAAACTAGTTTGAATAAAATTATATGATGTCAGGTAATGTGTTTAACTAACTGAGATTGTTTTGCAAGTCACTGTATTAGAATTGTAATGCCTGGCTAAGTATTTTGTTTTTAATGTAATCTGCAATTTTGGAAAATGCCAAATACCTAGCATTAACAAGAGGTCCATGGTGGCCCTAGATCACTCACCTGAGCTTAAGGCATCATAATGGCTAATAACATGAGGGACAAATGGCACTAAATGCCTTACCTGAGTATGAAGAATTGGGCCTTGAAGTTTCAGATGTTTTTTAGTCTATATAAGCCATGTGACCCACAGGGCATGGCCACCTTGTACCCCAGGGGCATAATTTGAACAATCTTTGTAGAAGACCACTATACAATGTTACATTACGAATACTAAAACACTGCGGTTTCAGGAGATTTTAAAGTCTTTTGGCTATTTAAGTCTACATAAACAATGTGGCCCCAGGGCAGGGCCATTTTTGACCCCTGGGACATCATTTGAATAATCTTTGCAAAGGACAACTATAAAATGTCACATACCACATATGAAACCTCTAGGCCTTGCAGTTTCAGAGAAGAAGATTTTTAAAGTCATCTTGCTATTTAAGTCCATATCAACCATGTGAGCCCTGGGGTGTGGCCAGTTTTGACCCCAGGGGCATCATTTGAACAGTCGTTGTAGAGGACCACTATACAATGTGACATACCAAATATGAAACCTCTGGGCCTTGCAGTTTCAGAGGAGAAGATTTTTAAAGCCATTATGCTATTTAAGTCTATATAAACCATGTCACCCCTGGGGTGTGCCCCGTTTTGACCACAGGGGCATCATTTGAACAATCTTTATCGAGGACCAATATACCATGTTTCCAACCAAATATGAAACCTCTGGGCCTGGTGGTTTCAGAGGAGAAGTTTTTTTAAGTCATTTTGCTATTTACGTTTATACTAACCATATAAGCACCGGAATGTGGAAAGTTTTAACACCAGGGGCATCAATAGAACAATCTTTGTAGAGGACCACTATACAATTATACATACCAAATATGAAACCTCTGGGTCTTGCGGTTTCGGAGGAGAAGACATTTAAAGTTATTTTACTATTCAAGTCAATATAAACCATGTGACCCTCGGGATGTGGCCAGTTTTGACCCCAGAGGCATAATTTGAAAAATCTTTGTAGAGGACCATTATTCAATGTTACATTCCCAGGTCTGTCCCCAGGATTTTGCTAAGGCACAGGGGCAAATAACCGCGGTTGGGGGTGGGGTGGGAGGGGGGTACCCCCTTCGACGTTAGATTTTTTAAAACTTTGTATGTGTACTAAATCAAAATCTACAGTACTCCAGAGCTAACAGAAGCACAACAATAAACAGCCTTTTGATCTAGTTTTTTTTTATATTTTTTGTCTCTCAATGACATAACATAATCATAAAATTAACACTATAAAATGCATCAAGTAAACACAACATAAATGGCAAAAGTAATGTAACTTGGAAATAGATAATGACACGGTTTACCTAAATGTTTACGTCTTTCAATGAAGTTATTGGCATATTATCACAAAATTATCAGAAATGACTTTAAACAAAGCTTTATTTTATACTTCACTTCATGTCTGAAATGTTCACGTCTTCCACTATCCAACACTTATATCCAACACAAACATTTCATTTTAGTGCAAGCCCTGTACACAAATTTAGAAAGCTGTCCTTCATGGTTTCCGCTGGTGCCACATGTCCACCCACATGTTGATGAGGCATAGTGTTTATGTCCAATATCTGGTTCTAAAAAGTTGTTCTTCTGAGAAGAGGTCCTTGGGTGGAGGCTGCCAACAAAGCCTTAAGAACTTTGTTGGAGAGACATGATATGTTTGTAGTTTTTTTGTGTGCTGCACACATTTAATTAAACTGTACAAATGAAAGGTTTGAAGTAGATGGCTAGACTTTAGGCTCTATGCCACGTGTTTCTGTACAAATTGGTGAAACAGACTGCAGTGTCAGAGCTACAGACTCGATCGCTGCATCATTTTGTCTTACAAAAAATGTGCAGTTCCACCGAAGTTACACTAAATATATATCTATTGCTATCATTTCATATTTGGCATTCATTATTAAATTAAAAATATACACTTCGCCTGCAAACAAATTCAATGCAGTAGATCTAAACTGAACATGTATGATATAAGACGGTCTTATATACCAAGACTGATTGAATACATTTCGTACACATTGCCTAAACATTATATCCAGCTAATTTACTTACAAAACAACATGATTGACCATGCTGCTGGGTAACTTGTTCTATGCAGTGCAATGGTCATCTCTAACGATTCTCGAAAGCACCCTCACAACACTGCGTAACTGGCTAGCTGGTTTCATAAGATCTAAAAAAGCACACTGTATACACCTGGCTGGAATGTGGCCTGCTGTGTTGATTTTTGAGTATTAGAGGCTTATTAAAATTATAGTGCTGTATAAACAATGTGACCCCCGGGATGTAGCAAGTTTTGACCCCTGGGGCATCATTTGAACAATCTTTGTAGAGGACCACTATACAATGTTATATACCAAATATAAAACCTCTGTGCGTTGCGGTTTCAGAGAAGAAGATTTTTGAAGTCATTTTGCTATTAAAACGCATATTAACCATGTGACCCCCGGGGTGTGGCCAATTGTAAACCCAGGGGCATCATTTAAACAATCTTTGCAGAGGACCATTATACAATATCACCAACCGAATATGAAACCTCTAGGCCTCACATTTTCAGAGGAGAATATTTTTAAAGTCATTTGGCTATTTAAGTCTTATAAACCATGTGAACCCCGGGGTGTGGCCAGTTTTGACCCCAGATGCATCATTTGAACAATCTTTATAGAGGACCACTATACAATGTTACATACCAAATATGAAACCTCTGGGCCTTGCAGTTTCAGAGAAAAAGATTATTAAAGTCATTTTGATATTTAAGTCTATATAAACCATGTGACCCCTGAAGCCTGGCCAGTTTTGACCCCAGGGGCATCATTTGAACAATCTTTGTAAAGGACCACTATACAATGTAACATTCCAAATATGAAACCTCTAGGCCATGCGGTTTCAGAGGAAAAGAGTTTTTAAAAGTCATTTTGCTATATCAGTCTATATAAACCATGTGACCCCTGGGGCGTGGCCAGTTTTGACCCCAAGGGCATCATTTGAACAATCTTTGTAGAGGACCACTAGAGGATGTCACATATCAAATATGAAAGCTCATAGAAGATCTTTTTAAGTTTACACTCTTAAATCTATTTTAGCTCTTGTGACCTACATATTCAGCGGACCGGAAAGATTTGAACAACTTTGAAAGAGGTCCACCCAAGGATCATTCCTGTGAAGTTTGGTGAAAATCTGTCAAGCGGTTTAGGAGATGTTGTTTGAATGAAAAGTTGACGACACGCGCACAACACGCACGCACACACACACACGACGTACAACGGGCGATCACAAAATCTCACAATGACCACTTTGTGTTCAGGTGAGCTAAAAATGACAAAGCTATTAAAATAATGAATTGATTAAAGGTTTTCAATAATTAGATCTATAGAGCATGTTTCTTGTGATTTATTAAAAAAAATATTTTATTATAAGTAAACTTTCATTCACTTAACAACATACCACAATGCAAGAGTGTGACCGCTTTCCTGGTGTGCAGAAATGCCGTTCCACACTCTCTGAATCTGGCAGTGTGACCCAGTCTCCAAACAGCTTCACCTGCCATAAGTAGGGCAGTGGTTCATCGTTATGGAGCCTTGTGCAGTTACCCTGGTAACAGTTGCCATGGATATATTCCACGCAGAGATTCTTGCTACATGCTTCATCTATAGAAAATACTCCTTGTTACTGGACAAGTGTTCAAATAACCTGTTGTTATGGTTTATTAAGAAATTGTGAGATTTCATGTTATTACAATAGATGCCATTTTTGAGACAAAATTGGGGAGCAGTAAAGTTTTAAATAGTTTACCTACTTAAGGGCAGATACAAGATAAAACAAAACACATACAAAACATGGCTCACCCATTGTGAGCAGCCTGTTGTGGCCTGTTTGTACAGATTCCTTCAGGACTCCATCTCGTTCATAAAATGTTCTGTCAGTTAACACAGCTTCTTCTGGGAAGGTCTCAATATTCATTGGCTCTTCTTTCCATTCAGATGCCTCTTCCTTCGCGACAAGCACAGCCACTTTAGATAGTTCCTTGACCACATGTCTTTTCACGGTCATGTTCTTCGTAACATATACCAATTTCCTTACAAGGAATGTGTTCCAGTTTACTAACCCATAGGCTGTCATAATGGGCTTGTTATGCTGGGACTTGAAATCATGCCCAAGGGGACATGAGTCAGTTTCCAGGCAGTTTCCAATGATAAATCTCGGACAAACATGCAGTTTTGGACAATATTCGTTGGTGCAGCCTTGATCCACAGCCCAGTCCTCACAAACATGTGGCTGTCGACAAGCCAAAATTGTGGCAATTTCATGATTACTAAATTTTCCAGCTAGACCAAGTTCTTTTGTAATTTGTCCATTCCATTCATCAAGAAAATCATGGCTATGCTTGCACTTATTTCCGAAGCGGCAATATCCACATACCATATCCATACATACATGATACTTGTTGCAGGCTGTATTTGTGCACCCCTCTGCTTGTAAATAGTCATAACAGTACGACATTTTTGGCATACAAGCAAAAACATGTGTGACACGATAGCCTCGTTTTAAAGTAACAAAAAAGTTTGTGATTGCGTCGAAATAAGATTCCACATTGAATGCTGTTTCAAACATACGTGATTTATGTTTAATTTCATTTGGACCTCCAAACCCACCCAAGTTTTTAACCATAAATGCAAACACATCTGTTGCGATAGGATTTTTTACACTTCCATAGCTTGTTTCATTCTTAATCTCATCTTTCTCTTTCATAATGTTCATTTTTTTATTAGCAGGCTGTTCAGAAGCATGTTTGATTACTTCATCTAGTGTGCTTAATAAATTCTTCAAATAGTCTGGTTTTTTAAGCATGATATCACTGTTGTTAGCACTTGGCTTGTTATTTTCTGTTGATTTCTTTCTTTCCGGTTTATTATTAAATGTTTGTGATTCACTTTCAATATCTGGTACACTGTATTTCTTTGCCTTTGTTTCAGCATGACTGGCATCATGAACATCATCAGCCACAATATTTGCAACCTTCAATATTTTATTGCCTGGTTTTCTATCATAAGATATCTTTCCCCCTCCAGTTCTGGAAAATTTTACTCTCCGGGGTAGATTAATCTGCTTACAACTAACAGTTTCAGAACCATTCGCATTGTCTTTATCCTCATTTGTATCACTGGTTTTACGTCTTTCTATTTTAGATTCACTGATTTTACGTACTACAATTTCTTTCTCAATAGCTTTAATCTGTTTCATTCTGTTCTGTACTTCAGTTTGACCAGCTCCTTGCTTTTGCCTTTCCCGCAGTTTGGGTTTGTATTTTCTTAGTCTGTTTTGTGAAGTTTTAAGAGGAAGGGTGGCAATATTATCCATATTAGTTTTGGGTTCGACATGAACATTGGGAGTTTCATCATCAGAGCTCTCATTCATATTTTGTGCTTCGGTTTCTTTTAAGTCTGATTCCAACTTCTCCACATCATCTTGGTTTCTCTCATTTGTCTTATTTCTACTTCGTCCTCGTTTAGCCTTCACGTTGCTATCTAACTCGGTTACATCTACTTGATAGTAGTCATCGCCCGATGCACCCTCAGTATCAACATCATTACGACTTTCGGTGTCTTCTTCATTATCCAACTCACTTCTCTCAACACTATCCTTTCTCCCATTACCCACATACCTTTTACGTGGAATAAACCTTCCCCTACCTCTATCTCTAAATCTACCTCTATACATTTCTTTCCTCTCAGGACCGCCTTTTATATTATCTCTACCCGTTATGTCATCATCATCTTCAGGACAAACCATGCTACTGCTTTCGTTATTGTCATCATTTGAATTTCTATGGCTTTCATTATCGCGTTTATTTAATTCTCTTCCCCTGACCCACTGTCCACCACTATTCAGATTTCCACGTTCTGTGTTACTCCTTCTACTCATTTCACCTCTTTCAAAACTATTTATAATATCTGAAATTCTTTCTTTTAGAACATCATGGCGGTCAGCATCATTCACTACAGAAGAAACATCGCTGTAACAACTTTCTAAATCTGAATCGGTATGGCTAGTATCATCAACTGGATCTTTTCTTATCCCAATATAGCCACCACCTTTTCCATAGACAGAGCCTCTTCTTGGACCTCTTCCACCTCTTCTTCTGAACCCTGACCTTTCACGATCAACACGCATTCCTCTACCTCTTGCCCTTGTGTTTTCTCCTTCGAATGTCCGGTATCTGTGCTGGTTTTTATCTTCTTTACCGTATTTATTTTTAGAAATTGTCACATCATCTTGATCGCTCTTCTCAAAAGATGTTTTATTCCTTCGTGCTGATGTATTGTTTGGCCTTGCTTCATTTGGGTATCCGTTTCTATCTGAAGATGTTCCTTTTTGCTTGTTTTCATTTGTTCTTTCCGATCTGGCAGAATACGTTTTTGGTCTGGCTCCATTTTCTGACCTGGATACATTGTGAATGTTGTCATTGCGGTTTATATCATTTATACTACGTTGATCATTCGGTAGATGCCTACCATGTTCATTTGACCTGTCATCATAATTACGACGTGCACCACTGTTTGACCTTTGGCCTCTATTGCAACCCGGTTCTGTCTGAATGTTGTTAATCCTCAAATTGCTGGAGGCAAGGTCTAATGGCTGGTTTTCAAAAGGCTGTTGGCCATCTCCAGCAGGATTTGCAGGCATGCTACGCTGGTTACCACGCCTTCCGTCCCGATACCCACCACGGTTTGTCGGTGTTTGGATGACATTTCCTTGACCAAACATGCCTACAAACACAAATAACTTATTTTTCACGTAAAAAGGACCCAGTCAATAATTATTTTAATTATAATTCTGACTGTTCAAAACAAGAAATACAATAAATATATAAAAAAAATTTGAATAGTGTAATTACAGAAATGGAACTCTATCAATAAGATATCAAAGACCAAATATTCATAGAATTGTGCATTACACAATAACATAATTACCATAAATTGGCGGCGGTGATAGTGGAAAAGGTGAAGGTGCAGGTGTAGGTAAAAGGCCAAATCCAGCTGGGTTACTTGGATATCTTGCGTCAGGCTGTTGGTGATTGGGGTACATCGGATATTCGGGGCCACCAGTCAGTGGCCTACAATAGTCTGGTGGGTGTTCTGATCCCATGGCATTATACCCGGGATTATAAGGGGTCATTCCATACGGTGCCCAATATGGTCCCGTCTGTAACCCACCAGGTGCTGGTTGGAAAGGACCACCTCCTTGTTGGAAACCACTTCCCATATTTTGCTGATACTCATGACTTTGGTTTGAATCATAACCAGCTCCCTGAGGATTATGGCTCTCTCGTGCATTATTACAATCACTTTTCATATATGAATGATACTCATGTCGTTGTCTTTGTTTATTATCAGCTCTTTTGACTCCCGGAATGTGGCTCCCTCTAGCATATGCATTATCACGATCACTTTCCAAATCTGACTGATACCCATGCCCTTCTCTTGGAATATTATCACCGCGACGACTATTGTCGCTCATTCGCGCATGTGTATTATTATGAACACTTCGAACTGGTTCATTTCCGCCTTTGTGTGGATTCTGAAGCTCCTGTGTTGCCCCTCTTCCTTGGTCTGAATTATTTCTGTCATGACCAACACGTGGATTGGAATGGTCGCGACTAGAATTATGTCCGCCTCTATGAGAATTGTCGCCCCCACTGACGTCAGTGTTAGCGCACTTGTCTTGCTGGTTAATGTTCGCTCTATCTCTAGAGTTTCGTCTTCTTTGATTCGTATTCTTTTCTGAAATGTAATGTTAAATTAAGAACTTAGGAGATAATAGGCAGCTATTTTGAAAGTCGCTGGAAATTCTAATGACTAACATGTTTGAACTCTTAATACAAACATGTTTGATGTCTGGTCCCAAGACTACTGACATTATTTAATTTAACCTACACCTAATTCTAAATAATAAGCAAACTAATATCAAGGTATTTTAATTGGTAAATATGTTTGGTTAAGACAAAGACTGAGGTTGAGAACTTTTTTTGTCATCGGGCCAGAATATGACGTTCAATGTATCGTAATAAAATGTATAAAAGTTTGATTCTGCATACTTTCACGGAGCTGTAAAATCAATAAAAAAATCCTCTATCACTAGCACTTCAGAAAACGAAATGTTAAGATGTCTTCAAATGCATGACAAAGTTGCATGACTGCTGGATAAGACTCGTCCCAGGCGTAAACGTTCTGAGATAATAGAATTAAGTGTGAGAACATTATCTGGGAAAAAAACACTTAGGTTATGACCAAAATTGCACTTAAATGTTCTAGATTACTGAAAGTATTTATATAAAGTAAAACGGATGACTTCATAGATAGATACACAAACAATTGACAACCAGTTGCATATATCCATGCAGTTCAATAACACATTTACTAGTAGCCGCAAAGCTAAAATTATTTTGCGCTGTAGACATTTACAAATGCTTGAGGGAGTGAAGAGCCTGCCACATAATCAACAGTCATTAAAAGCACATTATGTAATTTATAAGTAAGTCTTGTTTGTAACTAAAACATTATTTTTATGAATATTGGGATGGAACAATTAATCTGTATTCCTTTTAAAGATTTTCTGTTAAATATTTACATAACGACTTTGCCTCTATATTAATTAATATGACGCTAATTAAATTGTATTATTGTTATAAATGCAACAATTCCTCAAGTATAAAAGTACTTATTTTAATTTAGTACACATAACGAATTGGACTTTAAGTGGCAACCAATAATCATAAGAGCTCTTACCAGGCCCATCGGGAACGGGTGTGGTGGGTCTTCTGTCATCCATGTCATTAAACTGGATCTGTCAACAAGGATCTGTAAGAAAAACCATGCCCGTCGTGCAAGGTCTTTTTTGTGGATTATTTGGGCCACAGGGGTGGCGTAATCAACTGTCCATATTGTCCAGCTTGTCCAAAATCATGTACGGACATTTGAATTTAACCCAGAATTTATAGCTTGTCCAAACACATGTACGGACAAGGGAATATTACCCGGAATAAACAGCTTGTCCAAAATCATGTACGGACAAGTAAATATTACCCAGAATTTACAGCTTGTCCCAAAAGCATGTACGGGCATGTGAACATTACCTAGAATTTACAAATTGCCCTAAAACATGTACGGACAAGTGAATATTGCCAAGAATTTACAGCTTGTCCCAAATCATGTACGGACAAGTTAACATTACCCAGAATTTACAGCTTGTCCCAAAAACATGTACGGACATGTGAACATGACCTTGAATTTACAACTTGCCCCAAAACATGTACGGACAAGTGAATAATACCCAGAATTTACAGCTTGTTCCAAATTATGTACGAACAAGTTAACATTACCCAGAATTTACAACTTGTCAAAAAACATATACGGACATGTGAATATTATCCAGAATTTACAGTTTTCCCAAAATATATACGGACAAGTGAACATTATCCAGATTCAACAGCTTGTCAAAAGATTGTACGGACAAGTTAATATTACAGACTTTATAGCTTGTCCAAAATCATGTACGGACAGGCTATAATTACCCAGAATTTACAACTTTTCTAAAAACATGTACGGACAAGTGGATATTACCCAGAATTTACAGCTTGTCCAGAATATGTACGGACAATTGAATATTACCCAGAATTTACTGCTTGTCACAAAAACATGAACGGACAAGTGATCATTACTCAGAATTTAAAGCTTTTCCAAAAACATGTACGGACAAGTAAATATTACAAAGAATTTACAGCTTGTCCGAAAACATGTACGGACAAGATAACATCACCCAGAATTTAAAGCTCTACCAAAAGCATGTAAGGACAAGTTAACATTACCCAGAATTTACAGCTTGTCCCAAAACATGTACGGACAAGTTAACATTACCCAAATTTACCGCTTTTCCAAAAGCCTGTAAGGACAAGTTAACATTACCCAGAATTTACAGCTTGTCCAAAACCATGTAGGGACAAGTGAACATTACCCAGAATTTACAGCTTGTCACAAAACATGTACGAACAAGTGAACATTACCCAGAATGTACAACTTGTCCAAAAACATGAACGGACAAGTTTACATTACCCAGAATGTACAGCTTGTCAAAAGCTTGTACGGACAAGTGAATTTTACAGAATTTACAACTTGTACTGAAACATTTACGAAAGCGTGAATATTTAAGAATTGATCATATAATAATTATACGGACAAAACGAAAACAGCACTATATGATTTTACCACCCCTGTTGTTAAATATTAATGTCTTAATGGTTTCGCCGCCCAACATTAACCGTTCGCAAAAAGTATTCAAAAATATATTATTTTTGTGTTAAGTTTGGTAGCATGTAATACATTATTTAATGAGCACTACACATTTATCATATCTGGACATTTTCCAACTTAACCGAACTGTCAGATCTAGTGACAATCAGATGTCAAACACAGTATCGATCTATAGCTGGGGCATTTTCAGAAAATGCAATCTACAAGTACGAGTACGTAGAACGTGTTTTAAGTTATGAAACTATATTGAATTACATTAAAAACTGTCGTCATTTTTGGTTCGTGTGTTCTTTTTCATGAATAAAAAGTAATTTATTCATGCGTTATAATTGTAATTGTACAATTATTGTATATAATGTGTTAAGTTTGCAAAACATTTTAATAAAATGTAGCCTAGATTCCTCTAAGCTATAAGGTTTAGATCATCCACCTAACCTTAATAATCATTTTAATTTGATGTGTACAAATTGGTTTCCACTATACATTAATGCGGTAATATTTTAAACAGACACATCAAAGCATAATTAACGAAATACTATATATGATACTTGCATTTGAGAAATTAAACTAATGTTATGCTAAGGCTTTAACAATTATGTTTGTTTCAGGTTACATGCCTCGCAAAAATTAGGGTAGGTAGGTAGGGATTTATTTAATTTTTATTTTGTTATTCGACACATGGTCAACATGAAGATTCTAAAACTGAATAAATATTAAAAACATATCAGTAATATATTTAAACATTATTTATAAGTGGATGTTATCAAAACAAAACACTTATTTATCCAAAAAACATTTAATTATTGGAAAAAATTTAATACAACAAAAAATATCTGACAAACCCAATAAAATGTCGGGGCATTTTTTAGGGTAGTTCGGGTTACCTGAAACAAACATTTTCTAAGGCTAAGCATTAAGTTCGCTGGTCGTAAAAAATGTTGAAAAGACATTCAAATACAGTAAGGCGTAGATTATACACATCATGTATTCGTTGCATACATATTTAAAATATACAAAGCTTGAAGTTATTTGTGTGTGTGCGTGCTTGAGTGTGCGTGTGTTCGTTTTGTTTACTTTTTACACATCTTAAAAACTTAAACCATTTTATTAAGACAACAACTTACCACTCGACATTACACTAGTCCCTTTCCCAATTTACAAATCAATAGATAATGCCTACCTTCAAAAGAATGATTAAATCACGAAATGTCAGTGCATTATTACACAGCGCCTCGAATACCAACTTTATCAATGTCATACACAGCTATAGATAAACGCAATTACATAGTTCACATCATTGTGGACTGTCACATTTTCTGAAAATCAATACTGTAGTTTAAAATCATTCTATCCTGTTGCTTCAAGTCAGTCGATATAATAAAAACGCGTCGTATAAACTTGAGCTAGCTCTATATTCTATCGATATTTTCAGATCAATTTATCATATATTATATTTATAGATCGGTTGCTGATCACGAGTAACAGTAACCCCAGTGCCAAACATTTGATATTTTTCAACAATTTGTGAAAAAAAACACACACATTCATTTAGCCTTGTTTAAACATTCAAAGAAATAAATCACTTGTTAAAAAGGTTGTTTGATCAATAAAAACTCGATAACATCATGGACTATTGTCTTCGATTCGAAGTGGACGCGGAATGATACAGTCTGTTGTTTTTTTTTCGAAAATCTACGGTCTTTCGATAGCAACGATGTCAACAATGGTAAGTCCAAAGGTGGGACCGGTTTAGCATTTTTGGGTCCGTTTTAGAGTGGGGCGGGTTTTGACTGGGGTCGGTTTTGCCTGCTCTCAGTCCAAATTATCAACAATACGATTTTAGGCAGCATTTTGCACTTGATACAAAAATGACAGACAAATAGGATACACAAACTTAATATGTGAATATCTGGATAAAGATCAAGTTTATCATGCTCGGCTTAAAACAGGGTAGCGCTCGGCAAGCCTCGCGATCTTTATCCAACACTCAAAATTATAATATTATCTATACATTCAAGGTGCCTACCGGTAAATTATACGCACCTTTGACACACGGCTAATCATGCAAACTGAAAAAAAGGTATAATTTACATTTAAAAATTAGAGAACGAATACTATAAAATACTTAATTTTCCGGATAATAAATAAAGGTGTTTAATTAATGAACGAAAGGCATACACGAGAGTCAAAGCTTAAAGGGACGTATCGGCGGCAGGTGGACAATAACATTTGGATAAGTAATGTGTTGTTGTTTTTTTACAGAGAATTAAGCATTGTTCAATACGATGGCTTTGTTTCTATACACAATTGAAATATGTATATATTTTTTCATATATAAACAGTGGTCATTTCGCGGGCGGAAGAAACCTAGTAGCAGTAAATTCGATATCAATGAAAAATAGATGATGTACCATTACGCTCGTGCGCAACATATTGATAAACGTGTACTGAAGTTTTTATTGACGTGTGCAATTTGTTTAGGTGTGAGCTCGAATCCTTCTGGTGTGTTCACTAGTTTTTACTTTAATTGTATATATTTTTCGCAACGATTCCGTCAATATAGTATTGTTTATAGAAGACTTCATTCGACAAAAAGGGGAATTTGTCTTCCTTTAATATTTGTCTACATTTATGGAAAATACCGTCGATATGCCCCTTTAATCATATATGTAGAAAATGGTTCTAAGTATACAATTAGCATTAACTATATTAATAAATGACAAGTATACTTTGTGTCTTAAATTCGCGCTACGCTCGTATAAAGACACACACAAGGTGCTGCAGGTTAAGACAACCACCAATATTTTAATCAAGATTTTATATTCACATAAAATAAAACATTATGGCCAAACACTTTTTAACATTTTCTTAAAATAAATGCAATTTGACTACTTTTATTTCCACTTTATTGTTTACAATTTAAAGATTTTGGTGACCTCGTTTCCCGTGAAAAATGTAACTCCAATGCATGAATTTTGCATGGAGAAATCTCGTTATTGTGGGCAGTGAAGTGTTTCAATTTCGAGGGTCGTTTTATAAACCTATATGAGTATCAAAAATTGAATAAAGACATTGGTACAACAAATTGAGAAAACAAAGGTAATTATAAACAAACGAACATTATCTGTTTCATGCCAATTTAGTTATTAGTGGTCAGAAACTTACCAAGTGGGTTTTAGTTCGTAAAGTGTTGAATTTATTATATATATATATAATACTAAACAACATGTTTAATAGACGGCCCTCAAAATGGCTCGTCCAGTTTATGACAATATATATTATTGTTAGAAGTACAGTTATTAATGAAAAGCATGGAACTTTTGGAAATCACCACACTAGCAAATAAACAAAGCAAGTGTTCATAAACAGTTTACTTGGAGGATCGGTATTTTTATTTTAAACGGTATCCAAAAATCAAATAATTTCCTTACGCAGGGTATATTAGAAGCTTAAAGATACAATAATACAATTTTTACCAGATATTTAAATGTCTGTTTTAATCGTTTATTCTAAATTTGACGATTTTGACCTTTAATGCGGCTATAAGCGAAATTTAGAACGACGAGAAGTAAAACGATTGTGTAGTATAATTTCCATTCTATACTCGCCAAAAATAGGTAATTCAATAGGCAATTTACAGCTCAATGGCCTTTACGTTGATGTTATCAAATCAGTCTAATATGGTCTATCATATTTTTTTATAACAAGTATTTATCCGAATTTGTATAAGTAACTATATTCAGAACACGTGTATGTACAAGTGACCGTTTTTAAAATCACGTAACATACCGTGGACCCGCAATCAAAGTTATGCTAACAAGAGCTGTTAACAAAACAGTTACATGTATGCTCCCATTAGGTTAAAAACAATCTTTAAAATATAAAGTTACATGAAAACCGTTGGACAAAGAGAGGGTAAACTATTAAATAGCGGCCACGAAGGCCCAAAGCGCTCACCTGAATACTAATATTGACAGAGACCAGCTCTGACGTCAGATTAATGACATCGCCTGTAAAATGACCCACATCAGACAGATATCTTACTGTTGTTAACCTGGCAATCGACAGGTGCAATAAAGATGCCTGTCCGGCCTACTTCTATTTCTCACCTGGCAAATCGACAGGTGCTATACAGATGCATTTTCAATCGAAACTTTGTGACCAAGAGCAACAACAAGCAATCGGTGATATGGTTACCATGCCCACTCACACTTGCATTACATAGGGGTTCATCCAATTTCTATAATCACATGATGTTCAACATCCAGCTGAATTGCATATACGGTGTTGTGTTCCTATTTGTACAGAACAATAATTGAAACAGTCGCAAGTGACATCAATATAAACATCTGTCAGCGTTACGTTTTCCATTAATTAGGACAAAGTCAATTAAAGGGACCTGTTCACAGATTGACGAATTGACAATTTTGCAACTTTTTGTCACTGATTCCAAAAATAAACGAACAGTGAATACTAGGGAGAAAATAACACTACGTACATAGAAATATACTGTAAAAAAACCGTTTCGTTTATGAGTTATAATCAGTTGAAATTGATAAAATGATAAAGCGTTTGTAACGCTAAACGATGGAATATTTTGAAGTGTTTCTGTTGTTTTCGTTGAAATTGTTGCCAACACGCGGAACACTTACATAATGTAAATAATGCCGAGTTAATACAGAATCGGAATGGCAAAGTGGTTAAGGCATTAGCCTTTTAATCCGGAGGTACCGGGTTCGAACCCCGGTGGGACCAATTTTTATTTTTTGGTTTGCTAAAGAATTTTCTTGTTATTATACTTAAGCTTTTTAGTTCCAATTTTTAAACTGTCGAGTTAAGACATTTAATGGCATACTCCAAAAATGCAAAAATCTGTGAACAAGTCCCTTTAAACAGACTATAGTACTAGATGTATTTGCATTTTAAGTGCGTGTTTAGGTCTTATAAATGAATTTATCTTACCGGTTAACAGCACAACTACCAACACCAATAAACCGGTTACTGAAATACTATTTATTGCCATCTCTAGTGAAAAATGAAGTCTCTATCCTGAACAAAGTCCATTTTTTCTGTTTATTTCACAAACATGGGCCAATAACTTTATATTATAGTCATGCATATGCAACGTTGATCAAGATTAAATGAAAAATGAAGTTTCTATGTTGCACAAAGTCCATTTTCCCCAAGTTTTCTCCTAAAAAAAGGGTTAATAACACTAGTGTTTCTGGTTCTATTTGGTCGATCGTTGCACCCAGATGAGATATCATGGTCATACACAAACTGTCCACGTTTATTCAACATTGAATGAGAAGTTAATTCTCTATGGAGACTTGACCAATTTTGGTATTTTTCACAAACAAGGGGCAATAACTCTGGTCTTTTTAGTCTGATCTGGCCCATATTTGACTTCAACTGAGACCTTACACGTATGGCTATAAAAACCAGTACAAGTCTGGTCAAGATTAGACCAATAATGAAGTCTCTATCCTGCCCATTGTTCATTTTTTTTTTGTTCTCACAAACAAGGGGCCAGAACTTAGGCCCCATTCTAAGCCATTTTAAAATCATTTTGAAATCTTATGCTCATACACAAGCTGTGCAAGTTTGGTCAAGATAAGATGAAAAATGAAGTCAGTATATCGCACAAAGTCCATTTTACAGTGTTTCTCACGACAATTGGGCAATAACTCTTAAGTGTTCGTAGTCTGATTTCATCCATTATCGAACTTGGCCGAGATTTTATGGTCATACAAAAACTGTGCAAGTTTGGTCAAGATTGAATGTGAATTCTCTATAGCACCCGTTTGCACTTCGTGCTCAGGTGAGCACAAAGCCACTGTTAAGTTTGACGAAGATCAAATGAAAACTGTTGGAGAGGGGAAACGGCTAAAACGGCTAATTGGAGATAATTCAATGGCCACTACCCCACAGTTTCTACAGCGATTTGGTTGATTATCGAACTTGACCAAGATATTGTGCCCTCATAGATTTTCACCAAGTTTGGTGAATATCGGATAAAACTGTTGGACTAAGAGAGTGGAAACGGCTAAACAGGCCAATTTTAGATAATTCCAGTACCACTACTCCACAATTCCTGAGGCGATTAGTCTGATAATCGATCTTGGTCAAGATATTATAGTATACCCACTTACATTTTTATGAAATCTGGTCGGATCGGATGGAAACTGATGGACTTACAGGGAGCGGAATAAGTAAAAAGGCTAATTTTAGATTATTCAAGGATCATAACTCCACAATTCCTAAGGAGATTTAACCTTTATCGAACTTGTCCGAGATATTATGCACACAAACTTTTTTCGTGAAGTTCGGTGAAGATCAGCTAGATAAATAGAGAGCGGAAAGGAATGAGCAAACTCCTCGCAGCGGTTACCTCCCTCTTAGTAACCACTCCCACCACGAGTTCCAGATTTGTTTTTTGGAGAGAACAATGTGGTAACCGACCGACCCACATTAGCAAACCAATATACCCCTCCATCTTCGATGGGGGCATAATTATACCAAAAATCAAGGAGTCATGTACATATCATCGTGGACTTGTAAAATAGTACAATATCTTACATTACTTATTAATATAAACTTAGTAAACAAGATATACAAACATAAATACACATTTTTGACATTCATAAAGAAATGTGGAGCATTTGACATATTGTATAAAAATAATTCCATAGAATTTGTGCGTTTTGTTTTTGGTAAAAAATTAATGTTTTTTTTAACTTAGCGGTTTATCGAAAACGCATAACTAAAGTTAAAAATAGTGTACAGTTGTGAGGACTATACACTTGTTAAACATAACTTGACAAGACAAAAATGTTAAAACCGCATTAAAGCCGGATTTGTTATTTTGCCGATGGGGGTACATGTACAAGCCAATGATGGTGAAGAAGTATGGAAGTTTCATGTCGATGATCTTAAATGTATGCAGTTTGGTGAGACTTTGCAAAAATTATATTTTGAGCTCTAGTGGCCATTTTGTGCATTGAGGCGGAACAATTTAAATAAGTTTGGTAGAGGAACACTAAACGAACATTTGTGTGAAATTATTTGAAAATCTAGCCATAGGTTTGGAAGAAAATGTCGTTTTGACATAATTCTATTTTTAGCTCTGGCGGCCATCTTGCGCAGTATGGCGGAACCATTTTCACAGGTTTGGTAGAGGACCATCCAAGGACATTTCAGTAAAGTTTCATGAAGATTGACCATGAACTTTTGAAAATATGACAGGAATACGAAATTCTAACGCAAATTTTATTTTATCTCTAGTGGCCATTTCGTGCAGTGAGGCGAAACAATCTGAAAAAGTTTGGTAGAGGAAAACTAAATGATCGTTTGTGTAAAATTATTCCAAAATCTAGCCATAGGTTTAGAAGAAAATGGCGTTTAGACATAATTCTAGTTTTAGCTCTGGCGGCCATCTTGTGCAGTGAAGCGAAAAAAATGTCACAGGTTTGGTAGAGGACCATCCAAGGAACATTTCTGTAAAGTTTCAAGAAGATTGACCAAGAACTTTTTAAAATATGACAGGAATACGAAACATTAATGCAAATCGTTAACGACATCGCAACGCCCGCCCGCCCGCACAACCGACAGGTTTTCGCTTATCTATGAGCCGAGATTTTTCGTTGAAAAATCCGGCTAAAAATTGGAAACTGGTAAGTTTTCACTTGATAAAGAATATACCCTGGGATCCTATCTACACTACCTAAAATGGACTGAAACTTGTTACAGGTTTAACTTAGTGCAGGGTTCAACCTTAACGCGTGTCAGTCGGTCCGTGACCTGTGAATTTTTGCTTGGACCGGTTGTCTTAGAAGGACGACCGGTCCGGTGACCAGTTGTTTTTGGACTAGTTCCAATTGTGTAATTCGTGAATTATTATTTGTGATTAAGAATACGGGAACCGATATGATAATGTTTACTGTTATTTTACCACAAGCTGTCGTGTATAAATCACACCTTTTCCTATTCCTCAACTTTTCAATCATTATGTTATAACAACGTGTTATACGTTGGAAATTCAACTTAACTCCATTTTGACTTAAGCAATTACATTTGACGGGCATTGTAATCGCTTTTTGGAGAAACAATTTCCAGTTATCATTTAACAACCTTTTAAATACAAAAAGATGTTGTATAAAATCATGGGTTAATAATATATCTTTTCAAATTATAATGTGCAACACTAGCAGTGTCAATTAAATTTGTTCACGTTTCGTTGACTAAAAACCAAAATTCCTAAGTTGGGCCAAATACTGTGTACATGGATATCGCTAATATTACTCCTGGCTCAATACTAGTTGAACAACATATTCTTTTTTCAACACAGCAATAATTTATTATTGTTTTTGTTTTCACAAGAGCCAGTTTTAAATTGTATCTCTATTTAAAATCGAAAGTGAACACAATTCAAATCTAGGTTTCCGCATTGTGGGACTGATTGTTAAACGTTAAGGAACGGATAGCCCAATAAGATAAGGACAAGTATTTATCTGTTTTGTGCATTTAGATTGTCAAGCATTCGAAAACGCGTGGAGGTCAAATTAATGTCAAGTTCGAGAAGTTAATATCTTATATTTGTTTAAGCAAGAATGTTCATATCACACATTATGTTTATATAATGAATACTAGATCTTCGTGTGTCTCAATATATCTTCCGATTTCAATTCTGAGAATCATTTTGTTTTTTAAACTATTGTATGAACTAAGCAGTTCGATGTATTATGATTATCGGGAACAGTTCATTCAGTATTGGACCAGTAGGCTTTGAATGTAGCCGGTCCTGTGGATCACCACTTCCCAAAAGTTACGGTCAAACCCTGCTAAGTGGACAATAAAACTGGATGGAAGGTAACAATAACATGCAAATGTATTTGGTCAGTCATATCTACTCAGAAGGCAAAAAGTTGTTTGGAAAACATGCATTTTGAATACAACAAATTAAAAAGAGTGCAATTGTCACAAAGATACGCCCGTCAAAGAAGCATTTTTGGGGTTAAGATTCAATGACTAACAAGAAACAATTCAAAAACTAATAAGGTAGAGTCATGGTATTCGTGCATTCTAATTCATCTCCAAATCCTTTCTCTAATTGGTGAGTTGAGGTATCAAAACTATTCCATATTTATTATTAAATCTATAATCAAGATGCGAAAATAAATAAGAAACGTCGAATTTCCCCCAAATTTTTTTGAATGAAATGCATTAAAGTCAGCACAAAAATAAAACTTCAAAATTGTGACCTTGACCCCCACCCACCCCATATGCAAACCCACTGTAAGGTCTAGATATAAGGTATCTACATATAAAGTTTCATTAAAATATCTAAATGTCTTCTCTAGGCATTGAGCAGAAACTTGTTATGTCTATTTTTAGTAATGGCGACCTTGACCCCATCCACCCCATATGCTATCCCAAGCAAGGTCTAGGATATAAAATATCTATGCATGAAGTTTCATTAAAATATCTCAATGTGTTCTCAAGCTATTGAACGGAAACAGTTCTTTTTATATTTTTAGTAACAGTGACATTGACTCCATCCACCGTATACGCAATCCCAAGCGAGGTCTCAATAAAAGGTATCTATCTATGAAGTTTCATTACAAGAGCTCAATTTGTTCTCAAGTTAGCGGAAACGAAAAGTTGACGCTGCCACTATGCTTTTGACCTTGAATTATGACCTTGACCTAGGGACCTGGTTCTTGCGCGCGTCACTACACCGCACCATGCTTGTCACTTCTGCCAAGTTATCTTTCACCTTTAATCAAATATCTTAAATGGGGAAAACAGTTACATCAATGAACAGAAGACCAATTAACTGAAAACATTTTATTTCACGAAAAAAAGCAACAAACCACAATATTGGCTTCAATTTTCAACAGAGCACAGTTTTCATGTAATTAAATAAACAACTTAATGTTGCACAATAAATTACTTTTTGACATGTACGTATAACAATTCGATAAAACAAGAGCTGTTTGTAAAAGAGTTATGCCCCCTCTAGGTTAAAATAGCTAAAAGGCAAATTTTAGATAAGCAAGGGCCATATCTACACAGTTACTGTGACAATCTAGTTGATTATCGAACTTAACTGAGATAATATGCCCCCAACAATTTTCACCAAATAAGGTGAAGATCAATCTCATTAAAATCATTTCCAGTCTGATGTTACTGTATTATCCGCTGACTGGATCTAATGACTCTGCATTAGGTGTCACGTTCAGATGACTCTTTTAGGAGCCAATCAAAATGTTGCCTTCAAAATGTTATGGTATAACTTCATATATAAACCACAAATACTATGCACGAAATTAAAGTTAACATTGGATGTTTACTCGCCTATGGTACCACTATATCCATTGTTATCCGCGTGAAAATTTACTGTAAATGATTTATTCCAGAGGATTAGCTGGAAATGCATCACATTTTAAAAACCGTGGCCAAACAATGCAGCGCAAAAGCAATTTCATTGGGCGCAGCAGGGCCGATATTTTATTGTTCCGAAAGTCATTTGAACGTGACATGTTTTACGATGTCTTCAGATACTAACAATGGTAGGATTTTATTTTAATGAGATTGGGTGAAGATCGGCTATGATTTGTTGGACTTGGAGAACGGAAGCGGCTAAAAAGGCCAATGTTGCATATTTCAAGGGCCATAACTCCACAATTCCTGGGGGGATGTGGCTGATTATTGAACTTGGCCGAGATATTATGCCCACAAAATTTTTGATTAAGTTTGGTGAAGTATGGATGAACATTGTTGGACTTAAAGAGCAGAAACCGCTAATTTCAGATAATTCAAGGGCAATAACTCCACAATTCCTGCGCTCATTTGACTGGCTATCGAACTTGGTCAAGAAATTATTATAACAAACATTTTCATGATGTTTGGTGAAGATCGGATGAAAGTGGTAAAAAGCGGAAACCGCTAAAAAGAACCATTTCAGATAATTCAAGGGGAATAACTCCACAATTCCTGGGGCGATTTGGCTGATTATTGAATTTGACCTAGATATTATTATTACAAACCTGTTCATGAAGTTTGGTGAAGATTAGATAAAAACTGTTGGACTTTGAGAGTGGAAAATGCTAAAAAGGTTAATTTTCACCCCACCATTCCTGAGGCGATTTGGCTGATTATTGAACTTAACCAAGATATTATTAAAATAAACATTTGCATTAAGTTTGGTGAAGATTGGATGAAAACTGCTGGACTTGGAGAGCGGAAGCACTAATAAAAGCTGTCAGAGGACAGCGCGCTCGTATATTCAAAGTATTTCAGTTGGTACATATTTTGGATCGTGAAAGGGGCATACATTTGTTCAAATACAATATTTTTAAGTGAAGCCTTGTATAGTTTATACATTTTTGGAACAAAAACTTTAACCACAAAGTATATGTAAAAAGTGGGCTAACTCTGTCAAAATACAAAACAGAGTTATGGGTAATGTTGTAATGTCTTACTAGAGTTTATGACAAAGGTTAGTTCCAAGTTTTAAGAGAATAACTTACGTAGTTTTGAAGTTACAAAACTTTCGAATATAAACTTTTTAAAAAAATTCTAAGTGAAAAGGGGGAATAACTCTGTCAAAATACAAAATAGAGTTAGGGGTAATGTTGTCCCTGGTACTAGAGTTGATGATTAAGGTTAGTTCTATGTTTCAAGTGAATAACGTAAGTTACAAAACTTTTGAATATAAACTTTAACAAGAAAATGTGAAAAGGGACATAATTCTATCAAAATACAAAATATAGTTATGGGGAATGTTCATCCTGATACTGGAGTTGATGACAAAGGTATATTCCAAGTTTCAAGTTAATAGCTGTTGTAGTATTGAAGTTACAAAACTTTTGAATATTAACTTTAACCAGAAAATCTATGTGAAAACGGGGCATAACTCTGTCAAAATACAAAACAGAGTTATACGGAATGTTGCCCTTGATACTGGAGTTAATGACAAAGGTTAGTTACAAGTTTCAGATGAATAACTTATGTAGTTTTGAAGCTACAAAACTTTTGAATATAAACTTTAACCAGAAAATCTTCGTGAAAAAGGCATAACTCTTGTCAACATACAAAACAGAGTTATGAGGAATGTTGCCCCTGACACTGGAGTTGATGAAAAAGGTATATTCCAAGTTTCAAGCGAATAACTTATGTAGTTTTGAAGTTACAAAACTTTTGAATAAAAACTTGAACCAAATTCAGACGGGACAGCGACGCCGGGGGTAGTAGGAAAGCTCACCTACTCTTCGAATAGTCGAGCTAAAAAGGCCAATTTTAGATAATTCAAGGGCCTCCACACTTCCTGGGCTGATAATCGAAATTGACCTTGATATTATGCCCACAAATATTCTCGTGAAGTTTTGTGAAGATCAGATGAAATCTGTTGAACTTAGAGAGCGGAAACGAACGTGGTCTATCGACAGACCGACCTACCGACATAAGCAAACCAATATACCCCGCCATCTTCGATGGGGGGCATACAAATAGGCAAATATATATTGAAAACTCCAAGAAGATGCTATTAGTTTGAATGCCTCGTCCAGATAACAATGTTGCATTTCAAGCAAATAATGGTATGTGTGTCAAACTGCAAAATGAAACAAATAATCTATTAGCTAACTGGTAACTTTTTTAAACTTAGAAATTAATACTAAAATTCCATCAAGCAATTTTCCATTAATATATTAACAATTAAAAGGCAATCATTTCATACGTCGATTATTGTGTGAAACATGGCAACTAATTATCAATATTGAAGCACAAAGATGTTACGGAAGAAAAAGCATATTTTTATTAATAGTAATCACACAAGTGAATACCTTAAGTACGGTAAAACATGGAAAAGGTTCACAAGCATTTCAGAGCAATTCAATTTCGGACTGGAAAAAAATATACTCTAGAATAGAATTGGAATACCAATATCAAAGAAAAAACATTCAAATAGATAATACGTTTTAAGGCAAACTGATTCCTGACATGAAAAAATAAATCACAAGCACTGAAGAACAAAACGCTTACTGAAATAACAAAAGAATGAACAATAGGAATACAAATATTTAAGAGAAAACATAGCAATCGATAGCATGTCTAGCTACAGATATAGATATACATATTCTTAGTACAGAGAAAATATAGAAATAGGTAAGTGCTTTGCAAGACACCTAGCATAACGTGTGAGCGCTTGGGGAATATTGAACTACTAATTATAATGGCAATAATCATTGCAGCGAAGTTGGCCCCTGTATAAATGTGAAACTAAATTTTGACACGTCAAAACAGGACTTACAAGACACCGATCATGCCTTGATCGTAACACTGCAGTACAAGATACGACTCAACAAAAACATGATGGCACAGTTGGATGGCCACTAACCAACTAGAATATTGGCAAAATTCATATGCATTTTCATACGCAAGCTGAGCAACTTGGCAAAGCTCTTAATTTTGAAATATGAATGCTTAAATGTTACTTGTACAACATTAAATAACAAACCGCCCAAAAGCTACACAGAATGTATGAATATGAACTACTTATTACGAAGAGCATCTAATGGATACAACTAGAAAGTGTAACCATTAAGGATTGATATAGCTGTGTGGTTATACAGATTAGTACATACTACCACAACAACTGTTCTAACGTACAAACCGCTACCAGTGACTGTGCTATGTGTTTACGATCACATGCAAATGCTAGCAAAATGTACTTTACATACAGCAGAATTATGTAAAATACACTTGCATCACTGGCATACATCAACATCATTTGTTTTATTGTGGTTTCAACCGCCATGTCGCTAATATTTCAATCATTTGGCCTTGTCACAAATGTCTAAAGGTGGCACACCTATATGACAAAATGTGACCTTAGACTGCCACAAGGCTTATATGATCAACATGTGACCAATATGACCATTATGTGGCATACCGTTAGATGGCCAACATGTAACCAATATGACCATAATGTGGCTTACCGGTAGATGGCCAACATGTAACCAATATGACCATAATGTGGCATACCGGTATATGTCCAACATGTGACTTATGCATGACCATCATGTTGGTTATTACATCATTATGGTTTGCTCACGTGGCTATCATGCTTAGGCGGCTTGTGTGACCACCATTTTGGCTTAAGTGTCCGTCATGTATCTAATGTAGCATAATGTGATTATTATTGAACTAAGGTGGCCATTAGTTGATTAAGGTGGCAATCATGCCTCTAATGTGGCCACCAGGTGGCTTTTGTCACATTGTGCGACTCATGTGACCAACATGCGACTTACGTGACCTCCACGTGACTTATGTGACCATCATGTGGCTTATACGACATGTAGCTTATGTGACCACCATGTTGTTTATGTGGCCAACATGTGGCTTATATGACCACCATGTTGTTTGTGGCCATCATGTGGCTTATGTGGCCACCATGTGGCTAATGTGACAACCATGTTACTTGTGCGACCATCTTAAAGTTTATGCGACCACCATATGGCTCATGTGTTCACCATATGACTTATGTGGCAATCATTTGGCTTATGTGACCATCTTGTGGCCTATGTCAACATCATGTGGCTCAATATGTAGTCATCATGCTGATTATGTGACAACCATGTAACTCATGTGACCAACAATGATGCTTATGTGACCACCATGTAACTTATGTGACCATCATGTGACTTATGTGAGCACTATGTGGCTTTTGTGAACAACACACTTTCTCTAAACCCACTTTGATGTGCCATGTATTGGTTACATTTGTCCACATTTTTGCTTCTATCACTATTTATGCTGTAAATGTCATTTGCATTTACAATAAGGGCATTAATCAACCACTATAAGGTCTATCACCATAAGTGCTTATATATAATGAATACAAGCATCATAAGGAAAATATTACCATTATGTGTTCTCAATTACCCTTTTATGTTCCACAATAGCATGACATGGCCAATATGATTAGCCACACATCTAAAAACATAGGTCATTTAACAATCATGACAAAATCATACATTTTCTCATTGGCAGACTGAGAACCTGGAGTTTGCACCCCTTAAACACACTGATTGGCATACTTCGAATTTTTAGTTCCCCTAGGCTCCAGACCATATACCTCTAAAAATAATAGACTTGCAGGATATTCATCATCAAGAACATTGTATCATATGCAACAGAAACCCACAGCGGTCTAATCAATATCAGAAGCATTGTACAATGAAAAATGAAAACACTTCACCAGTATTTACAAGAGAGTAGCTCAAGTGTAATTAATGTTAATTACATGCTTTAGAAGAAATTAACTATTAATGAAGCACTTATTTCTAAAACAGCATTTGAACAGCATAAAACAAGAACCTAATTATCAAAATAGCACACATCATTTGAATAACATGAGCACTACATATTTAAGAAACATTCTATACTAGCACTAGACAAGTGTTTGCAATAAACTTGGCTACTACATATTCAATTATTATTACAATCCACAAAGCATCACCTTTTTGTAATTATTATTACAACTTCATGTACATGGAGAATCATCCATTAAAAAAATTCAGTGTGAGGTTCACATAACCATCACACATGATAAACATTTACAGATAATTACCATCAATTATCACTATCCTAGCACCATCACCGGATTACACAATCACAGTAGTAAGTAAAGCGTTCAATAAATAATAAGAACAAACTATGCGTAATTGACCATCACAATTTAAACACAAACATGTTGCAGATACTAGTTTTGTGTGACAATAAGTAAAACACCATAACCCCACCAATATAACAAGAAGATAACATGGTTAAATAAGTTTCCTAATACTGAAGACAACCAGCTATTATGTGGTTTCCTCCAATAAAAAGAAAACACATTTTGATATTAAAGTTTTGTCATCATGTAACTTGAAGAATATTACAAAGTTTCTTACCAAAAAAAGATACCTTACTAATTGTGTTGATCAAACATGTAAGTGAGTAGGATCACATGGTTAACAAAGTTTTCTATCACGAAAGACAACCTTATGTGGTTTATTCAAATAAAATGTGAGGAAATTTGAAACAGTTAACAAATATTCTTATACCAAGACACCTTGAAAGCCTTCATCAGTAACAGGTAACTATTCCCACATGGTTAATAAAGGTTACTATCACAAAATATGCCTTACTATAAAAGTTGTGTACCCGAGTAACCTGTGAGGAATATCACATGGCAAACATGTTTTCTATCATGAATTGCAATTTATTATGTTGCTTATGTGAGTATTAAATGCCTATTGCCACATGGTTAACAAAGGTTTCTGTCATAAGACAATTTGTTATTATGTGGCTGTATTCAGTAACAAGTGCCTATTACCACATAGTTAACGAACGTTTCTGTCATACGAGACAATTTGTTATTATGTGGTTTTCTTCAGTAACAAGAGCCTATTACCACATGTTTAACAAAGGTTTCCGTCATAAAATACAGTTTGTTATTATGTGGCTTTCTTCAGTAACAAGCGCCTAGTACCGATTGGTTAACAAAGGTTCTGTCATAAGAGACAATTTGTTATCATGTGGCTTTCTTCAGTAACAAGTGCCTATTACCACATGGTTAACAAAGGTTTCTGTCACAAGAGACAATTTATTATGTGGTTTTCTTCAGCAACAAGTGCCTATTACCACATGGTTAACAGAGTGTTCATATCACAGAAGACACATTGTTATTATGTGGTTTTCTTGAGCAGCAGGTATCGATTACCAAATCGTTAACCAATGTTCCTACATAACAATATCTGTTATTGTATGGGGTACCATTAACATATGAGGGAAACCAATATGTTACAAAGCAAACAATGTGAATTGATATTTCCACCACTGTAATTTTCAAAGCTCTACAGCTTAATTATCCAATTCATCATACCCTCCAATGTATTGAAATCAACAAATTTTACATCATATTTCATGAAGTATACTGTCTTGTATACATAGAAAGGAGCAAAAGAAAAATGTGGCACAAGAATACAAGCACAATTAAGAATAATGGCCCCATTACAAGGGATGATAAACAAAATTAAACAAAAAATGACATTAACTCTCAAATATAATACAAACATGTTCAAAAACCTCCAGCATCTTTCAAAACTATCGTTCCTGAGCTCAAATTACTACAATCTGAAACAGACATCTTGGGTGTTTTTCAAAATATGTAATATATGAAATCATTCTGAACGAGGACCTTGACAGGAAAACAACCTGGCCTCTAACAAGAGCCAGTAATTAAGCTGTTTTCATTTCGCTAAAGGATAATGAATTTTGCAACAGCAGCAGATGCATGAAACCCTATGAAATACTCACAATGACTAGGATTCAAAACACAAATGATAACTTCACCAGTCTAGAGAAAGCACAAAACAAAAAGCAAAATCATCAAATCCAGAACATTGCATACTAGTAGACATTTCTAAGGGTTTTATTTGAAACAAACTTTGTGAAGAAGAAAAAAAACATCCTGCATACTGCTTGTCAATAACATAGCAGACACCCAACCGACAATGTTCAGCAGGAGGGAAAATGATTTCAAACATGAGAGTTACTTTCAGAGATGGTTGTAATGAATTCAGTGGTTGTATTTCATTACCTAGATTTGAGTGATATGTTAATCAAAAGAAATTGTAACTGTCTTTCTAGCCCTATCATCTATTAAATGATACAAGAGTTTTCAATTTCTGTATAACCATTAACTGAATGTTTCAAGAGTTATCTTGCTTTCCCTACCATCTACTGAACGCTGCAAGAGTCGTCCTTCTTGGGCGGCCGATAAATTGTAGATGAAGGCTGATTCCAAGAAGCCCCAGATGGGCTCGGTGCTTGGGCACTCGTTGACGAGGTACGTGTGGGGGAAGTGTAGCCGGATGACCGGGTGTTGGTTAGACCAGAAAATGTGTTTATGGGGCTTGGTGGGCGTGCTGCTCTTGTAGGCTGAGCAGGTGGAGCAGAGCCAGAGGAGCTTGGGTATGCAAAAGGCTGTGGAGCAGCGTATGACTGTTGTGATGCCACCGCAGCCGGTGTTGGTATAGCCGTTGGTAGTGGTGCTTGATGAACAGCCGGTGACGAAATTGAACTGGAGGAATAAGAAGAGACTACAGACCTCCTTAGCATTGGTGGGGTCACTGGTAAAGGAATATCCCTGTCCTGGGTGTCCTGATACTGAATAAGGTACTCAGGATAGTACGCATTTTTTTCAAAAAGAATAAAAATGCTGGGATTTACAACTTTATCTACACAAGAATCATAGAGCTCATGGTCTTTTCCTGGCTTTCCAGGGGGCCTTTTGTACTCCTTATTCCCTGTAGTGTAGTAACCCACAAGTACCTTAGCCTGGAACATGAACCTTTCCAGCTTATCTGACGGCTTGGTGTAGCTGTGACTGTAAATAGCTTCCCTAGCAAAGTACGCTCCGTGGCCATACAATGTTGCATTTTTTCCACACAAACGGAAGTCAAAGTTATTGATGCAGATTCCCCGAACTGTGTCCAGGCTGTCAGTTCCGTGGAAGAGCTGACGTTTATCGACAGGGTTTCTATCGCCAAGTCTCAGCTGATTGTTGAGCATGGTCTTCTCATGACTGGAACAAGTAAATTAGTCTTGTTCTTGGTTGCAATAAAAGAATAGAGAGATATTTAGAAATAACACATTTTTATGTTGATTATAGATTATTAAGGCAAATAATTTCTCATTATTAGGAATATTTTAATCCGATTACCACCTGCTTTTATGAATATTAAATCAATTCGTCTGATATCACTGCGTACAAACATAATTAAGAACACAGTTCTGTAGAAGGGTAAGATTAAGCTTTGTAAAGGATGTAGGCTAAGTGATGGTACATATGACAGTTCTCAGGACTAGGCTTTTCAATTTAATAAAGAGTATTTTTCAGTTTTAACTAGCTTTATCCATGTATTAGGCATGTATAACATGTACTATCAAGGCATGTATAACATGTACTATCACATAAGGCAAACATCCACTATCACATTTGGATATAATTTTGAATGGAATCAACCTGGTCTTAAAAATAATGATTAAGGCTTTTCCAGGATTTGTTTTGCATGCGTTGACAACTATACAGCAGTAGGCATGTTGTAGGCACGTTACCATCAATATTTATTAAGCAGGGTTCATATAAATATTCTCTAACAAAATCGCAGCCCTTTTCAAGTACAGTCCAAGGAAAAAAAGAACACAATTCAAGCATTTGTTTAGTCTGCCATATTTACATTTACAATAGGTTCGATGTTGTTGACTTGTTAAACTGTTGCCTCTTGTTATAAAGCTGAAATAAGCACTTTTTAAGCATTTTAAAGTTTTCCCTGAGCAAATAAGTATTTTAAGCACTCTCAGTCTGTCATAAGCACTTTTAAAGAAAGAAATTCAAATTCAAGCACTTTCAAAGATCCGTATGAACCCTGTTGAAGAAGTTCCACTCGCACCTCTCGATTACTCTACAGAAAGTGAATGATGGAGACTAATAAGAGATGAGAACTTTCATAAGTGGAGGAGTTGAAAACTCTTGGCAAAATAACACTTACTTGCAGAATGCAGACAATAAAGCGTGATTCTGTACTCGAAATACGGCCTCCAGAATGTGCTGATCTGGAGACATCGTTTTGTAGAAGTTATCTGAGACCTTCAAATATAAATATACTTGTTACTCTAGAGAATCTGTTCATACTAGGCCCTAGCTAGGTGGGAAATTGTCCCTTTGTTTGCAATGTCGGTAGGTAATATGGTAGATTATTTTGTTGTTGGTTATTTAAAATACTGCATTTCTAAAAAATAGAGTAACGTCCTTTAACAATTTCTGACAATAATACTAGAAATGGAAATCGTAAGACATAAGAATAAATTTCATGTCACCAAACCATTAACATAGCCTATCTTCGATTTATGGTAGTGGGCTTATTGTTGGCTCCATTAAGAGATTAAATGAGTGCCACGCAAGCTTTATGCGATATGCTCTGCAAAAACTATCCGATCTATTTAAAGGTCTGCTTACCTGCTAAGTAGTAAGTATAACTGGCCACTCATGTTTAGCATGCAAGTAGAAACATGACAAAAATTTGTTAACCAGCCATGAATACCAGTTTTCTGATTATTATTTCCTAACCATGAACAGACTTTTGCAGGTTAACATCTAGGAGGCATGTAGGGAAATCTTGTGCAAACAGATTGTCAGATACCTACCAGCACCCACTGATTGCGGACCAATGTGTGCAAATAAATACAAATAAGCTAAATGCATGTGCGTAAAATGTCGCCCAGGATTAGCCTGTCCAGTCCGCACAGGTTAATCCAGGACGGCACTTTCCGCTTTTATGGTATTTTCTGTTTCAAGGAAGTCTCTTCTAAACATAAATCCACTGTAGGCGGAAAGTGCCGTCTCGGATTAGCCTGTGCAGTCCGGATTAGCCTGTGCGGACTGCACAGGCTAATCTGGGACGACACTTTACGCACATGCATTAAGTCTGGTTTTCACACGACGCGCCTCATATGTTACTATATAGCAACATTTTTGTACGTAAAACATCCCCATCATTGCTTCTCAAATGTTATTATTGAAAAGTGCCCCGCTACAGCAGGGCAGATTATGATAATTGCCCTGCCGATCTTTCGCACGCGCGCCTCTGATATCTTCACGAAAAAGATGGCTAACAACGTGAAACTCAAAATTTTGAGACAGCCTTATAGCAGTCTCAAACACCTATACAAAGCTTAACATATTGGACACTCCTGTACCCTGGATAGTACATATTGCCACAAAACTAAAATAGAAAGTAAAGAGAGGCAAAAATACCTGTGGCATCAAGAAGTTCTGTTATTTCGCCGATAGAGCCAACAAGCACCAAACACTATCAATGCTTTGGCATTAGAGGTGCTTCGCTAGTATGACTACATCCGCATTGTGAATGCTCCTGACCGAGTATACAGTCCTACCACTTTTACATTACAATACCTAGGCTGGAAGTTTAACAGGTCCTGTACACTCCTTTTGATTTATTAACACAACAGGTGAAGACGTTTACACGCTTTCAACCCGACCCTGGACACATCAGCTTTTTTAACACAAATCTTATAATAAATCCACACCAGTGCATTATAGATTATGATACATCCAAATTTAAACTCCACAAGAAAAAAGAAAAGCAATCTAACGCTCTAGATCTGTCGAAACAAAAATGACATCACTAGTGATGACGTGTACAATCTACATGTCCTTGATAGTGCCCACACAGGCGTATCTAAGCCATTTTGCATTGTTTTGGCATTACTTGTCCTACACAGGAATAACATTGGAATACAAATCTACAAATGCATTTTTCTTATTGTAGAAAGGTTTTATATTTAACTGAGATATAGGTTTATCGAAATGCACCATAAATTAGAACTACATGTATGGCAAATGTAGATATGTCAAGACATTAAATACATTTTAAACCTAAGTTCATACATGTTGTGTCATAAAAATTGTCTGTGGTCGCTAATAAGAATAAAAAAATGATTACTTAAAATACCATAACATGTACTGGTTGTAAGTTAAGATGTAAATAAACATGAAAAAGCATAAAAAATGTTTACATTTACATTTCTTTTGACAAGAATTTTAATAAATTGGAAGGAAATAAAAAAAAACATGAATGTCATAAGAAACAAATATGAACGATAATTAAAACATATTAAAAAGGCTAAAGCCCTCGGGCCATTATCGCTTTGCCGGAGCTATTATCGAGCCATGCCCCCGCGCCGCCATTTATTAAACTCTCATAAATGTCAGATTATGAATATATGTAATATAGTATAATGGAAAAAAAAACACCGGGAAACTAATTATCAGTATCATAACTAACCCATATGACCTAAAGCTTTATATGAACGAGATAGTAAATAGTTGGCATACATTTATAAGGTGTACGTAAAAGACAATCTGACCATTTGCTAGAGTTTAAATTGTAAGACAAACACTTAGATGATGCCGTAAGTCATTTAAATAAGAACTAAATTCACCTCGATAAACTCAGCATCTGTGTGTGACAACTGGACAAGTTCAAACGGATGTGATACATCCCACTGCACCCACGACGGTGGAAGCTCAACTTCAATTACCTGCGGGGGATCTAGACATGGCGGTCTGAAAATCAAAAAAAAAAATTGATGCTTGCACACTTTAAAGGCCCTTGGTGTAACATACAAGCAACATTTTGCATCGTGAAAAAAACAACACACACAACACAAATATGTTTTACTTCATGTTTTACAGCATTATGAATGAATTTCAGGCCTGTCATGGGAAAATCGGGCTTAATGCATGTGCGTAAAGTGTCGTCCCGGAACAGCCTGTGCAGTGAGTAGAGTGACTTCCTTGAAACAGAAAATACCATAAAAGCGGAAAGTGCCGTCCTGGATTAACCTGTGCGGACTGCAGGCTAATCCTGGGCGACATTTTACGCACATGCATTTAGCTTATTTGTATTTATTTGCACACATTGGTCCGCAATCAGTGGGTGCTGGTAGGTATCTGACAATCTGTTTGCACAAGATTTCCCTACATGCCTCCTAGATTTTAACCTGCATGACTAAACATCTAAATACTGTAGAACAAACATTGTCAGAGAATTAAACTAAAGTGGATCATTTCTTAAGATTTATTTTATTTGAATTTTTTTTTTATTGTCAAAACAAAATTGTATTACGTTTTATTATCCTGGACATCTCGGTAAGACACAAACAGTGGACGACGTCGGAGTTTCCTAATGGCCCCAGTGTCCATATTTCGCTGCTGCATGGAACCGAAGTCAATCACATACTTCCACTTGTAGTTCTCACGCGAATACAGGTAGGTGGGCTGCTTGGCAAGGAACTTTGCCTCTAATGTATGTTGGAGGGAATCCTGCAGTTACAGACTGTGTCATTACTTGTCATCAATGGACAGCAGTGAAGGCTCAACACTCTACTTAATATCAACAAGGCTTTGATAGTATTGCAAGCAATACAGGAGTCCCCTACCGGTGAAAACCCCTACTAATTAAACATTGTGCAATACCGTCAAATCGCCCTTTATCTGAGATACACAAAGTTTCATATTCAAATCCCATTTGTCACTGCAGTATTAAGTTGTTGTTTTTTCTATTTTAGTAACATTGACCAGACATTCAAGTTACTTTTTGAGTTATTGCAGTACTAAACTTATAGAGGGCAATCATATAGTCCATTCTGTGTACCAAGTTTCATGATATATGTTATGTTCTTTGTTGAATTATTACAGTATTAAGTTTATTTCTATTTTAAGTAACAGTCACATGACCTTTGTCCTATGACCGTGTACAATCCTCACCTTGCTCTTTCTATGTATACACAGTTTCATCAAAGTATCTTCAGTACTTTTTGAGTTATCGCAGGATCCAGGGTTTGGGGAAGGGACAGACAGACACAGTGAGACCAACGGACAAACACACTGACAGATGCACACAGACGTAGGGCAAACCCAGAGTCCAATCTTTGTACCAAGTTTCATGAAGTTTCATGATCATATCTTATGCACGTTTCAAAATATTACAGTATTAAGTTTATTTCTAATTTTAGTAACACTCACGTGACCTTTGACCTCTGTTGAAAAATAAAAGGTCCTGCATAATTCTCACATTGCTGTTGCTATGTATACAAAGTTTCATCAAAGTGTCTTCAGTACTTTCCGAGTTATCACAAGATCCATGTTTTGGGGACGGACGGACAGACATACGGACAAATAGACAGAATGACACACAGACAGATGGCAAACCTATAGTTCAATCTCTGTACCAAGTTTCATGGTCATATCTTAAGTCCATTTCGAATTATTACAGTATTTAGTTTATTTCTATTTTTAGTAACAGTCACTTGACCTTTGACCTCTGGTGAAAAACAAAGGTCGTGCATAGTCCTCACATTGCCACACTGCCGTTTATATGTATACCCAAATTCATCGAACTAAGTTCAGTACTTTTTGAGTTATTGCAGGAACCAGGTTTTAGGGACGGACAGACAGACGCATGGACAAACAGATAAGAGAGACACACAGACGGATGGCAAACCTATAGTTCTATCTTTGTACCAAGTTTCATTGTCATATTTATGTACTTTTCGAATTATAACAGTATTTATTTTATTTCTATTTTAGAAACAGTCACGTGACCTTTGATTTCTGGTGAAAAATAAAAGGTCCTGCATAATCCTCACATTGCCGTTTAAATGTGTACCAAGTTTCATCGAAATACCTTCAGTACTTTCTGATTTATCGCAGGATCCAGTTTGTTTTAGTTTATTTCTATTCTTAGTAACAATCACGTGACCTAATACTCATGTTGCTGTTTATATTTATACAAAGTTTCATCGAAGTATCTTCAGTACTTTTTGAATTATCTCAGGAACAATATTTTGCGGACGGACTGACTGACGGACACCGGTAGGGGACTAACAAGGGTAAAGCCTATGTTTATTTAAAAAGTTTAATCCCAAATTTTGTAAAATAAAAAATCATGTACAAATGTATAAATAATGGGCTAAAGAAGATTGAATATAAATCTATAAAACTTATATCTAAAGACAAAAACTTCAGTGAAAAATTCTGAGCTGGACTTGCTTAATTTTGAGTTATAGATGTATAGATGTATAGAGTTATTGCGCCTTTTCTTGCTCTCATGAAATAATTTAAGAATTCAGGGTTGTGCAAACTGCTAATTTTGATGACTAAAACATTACAAAGACAAACAAAGAAGTTTCGTCTTGATTTACTGTCGACCATGAAGTCCTATGCCTACTAAGGAGAGAACCTTATGGCCTGCACTAAATCTACATGAAACTTAAATCTTTTAGCACATCTTTGTTTGTCTTTGTAATGTTTTAGTCAAACCCTAAATTGTTGTATTATTTCCATGAAAATACATAGGAATTACTCTACATGTATACTAATTACCCCAAGCAAAAGTACATGGAATATCCTGCAATGAGTGTATACAGACACATCCAAACACTTTGGACTTAAAACCAAACTTACAGGCTCAAAAAGCTTCCATAGCCCATCATTGTCCCTCCAGTACCACCGCCACTGGGTCACGTAGCTGTCCGCTACATCGCCGGCCTCCTTGAAGGGCACAGTGGTCAGACGCCTTGACTCTGTCTTCTGACTCCCAATGTGGTCACTTATGGAGGCAGAAATCAGGTGTCCAAACTCCACTGTACAGCTCACAGGCTGTTCTGCGTATATCTAGAAATCAAGGATTGAGCGTGCAACTTTTGTTTCTGATAAAGAAACAGGGGTCTCTCTCTGGTTTGGGGGAAGAGTACCTGTACCCTCAGGCGGGGGAATTTTAGCCTCGTTTTACACAGAAGGGGAAATTTCAATTTAGCAAAGTCAGTCAAAAATAAAAACTATTAAATATATTTTTCAAATCACTTTATTTAGTCTAACTCTTACAACTTTATTCATGAAAATTATCAATAAATTGAATATAATATCAACTAGTCAAATTTTAACCATCTACGGTCTACCACTTGACCATTATTAGGTGGAGCAGTGCAACAGATAATTTTTCATGTAATTTAATCGATTTTCACTTCCGATTTTTAAAAATAGTTTTTTAACTTCCAATTTGTAACCTTAACTAATTTTGTTAAACTACTTATACTTATTCTAATGCAGTAATAAACTGTGTTTTTGACTGTAAGACACGGTATTTGTGCCATTTTGCTTCACCTGTTTTGATAACTTTTAAGCAGAAGCCAGTTTCCCAAAACAGAAATTACGGTTCCCGGCAAATAAGCTAGCAGTTAACTGTATATAAATGAAGTTTTATAATGAAAGCACAAATAATCGAGAACCAATCGGGAACCAGACAAGTCAAAACGGTCTTTTAACATGACCATGTGGTGTTCTTCGGATTTTATCGTTAACCGTTTGTAACGGTGCTTAAGTTTGATCCCCGAAAATTACTCCCATAAACAAAACGTAAACAAATTCGATGGCAATTCATTTAGGTGGAATTTTGGTCTGCAATGGGGAAAAATATATACTTATTTGTTGGAGGAATGATGCCGAATTTCGGCCTCAAAATACAGAGATCTAGACCCCTGAGAAATGTTAAGCAGAACCAACAGTTTCACGTTTAACCCTCAAAATATGAAACATTTATTCGTGTATGTACATCCAAATGTACAGATTTCTGAGAAACAGTGTTTCAAACACTGACATCAGATTTGCTTGTGTTAATGATTAAGCTCAGATATATGTTATACACTGGTCAAATGAATTGTTTTATTTACATTTACTAAAATTCATTCACCGATAACATTCCTAAAATACATCATACATAAACTTTATATCAAACAAGACTCTCACTGACTAAGACTGTTCTTTATGAAATCGGTACTCATGTTGTAAACTTCATATTTAACCTGGTCTTACAAAGGGCAATGGGGGATATAACTTGCTCAAAGATCATTCATTTGATCTACTAAAAGAGTTTATTGACCAAACTATATTACTAAAACTATGGTACAGTGAAATGCCTGGAAGATTCATTGATTGCTTAATTTAATCAAAACTGTTGATTGGTCGACATTAATGAATTGTATCTGCAAAGTTCATAGATAAAAAGACAACTGAAGAAGTTTGCGGGACCTATGGAAAATGATTTTAACAACAACCTACCACAAAGCAACAGTGGGACTTCTTCCCTGGTGTACAGAAATGCTGTTCCACAGTCTCAGTCTCTGGTAATGTGACCCAGTCTCCAAACAGCTTCACCTGCCATAAGTAGGGCAGTGGTTCGTCGCTATGGAGCCTTGTACAGTTACTCTGGTAACAGTTGCCATGGATATGTTCCATGCAAAGAAACTTACTAGATGCATCATCTGCAGAAAATTTAACTAGGCAAAATGATGTGTCCTAACAATGTGTTGTAGAAGTTACTTAAAAAGTTGTGAAATAATTAGTTTAAAAGAAAGTTTACATGTATTTTATGTATTATGAAACTACCATAGCTGCCATTGTTTGCACAAAATTTGAAACCTGTTCAACATCAAAAGGTTCACCTACTATACAAAACTTACTCCAAAGCGCAAGAAAACCAACACACAACAAAAAAACACAAGTCTCACCAATTGCAAAAAGCCAGTTTTTGCTTGTCGCAGCAGATTCCTTGGGCACGCCATCTCGTTCATGTAGTGTTCTCTCAGTAACCACGGCTTCTTCTGGGAAATTCTCAATATCTATCAGCTCTTCTATCCCTTCAAATGGCGCTTCTTTTTTAGGCAAAGACACTGAGGGTGGTTCTTTGACCGCATTTCTATCCACTGTCAGGTTCTTCTTCATATACACTAATTTCGCCACTATATGAGGCTGCCAACTGGCCATCCTGTAGGCTTCCATGATGGGCTGGTTATGCTGGGTCTTGTAATCATGCCCAAAGGGACATGAGTCAGTTTCCAGGCAGTTTCCAATGATAAACCTTGGACAAACATGCAGTTTTGGGCAATACTCGTTAGCACAGCCTTGTTCCACAGCCCAGTCGTCACAGACATGTGGATGACGGCACGACAAAATTGTGGCAATTTCTTGATTTTTGAATTTACCAGTTAGACCAAGATCTTTTGTAAGTATTCCATTCCATTCATCAAGGAAATTGTGGCTATGCTTGCACTTATTTCCGAAGCGACAATTTCCACATACCATATCCTTACACACATGATACCTGTTACAACCAGCCTTTAAGCACCCCTCGGCTCGTAAATAGTCAGTACAGTAAGACATGTTTGGCATATACGCAAATACATGTGTGACATGCTTACCTCGTTTTAGTGTAGCAAAGAAGTTTTTCATTGCACAGAAATAGGGTTCCACGTTGAATTCTGTTTCAAACTTGCCACATTCCCGTTTAATGTCATTTGGATCTCCACACCCCTCCATATGTTTTACCATAAATGCAAAAACCTCTGTTGCGATAGGATTCTTTCCACTTCCAGAGTTCGTTTTATTCTTAATCTCATCTTTCTCTTCTGTTGTTTTCCTTTTATCTTGATCATTAGTATTCTTGGTTGCATTTTCTGACGGCATCTTTTCTTGTTTTGCTTTTGTCTTGGTTTTGTTGGCTTCTGGATTTTCACCAGTAGGCAGTTTAGAACCGCTGGAAATAAGCTCATCCAGTTTGCTTAATACATCTTGTAAAACCTCTGGTATTTTATTCTTGATAACACTGTCTTTAGTAGCATTTGGCTTGTTATTTTCTGGTACACTGTCTTTCTTTGTGTTTCTTTCAACATGACTGGAGTCATGAATATTTTCAATTTTGAATATTGTCTTTTTCCTAGACCTTGGATTAAAAGATATCTTTCCTTTTCCCAATCTGAAAGATTTGACTCTTTGGTATAGAGTAATATGCTTACAGCTGGAAGAACTTCCATCGCTTTCAGTTTCAGAATCATATGTATTGTCATTATCTTCCTTTGTATCACTGGTTTTACATATTTCTATTTCAGTCTCATTGATTTTACGTCGTACAAGTTCATCCTCAATACCTTTAATCTGTTCCAGTCTCTTCTGTTCTTCAATTTGATCAACACCCTGCCTTTGTCTTTCACTCAGTTTCATTTTGTATCGTTTAAGTCTGTTCTGTAATGTTTGAAGAGCAAGTGAAGCAAGATTTTCACTTACAAAACGGGCTTCTTCAGTAGTTTCCACATTTGTAGAACAACCTTCAGTTTCATGTTTGTCCGTTTCAAATTTCTCCCCATCATCTTGTTTACTTTTTGTTCTACGTTTTCTACTCCTTTTTCGCTTCACCATCACATTGCTGTCTACCTCAGTTACATTTGCTTTACTTTCATCATCGTTTGATGCATCTTCAGAATCAACATTTGAACGATTTTCATTGTCTTCTTCATTATCTGAATCACTTCTCTCAGCACTTGCCTGTCTTCTATTTCCCACATATTTTTTACGTGGATCAAACCTTCCCCTACCTCTGCCTCCAACTCTACCTCTATACATTTTTCTGCTACTGCTGTCATTAACTGAATCAATCCCATCTCTTGCATTTCTTCGCCTGTCAAAATTATGCGTATTAAATCCACTTCCTCTACCTCTGACCAATCCTCGACCTCTATTTTGATTTCCTCTTCCTCGGTTACTTCTTCTATTTATTTCACGTCTTCCTAAAATATTCAGAAAATCTGAAATTCGTTCTTCTATAACATTATGCTGATCCGGATCATTAACCACAGAAGAAACATCGCTGAAGCAACTTTCTAGATCTGAATCAGCCTGGCTAGTCTCATCAACTTCCTTTCTCCTCATCCCAATGTAGCCTCTCCCTCTTCCATATCCATAGCCTCTTCTGGGACCTCTACCTCCTCTCCTTCTAAACCCTGACCTTCCACGATTCCCACGCATTCCTCTTCCTCTTGTGTTACCTTCTTCAAAATGTTTATTTTGGTTTTTAACCTCTTTATCATTTCTGTTTTTAGAAATTGTCTCATCATCTTGATCGTGTTTATCATAAGATGTGTCAACCCTTCTTGTTGATATGTTGTTTGGCCTTGCTTTATTTTGGTTTCTATCTGAATGTTCTTTTTGGATGACTGGATTTCTGTTAGAATATGTTTTTGGTCTGGCACCATCTTCTGACTTGGAAACGTCCGGCCTGCTGTCATTGCGGCTCAAATTACTTCTACTACGTTGATTATTCGGTGGACGCCTACCATCATCATTTGACCTGTCACCATAGTTACAATTCGCACCCCTGTTGGGCCTTTGACCTCTATTATCACATGGCTCTGACTGAATGCTGTTAATACTCATATTACTAGAGGAACGAGTTAAATGCTGTTGAGAGCCACTTCTACGATTTGTAGGCATGCCACACTGGTTACCATGGTTTCCACCAAGATTTCCACCACGGTTTGTTGGTGTTGGATTGGCATTTCCTGGACCAAACATGCCTACAAACACAAATGACTTTATGTATTGTTAATGCTTTTAGTATCTAGTCAACTTATACCTTAAAAATGAAGCAGTTCTATTTCTGACAGTCCAAAGCAAATGTTTATCAGTGGATATACCCAGAGGAGGTGTGCACTGAACCAGGACATTCTGCTTTAATAATTTTTCTGAGCTATGGGACTTTGAAGATTTCTTAAATACCTATTTAGTGCACAATTTTTGTCCAATCTATTTCTATACATCTATTGCCCAGATTTCAGTTAAGCTTTATGGGAAGCAAAAAGGAGATGTGCATTGAACTAGGACATTCCGTTTCAATGATTTCCTAAGAGTTGTGGGACTTAGAAGATTTTTGAAATTACAATATAGTGCACAATTCTTGTCCATGCTTTTTCTCCACAACTACTGGCAAGAATATAATGAAACTGTAGTTGATGCTTCATTATCAAAATGAGGTGTGGACAGTACAAGATGTTCCCTTTCAGTTATGGGACTTTAAAGGTTGCTGAAATTAGTGTATAGTGTGCAATTCTTGTCTGGATTGTTTCTCATTAACTACTAGCCAACACTTAATGAAATTTTATGGGAAGCTTCATTACCAAGAGGAAGTGATCACTGTACCAGGATGCTCAGCTTCAATGATTTTTCTTACAGATATGGGACTTTGATGATTGATGAAATTAATATAATTACAGAGCACAGTTATCTGGACTCTGCTCTTCTGATTGCATTCCTATTAGTTGGCAAATCAGTAGGGATATCTTTAACAACGAACCGGTACGATACAGGTACCGATATTACAAAATGATACAATATTTTTAAAGATACCGATCCTGATACATTTTAATGCATTTGAATTGCAAATTGAGCTTTCATTTGTAAGTTTAGTACTAGTATGACTCATTGTAGATATATGCTCAGAATGAAGATCATGAACTGTTATGCAAAAAAAGAACCAACACTTTGTCCATGAAAGGCACCTGAGTGTATTTAATTATTGAATTATTACATGGCATTTTCAACTCAAAAACAACTAGGAAAACCATGATAACGCAAATACTGGTATAAATCATATTATGACTAGAATGAGTGCATTATGCAATTACTACATTTAAAACATCAGTGCCAAGATCACCCTGTTAAATACATTATGTCAAAATTATTAATGTGTTCAGAGATTTCGTAGGTATAATGATGACAGTAGACAACAAAGATGGACCACTGACAGTCATGTTATAATACATTTGAAGGAATTTGTTCGAGGGTTATCCAAGGAAAATTCTAATATTCAAATAGAACTATATATGTAATGATTTTTTTTTCTGAATCCATCAAAATAATTTCAAGGAATATGGTAGAGGGTTACCTAAGGAACCCCATTAACATTCCTGTAGAAATAACGGTTAAAATGCAGAGAAGTTGTTTGTAGTGAATTTATGACTACGGACGCTGGACAGTTACTTACCACAATCGTTTCTTTTGAGCACTTCATGTTCAGCTGTGCTAAAACAGCATTAAGAATTTAAATGTTGATCTGAATAATAATACAGATAATAAAATCAAGAATAATAATACAATAATAGTGTTTAGATTGAAATAACAATTTGAACATTGGTAGTAAACAAAAGTTTCTTATTCCAATTATTATTGCCTCAAATGGATGCATGTCAGTTTTGACAGTAATATAAATGAAAACTAAGTCAGTATACAATAGTAGCTCGCCAAAGCAGATGGTGTTAGCATAAATTAGGCATTGTTAAGACTAACACAGTTTGGCTTATATTAAAATATTTCATCACATGGAATTGTTTAACATAATTTACATACCTTTTTAATTTTTATTTATAGAAAGAAAGAAAAATAACAGGTATTTTACGAAACTGTATATACTGGTATTTTATGAAGCGATATCTGGTATTTCAACGATACCGAAAAACGATGTCCAACCCTATCCATCAGTTCACTGATATATATCCTTGATATAAAGTTTCATTTAGTTCTGGCCAGCAGTGGCATTTAAATAGACCAGAAAAGAATTGTGCACTAAATGCTTATTATTTCAGACATCTTCAATGTCCCATAACTCTGAGAAAATCATTGAAGCGGAACGCCCTTGTTCAGTGCACACCTCCTCTTGGTAATGAAGCTCCCTTTAAAGTTTCATTGAATTCAGACCAGCAGTTGCGAAGAATTAGACCGGACTAGATTGTGCACTAAATGCTCATTTGAAAAATCTTGAAAGTCCCATAACTCTGAGAAAAATCATTGAAGCAGAACGCCCTGGTTCAATGCACACCTCTTCTTGGTAATGAAGCTTCCTATAAAGTTTCATTGAATTCAGACCAGTAGTTGCGTAGATATAGATCCGACTAGATTAGGCACTTAATGCTTATTTCAGAAATCTTCAAAGTCCCATAACTCTAAGAAAATTCATTTAAGCGGAACGTCCTGGTTCAGTGCACACCTCTTCTAGGTAATGAAGCTTCCCATTAAGTATCATTGAATTCTGGTCAGTAGTTGGCGAGTAATACTCTAAACAAGAAAACTGCAAGGACGGACGGACGGACAAAGCGGGGACTATATGTTCCCTCAATAAAATTTCAGGGAGCATAATTATCATTTATCAGTGAAATCACACAATTGAAAATGGATGACAATATTCTAATTGTAATAATTATACAATTTACAGGAATTTTATCAATAAGCAATACAAGAAAATGTATTCACAGAATTGTGCATTACACAAGGGGTGTGGAAATTCTATGCCGAACTTGTCCAAGGCGGGTAATTTTAATGTCAGACAAGTAAACCTTACCTGTCTAGTTGTCCGATGACAAGTACAATTTCAGTGTGTGAAAATGATGTTAAAGTTGGAAGTTCATTATCATATTATTATATACTTGTATATTTGAATAACAAACTGTGTTATCTTTATTATTTAATGACAAAATATACTAGGAGAGCATGGAATAAAAACCATATTTGTGTTTGGACAAGTGACTTTTGCTTGCAGAAAAGTAGATTTTTGCAATGAACATGTCCGTGGACAAGTGCACAATTTTTATATTTCCACATCCCTGATTACACAATAACAAAATTACCATCCAGCGCAGGTGGCGGTGGAAAACGTGATGGTGTAGGTAAAAGTCCATTTCCAGCTGGGTAACTTGGGTATCTTGGGCCAGGCTGTTGTTGTTGGGGAGACATTGAATATGCAGGGCCAGCATTTATCGGCCTACCAAAGTCATGTGGATATCCTGGCCTCATGGCATTAAATCCTGGATGAGGGGGATTTCCGTATAGTCCCCAGTGTGGCCCCATCTGAGGCCAGCGTGGGCCTGGCTGAAATGGACCACCTCCTGGTGGGTAACCACTGCTCATATTTGGCTGATACCCAGTCCCTTGTCTTGGATCATAACCAGCTCCCTGTGGATTGTGGCTCCCTCTTGAATGTTCCATATCTGGTTGATAACCATGCTGTTGTCTACCACCTCTTTGACAACTGCCACCCCCTCTTGCATGTGTATTATTATGATCACCTCGAAATGGCTCATTTCCCCCTCTGTCTTGATTTTGAAGCCCCTGATTTCCCCCTCTGCTTTGGTCTGAATTCTTTCTAGGATTAATTCCATCATGACCATAACCTTGATTTGAATTGCCATGACTTGAGTTAATTCCCCGTCTACGGGTGTTGTGACCCCCTCTTACTTGAGAGTTACCACCCCTGTCTTGACGATTATTATCTGCTCTATCTCTAGAGTTACTTCTTCTTTGATAACTATTCTTTCCTGAAATTCAATACTTATCATGACTTCTGAGATAATATGCATTTATTTCTTAAGTCACTAGCAATTTAAATGACAGGCATATCTGAATACAAACCTTTTAAATCTCTATAGTCTAGTCTGCCTAGTTGCTCAATGTATTTTACTACAGTGTATTTTTTCACCTTTGGGGGAAAGGTGGCGGGGCCATTCAGACAGGGAATTTTATAGCAAAAGGGACTTGTTTTTGTATTAAAGCATTATATCATTTTTTATATTCTACTTTGTTATAAAACATTCATCAATTGTTTTGCTACAAATAATAACTTAGATTATGCACAAACATGGTTTGCTGAAAAAAAAATGCTGGGTTGTTTACAAAAATTCCTCTATCTTAGTCAATTTTTGTCCAATTTTGGTCAATTTTTTTTCTTCAAAATAAAGCTTCCATTCTGATGGGAATTTTAAGGTAAATATAGGGGAAAATATATACACTTTTCACGCAGGGGAATGGGGCCACATATTGGCCCCAAATTGGCCCTAAAAAAAACACTGCACTAAAATGTATAAATGTGTGATCTATATGCATAACGTACATGTATATGTGAACTGTAAACCATTGATCAATAATTTAATCAAAAGACATTCTTGTTTAGTAAACTTTAGAAAAGCTTTGGACAAAGTTTGCAAGTAACAACTCATCGGAGATAAAAAAACTCGCAATGGGCATGGATACACACGTTGGAATACAAAACGAAAACCAAAAATTTCAATTAATTGTTAGAGATAAATATTAATATAAATTCAAAGATCTATAGGTAAAGGCCCTGTCACACTGTGGCAAATTTGAGCTTAAGAGTTCTTTACGAGTTCTGGCGAGTTGTAACTGGCCGTAAAGTGGACGAGTTGGTCGTGGAATTGTTTCAAGACGACATTTTATCAAGTTCTCTTCAACCTTAACACGACATTGACACGAACCCAGTACGATAATCACATTTTATAACGAGTTGAGCTGACATAAGCGTACGATATCTGTTCGACAATCGAAGACATGTCTTCGAAAATGTGCCAGTGTGGACGTGTCTGTACGACTTGTGAGGACATAAGCACGAGTTTAAAACAACATTTTCAAGAAACAGATGAGCAGATGTCGTAGGCAAGTCTCCCAAACTCGCAGCAAACTCGTGTTATGTCGTAGAACGATAATATACGGCGAAACGCTACGACGGGAAAACATGTCTATGGAATGTGTTCGAGTGTGTGTGAGAGCGCGCGAGATTCCTTCGACATGTCTTCGAAACGTGTAAGAGAATAAAAAGTCGCAGAAAAGCGGCGAGAATTTTAAACGGTTTAAAATTCTCTACGCTACTTGGAGAGTTCTGGCGACATAAGTAGACATCACTACGACATAGAACAACAAGTGCACAAGCTCTGCACGACACCAGATTAGTTGTGGCGAGTTACAACTCGTCAGAACTCGTAACTAAAATTTGCCAGTGTGACAGGGCCTTAAAACAATGAAATGTCTATCCATGCAATTTAATAATAGATGTAAAGGCAAAACATTTTATTAAGTGCTTTAGAAAAATTTACAAATGCTTAAGGACTTTGATGTAAATTGCAGGCAAAATACATACCGGTAAGCAGTCATTAAATGGCAAAGAAGGATGATAAGAATTCTTACGAGGCCCATCTGGACCGGGTGTGGGGGGTCTTCTGTCCCCCATGCCATTAAACTGGGTCTACAATCAACCTGAAAGAACAATTCATACTCTTTCATAATATGTTCTTTACGCGCAATATATTCCCGGTAGACCAAACATAGAGAATAACAGGTTACTGCCTGGTCTTGTGTAATTTATCATACCATTATGCTGACATCGACCTGTTACAAAGATGCATGATACATTTTTTTTTATATCAGGTCAGTAGCGTTTATATCAGTGAATGTTTGGAGGTACGTCATATTCCTCGGAATCAACTATCAAGTCAACAGTTTAAGTCAAAATGAATAACATGAGAAAAATGTCGCACATAGGCAGAAAAAAATGAAAATAAATTGTACAAAAAGCAGGGATAATCGACTCTTTTGTCTCGCTCTTATCACCGTTTTGATTTCCATTGTAGAGCCTTTTGTTCATAACAATACTGGAAATCTTATTTCTGCCTGTGACCCAAATTTAATCGCAGAATGTTTGTTTTGTTTTTTTTGTTTGGATTTTTTTCCATTTTTAATATCACGGCGGTCAGTTAACCTACTCGCTTAGATGATCTGAGCGGTTTACCAGTACTAATTGCACATACCTATGCCATTAACTGACAACTGCCCTACCTGAATCAGAGGTAGGGGGCGAATGGCCGTAGAAATAATTTCATGATCAATCCCCACACAAACTATGTGGCCAGGCTAGGATTCGAACTCACGATTCCCGGATTGACAGTCCAGCACTCTACCGAGCTAGCCGGGACCGGGTAAATAATCACAGAATGGACTGTTTCATAGTTCATTCAGATTATGCTGATTATGAAAGCCTCCAATATTGACAACAAGTCTAAGACCACAAAAAACACCGAGTTATGCAATGTAATGTAAAAATCAGGTCAATAGACCAGGCTTCACCATGAAAACCATCAGCGTAATTAACCAAATGAAGTTTAAATTATTTTCAAAATGTATCCCCAGTTGCAGATTTAGTGTTGTGGGAAGATACAAATGTCAATTATTAACCAATTGCCGATCAAATTCATCGTTTAAAATCATGCGAAAATCAGTTATTTTTTTCAGGAACTTTAAAATTGCAATCAGAAAAATATCACAAGGGGGCCCCCTAGACCCCTGGCCAAATCGCTTACATTTAAATAAAGATCGTTTGTTTCAGTTTATAATGACAACCCTGTAAATAGTTATATTGTGTTAATTTAAATTAAAGTAACAAGATTCTGTGTTTGATAAACACACATGCCCCAGGATGGTGCTGGATAGCCCATTTCTTTGTCCAAATTAGGTCAAGGTCAAGGTGAGGTTGGGTGATATGGGTGGAATGTGAACGGTCATAAGTAACAACTGTGCAAATATCCAAGAGTTGTAACAAGCGGTGTTAGTGCTAAACAAAACGGGAAAATCTACTTAACCTTGTCATGGACAGACGGACAAGACAATCACTATATGCTTCCCACATCAAGATGCCGGGGGCATAAAACACGGTTAGGAGATTCACCCGACCACTTCATTTCGAGGTGTTAAGAAAATGTCCAGTGGTGACTTGCGAGGTGGTCGGTGGAGTAAAAATATTGTCAACAGTGCGTATGACTTTCCAATTCTGTATTATTTTCTTGTGATAAAAGTGCTTTTTAGGAAATCAGCCAACGTCATTACCAGTAGGCTGACAGAAGAACTCTTGTTCCTAGTTTTATTAAGTAATGTACAAAAATAAAGGCTGTAGGATTTTTATAAGTTGAAGTGATTGAAAGAAAATGTCTATGATACTCTATGAGCTGACATGTTTACATGTCTGAGTTCTTACTACAACCTATTATGAAGTGTGTGACGACTGACGATGATCACAAATATAAATGTGTTCACATACGCATTATGTTTTGCAATAATTTGTAATTTTGTTTAGTTTTCGGGGAATTTCTTGAAATAAGGTTGTCCGCTGGTGCTGAGGTGGTCCGGTGGTTCTGAGTTGGCTGACGATCATGAAACCGTAAGTAGAATTTGAGACACAACCAGAAGTCCAGATAAGATGCGTATCTGCGAAAAATACGCATTAAAAGTTTCTAAATATAAAGGAATTTAACTTTCAGTGAGCAAAAAAACTCATGGTAAAATCCACCATACGAATTGTGTGCTATTATCAAGCATACTTCCATTGCCTACTTCGTAATTTTCTATCAGCTGTTTTATAATTGCACTTCCATTTAAACACGACTGGTTCCCGTTCTTCGTTCACACACTGTCATGTTTAGCCAGAGCCAAAATTACAGTCTCAGTCACAGAGACGCTGCCTTCTTTTGATAAGTCTGCATGTTGTGTCTTACAAGTTTGACAGATCATGGCGAACCAAATTAACAAGCTCAATTTCTGTCAATATCGTTGGCAATTAGTTTAGAAAAGATTGTCGGTCCCATTCAGGGATGGGTACCATTACAATTATAATTTAATTAATTGTAATTAATTACACTTTTATCTAATAATTGAAAATAATGGTTAATTGAACCAAAACTCAATTATTTTAATTGTAATTAATTCATTACAAAGCAAAATTTGGCATGCAATTGTCAATTAAATTTAATTATTTTCAATTATTTGTGTACTGATTGTATTGATCATTGAGAGTTTAATCCAAAGTAAGAATGCTTCTTTTTCACAGGTATTTATAATCTTTAAGAAGTGATAATTGTTAATACACCTTCAACTGATTTCTAACAGTATCTATTGATATAGCCTAATGCACATGAATGACACTGAAGTATTGCATTGTTTGATTAATGTTCAAAAGAAACATGTCTGAACAGAACAGAACAGAATTTTGACAATTCTAATTAATTAATTATGTAAACCGCAATAAATTCAGCAATTATAGACTTATTTCAATCGTTAGAAATTCAGATCTGAATATGAAGTAACATAATCATTAAGTCAAACATAGTTTCGTTGGCAGATTTGTGATTGTTACATTATTTGAATTATAATTTAAATATTTGAAACATATCCACATATACATAATTTAGTGAATAAAACAAGAGACAAGTTTAATGAAAAAACAAACAACATTTTGTAAGTTTATTCGACATTTTCTCCACTGAACAATATTTTCCTTTATGGACAATTACAGCCAATACGTCAGCCTCGTTCTCGATTCGCTTTATCAAGGGAGACAACTCCTACAGTACTCGATAACGGGAATGTGAAAAGGGTCTATTTTGTATGATTAAGGGTTTACACTGTATTCACTCAATTTGTAAACTTGATATAAAAAGATACAACATTTCTCTCTTCTTACCATAAAGTTGATTACATTAAAGAGTAGAATGAATTCGCCTGCACTGAAACATTTTGTTTTACCACAAGATACCACCGGAAATTTTAAGGCGAAATGTCGCCATTATTCTGTGGAATACAAAGGCAGTTTGAATGTTACTTCCAACTTTATAACTCACTTAAAGGTAAGTTATTTTGATTTTCTTGGGATATATTTATTATATTAATGTAAACAACATCATATTAAATAAATCTAAGTTTTCATTGATTCATTTATCTGATGTCAAAAAAATGATTATGTCAAAAGTAATTGTTTAAACTTGAAATAACTAACTGTTTATACAATTTCAGAAGAAACATCGTGAAGTTCTTATTGAGCGTACACAGCCATCAAACCCAGTTAAAGACCAGACTTAACTTGAAAGCTATATGACTGTGAACAGTGCATCACACAAATGCTCTCCATCCGATCCAAGACAAATGATGATCAATGATGCTCTAAAGTCTTTTATTGCCTGTGATTTGATATCACTCTCAGTGGCTGAAGGTGAAAACTTTACAAATCTGCTGACAAAACTACATCCAAAGTACAAAATACCTACAAGAAAAACATTAACCACTTCACTGCTTCATGCAAAATGCTCTGAAATAAGAAAGGACATCATGCTTGAATTGAAAACTGCTCCAAGTTTTTGTCCTGATCGCTGTAATATGAGTGACAAAAACTTTGAAGCTCTCATGTTTGTTAAATGTAACAAGATGTTGTGAACAGTTTTCTGTGAGACTGATATGTGTGTAGTTCACAAAGCAGACTGATGAGTTTGATGAGTTTGAAGCAAACATTTATATTAAAAGTGATAGTTTGAAGTTTAAATAATAAATAATAAAAAAGTTGTGTCATTGGTATTGTTTCAGCACTTTCATCTGCACATAATTAATTATAATTAATTACTTTGTTCAAAATAATTGTAATTAATTAATTACAATCTGAGAATTCATTTAATTGTAATTTAATTGAGCAATTTTCAATTTAATTGCAATTAATTAATTACTTTAAAAAAAAATGGTACCCATCCCTGGTCCTATTATTGATAAACTTACAACTGACGTTTTAAAATGTGTCCAGAAAGAGAAACATGATGGTAACAAAGTTGCTCAAAAGAATGTCCAGCTGGAAAATCAGTTTTCCATGGCTTAAAATTTACAGCAACAGGGATTCATTAGAATCAAATGTGCATTTGTTATGATGCTTTGAGGGTGATATAAAATACTCCTGAAAAATCTTGGTGTTTGAATTTTCCTCATAAACTAAGAATTTCATGAGTGATATAGCCCTCAACTGAAAAAATTATCTGGAGCTCTGGACCCAACCAATGCTTGTAAAGATTCATAAACGTCGAATGAGTTCTAACCATAAAGGATATTTATAGACTGGAGACGAGATAAATAAGCAAGAAATATGTGTCGATAGCGAAATGGGCGACACAATATAGCACATTGTTGAAGAACACCCTACTCTAGGAAATATAGATACAGTCGATGAAACGCTGTCTTTTTTAGCCTTTCACATTGATTTAGCAACACAGTTGTTTAATATACGAACACTTCTAAACCCGAAAAAGGAAAAATAAACACAATAACTTGACGTTTATGAATCTTGATTTTCTTTCCATATGACTGACTACATGAACAACATCTCTATCAATTAAAAGGTTTAAGTAATCTCTAGGTTCTATTCCCTAATTTCGGACATGTTAAGGAGGATTCTGGCTAGTTGAAATTGTATGGCTTAATTTAGGGTGGAGCTTAAAACATAAAAAAACAAGAGCTGTCCGAGGACAGCGCGCTCGGCTTTTCTTGTGCTTGTCAGAGTTACTGGCATTTTTTTTCTAAAACAAGAAACATGGAAATTCCACAAAAACCAAATTTGTCTAATGAAATGCATTCAAGTCAGCACATCAATAAAATTTTTAGTAATAGTGAACTTGACCTTGACCCCAACAACCCCATATGCAATCCCAAGCGAGGCCTCAATATAAGGTATCTATTTATTAAGTTTCATTAAAAATCTCAATGTCTTCTCAAGCTATTGAGAATGAACTGTTTGTCTTTTTTTAGTAACTGTGAGCTTGACCCCACCCACCCCATATGCAATCCCAAGGGAGGTCTAGATATAAGATACCAATGTATGAAGTTTTATTAAAATATCTCAACGTGTTATCAAGCTATTGAGCGGAAACCATTTTATATTGTAAGTAACGGAGACTTCGACCTTGACCCCACCCACCGTATATATAATCCCAAGCGATTTCTCAATATATGTTATCTATTAAGTTTATAAAAATATCTCAATGCATTATCAAGTTATTGAGCGGAAACCGTTTTTCTATTTTTAGTAAAAGTTACCTTGACCTTGACCCAACCCACCCCATATGCAATCCCAATCGAGGTCTCGATATAAGGTATCAATGTATTAAGTTTCATTATCTTAATGCATTCTCAAGTTATTGAGAGGAAACCGTTTTTCTATTTTCAGTAACAGTGACCTTGACCCCACCAACCCCTTATGCAATCCCATGGGAGGTCTTGATATAAGGTATCTATGTATAAAGTTTCATTAAAATATCTCAAGGCATTCTCAAGTTATTGAGCAGAAACTGTTTTTCTATTTTAGTTACAGTTACCTTGACCTTGACCCTATACGCAATTCCAAAAGAGGTCTCGATATAAAGTATGTATGTATTAAGTTTCATTACAATATCTCAATGCACTCTCGAGTTATTGAGAGGAAACTGTTTTTCTATTTTTAGTAACAGTGACCGTGATCCCACCCACCCTATATGCAACCCAAGCGAGGTCTCTGTATAATGTATGTATATATCAAGTTTCATAAAAAATATCTCAATGCGTTCTTAAGTTATTGAGCAGAGACATTTTTTTCTATTTTTAGTAATAGTGACCTTGACCCCACCCAACTGATATGCAATTCCGAGCGAGGTCTCGATATAAGGTATCTATGTTTTAAGTTTCTTTTAAATATATCCATGCGTTCTTAAGTAATTGAGCGGAAACTGTTTTTGTATTTTACTAACATTGACCTTGACCCCACCCACCTCACATGCAATCGCAAGTGAGATCTTGATATAAGGTATCTATGTATTAAGTTTTATTAAAATATCTCAAACGTTCTCAAGTTATTAAGCGGAAACCGTTTATATTTTTAGTAACAGTAACCTTGACCCCACCCACCCCATATGCAATCCCAAGCGAGGTCTCACTATAAGGTATCTATGTTTGAAGTTTCATTACAATCGCTATATCCATTCTCGAGTTAGAAAGCGGAAACGAAAAGTTGAGAAACTAGCTTAACGAAAAACTTTAACCTGTCCATATAGCTTATATGTAAAATGTCCAAGTGTAAAAAGGCCCACAATTTTGACAAATGTCAAACTAGAGATATCAAAATTGGCCTATAAGTTCATTTTAATATAGGGAATAAGTGTTCTAAGTTTGAATGAAATCCCTCAAGCAATTCTTGAGAAACCAGCTTACCAAAAAACTTTAACCTGTCCATATGCTTATATGTAAAATTTCTAAGTATAAAAAGCCCCACAATTTTGACAAATTTCAATCCAGAGTTACCAAACTTGGTCTATAGGTTCATTTTAATGTGGGGAATAAATTGTTTAAGTTTGAATGAAATCCCTCAAGCCATTCCTGAGAAAACAGCCTACCGAAAAACTTCACCCTAGTTTGGAAACCAAAGCTAACGCCGGGGCGAGTAGAATAGCTTGCCTTTTCTTCGAAAAATCGAGCTAAAATTAAAAATCATTTTTTTTAAAAGTCTTACCCCGCAAATCTGTTCCTTATGATATAGAAACACTGTATGCAAAGTTTGATCAATAAATTCCTAGGGGTAGCTCAAGTGCCTAAAAAATTACCAAAGTTATAAAAATACAACAAATTACATGATTTTTACGAGTATATTTCTAAATTTATTTTAAACAATACAGTATTTATTTTGAACACAGTAATAGTGATCCGACAACTTATTTTAATAAGAATATGGTCTTTTTGCTGTATGCTTTATTGGCATCTACCAACAACGATCAAGATTTGAAAAAAAGCAGACGCAGACTGAACTAAAGTTGTGCCGTAAAAGACCATGTATAACATGCAGATTTTCTCCCTCATTTTCGATGTCAAAAATTTGGTGCGCGTTATACATGGTAACAAGGATTTTGGCTCGTTTTTCTGGACGAAGACTATTGTGTATATGTATAGCATTTATAGATATCAATAACGATTGCCATGTTAGACATACCTTAAACATTATTTTTGTTTATTTTCAGGTATGTATCCCATATCCGAAGACATAGTTTTTGTTACTGATTTAATAAAGGAAGCCATTTTGTAAACATTAAAAACCATCACTCTTCTATATTGCATTTGCAACAAAACTTGTGTGTCTACATGTGTGAAAATGCTTTAACAGTTGTCTTTGTAATTGATGTGTGAACAAACTTACCACAATCTGTCGTTGTGATTTCACGCTCAGAAATAGGTGTTGAGTATGCCGAGTAGATAATGATTACTTGAAAAAGTGAAAATATGATAATTACAACACACGTTATGTATAAATATTGAACATCTGCCCATGATCATTATAAACTACCGCAAGGAAGAAGAATTTAACGGATTTGACTCATCTGACATCGACAGAAGAATGATATTAATGTACCAGATCACTAGCAAAGAAATGGCCAATATCAAGGCTACCCGTTTGTAATGAAAGAAATGTCACAAAAATTGTCAAAAAATCAGTGTAATTTAACCATCGCTCTTCGTCACAAGGCGATTTCTGCTCGGTGCTGGTAAGTGGCGACTCTTTATTGAAACATATGAAAAACTTATTAAAACTTTTTTTCCCAATTTTTCACTGAAAAAAAATGGGTGCGCGTTATACATGGCTGCGCGTAATACATGGTCTTTTACGGTGTTTAAAATCCTCTATCTCCCTCCCCCTCACTTTGGGTAGCAAGTATGTATAAATCAAAGACTGAACTAATGATCTACCATTTACCAGCTGAAACTGCTGAAAATATGAAAACTTATTACAAATGAACATGTGCATGTTGGAATGTGAAAGAAATTTACGTACAATGTAGTCCTCAAGACACTAAAATATCAAATACTAAAGTAACATATTAAATCTTATTGACAACTCTACCTATTGAATCATAATGAAATGAAATATTAAAAGTAAATATGTGCAAGTAAAGTGAATACACAGTAGTCTCATTCTTTCACATAATTGTTATTTACTATGTTATGCATAGAATAACTCCTGTTCTGGTAAAATAACTTAAATTTTTAAATGCAACTGTTATCAGAGAAAAGAGACAACACAATATAAACAAGAAGACCATAGCATTTTGGCAAAGATTCAGATAATCTTCTGATGGCCGCCATCGGAAGCAAGCTCATCAGGTATTCTGTATGTAACAAAGATCCGCCTAAGGCAGGAGATGAGCCCGGTAGCACCTTAATATGATCTTTACACAATAGGCCAGTTAAAGTAATAATCAACAACCACTAGATAAGTGTGCCCTTTGTAGGTGAACTAAAAGTTATTTCAGCACACAGACACTGAAATGGATATCCCGGGTCATTCAGTGAGATAGGTGGTGCACTGGGGTTTGACTGGGGGAGCACTGCCGTTGCAGTGATTACAACTGGAACAGAGAAAGTTATGGCAGGTGTGATGATGCCAGGCCAAAATACCAATGATTCAGCTCTAGTAATCAATGATGTTACTCCTTGATGTGCGGCATGTAGGGCATCAAGAACTATACTGCAGAACTGCTTTTACAGTAATACTGTTGCCTAGTCAGCCTGGTCAGTTCAAACAAGTGTGAACATGACTTGTCTGAACATGAATTTGTTGACATTTTGAATTGTCAGCAAAACAATGAAATCTGGGTGATTGGTTCTTGGTCTTGAACACCAATTATTGAATGTCGAGTTGTGAATATGATGATTGAAGGAAATGTCACTTTACTTTGTAGTTAAATTTATAATATATTATTCTTAATTTATTATGAGAATTAATTTACAGGTAGTATGCAAAATAATAAGGCGACTGTACCGCTGGAGCTTTGGGGCCCAATATCAGAAACTTCATAATCATTGAGCTACCCCTTAATATTGTTCAATTGTGCTCACATTTTGCCAAATGTATTTATATATATATATATATAGGAACAAAATGAGAGGGTAAGAAGATCATATTTCAAAAGTTCAAAAATAAGCTCCACCCGATGGCTTATGCCTGAACAGGCAAGCCTTTCTAAACAAGAGGGCCATGATTGCCCAAAGCGCTCACCTGAGAACTGGTATAGATGAAGACCATACTGTTGTGAAAGGTTTGAAAATTAAGGTATCAGAACAATACACAGAGGGGGTAGGATCAATTTTAATTTAAAACATCGGTCAGTGCAATGGGCTAACTTAAGTATGAGTTGGGTAGTGGATGTGCATATTTTTGCTTATGGTTCTCAAATCATTTTTCTTGATATTCTTACCTGACCCTTTTTTCATAAAGTCATTGACAATTCTGGAAAATGCACAAACAGTACATTTTGATGTCTTTTTCACAAACAGTTTTGGAAAACTAGCTGCAATGTGATAATTGCGATGGCTGTGCTATAAGGTAATTTTGCTGTTTCTTTGATAATTTTCTTTCCAATGATGATAAATTATGTTAATGCAGGCTCTGAAGACATCAAAGTTGCATGTACAAATAACTGCATGCAAGTCTTGGAAATCAAATTCTATCATACAATTTTTATGGTCATGCGCAAACTGTGTAAGTTTGGTCAACATTGAATCAAAAATGGTGTGTGCAAGCCAATCATTGATAACTTGTTGATGTTTTTTTCCAAACACAAGGGGCAATAACTATGGTGTTTCTGGCCCGATCATGCTTATATTCGACTTCACCTGTAGTCTTATGTTAATAGACAAACTGTACATGATTCATGAAGATTGGATGAAAAATGAAGTCTCTATCCTGAATAATGTCCATTTTGGCATATTTTTTTCAGAAACAATGGGCAATAACTGTGGTGTTTCTGGTCTAATCTTCCTTATATTCGACTTCACCTTTGACCTTATGGTCATAGACAAACTGTGCAAGATTGGTGAAGATTGGATGAAAAATGAAGTCTCTATCCTGTATAATGTCCATTTTTGCATAATTTTTTCACAAACGAAGGGCAATAACTCTGGTGTTTCTGATCCGATCTTGCTTATATTCGACTTCAACTGTAATCTCATGGTAATAGACAAAATGTGCAAGATTGGTGAAGATTGGATAAAAATGTCTCTCTCTATCCTGAATAATGTCCATTTTTGTATATTTTTTAATAATCAAAGGGCAATAACTCTGGTGTTTGAAACACGCTCTGGCCCATTTTTGGCATCTGCTGAGATCTGATGGTCAGACACAAACTGTGAAAGTTTGGTTAAGATTAGATGGAAAATAAAGTCTATACATTGAAAAAGGGCACTTTTGCACTTGTTTTGCATGAAAAAGGGGCAATAACTCTGGTGTTACTGGTCCAATTGGGCCCATTATCGAACTCGTCCAAGATTTTATTGTCATACACAAACTGTGCAATTTGGGTCAAGATTGAATAAAAAATGAAGTCTTTATCGCGATAACGGTCTAAATTGTTGACAGCACTTTGATGCTGGACGACGGAAGGACGAACAACGCCGGAGAGGTCCCCTATACCAATAGCTCACTGAGCACTTCGTGCTCAGGTTAGCTAAAAACAAGAGATGTTTGTTAAACATGTATGCCCCCCGACTTGCAGCCAAGTTGTGAATATGTGCAATTGTTAAGAATTTTTTTTTAAATGCAAGCCCAAGCGAGGTCTCGATATATGGTATCTATGTATGAAGTTTCATTAAAATATCTGGATGCATTGTCAAGTTATTGAGCGGAAACCCATTTTTCTATATTTAGTAATGGTGACCTTGACCCCAGCCACCCCATATGAAATCCCAGAGAGGTCTCAATATGAGGTATCTATGTATGAAGTTTCATTAAAATCTTGATGCGTTCTCAAGTAATTGAGCGGAAACCGTTTTTCTATTTTTAGCAACTGTGACCTTGACCCCACCCACCCCATATGCATTCCCAAGCGAGGTCTCGATATAAGGTATATATGTATGAGGTTTCATTAAAATATCTCTATGCTAAGTTATTGTGCTGAAACCGTTTTTTTCTATTTTTAGTAACGATGACCTTGACCCCACGATGCCTTCTCAAGTTATTGAGCGGAAACCGTTTTTCTATTTTTAGTAATGGTGATCTTGACCCCACCCACCCGATATGCAATCCCAAGTGAGGTCTCAATGTAAGGTATCTATGTATAAAGTTTCATTAAAATATCTCAATGCGTTCTAAAGTTATTGAGCGGACACCGTTTTTCTATTTTTAGAAACGGTGACCTTGACCCCACCCAAACCATATGCAATCCCAAGCGAGGTCTCAATATAAGGTATCTATGTGTGAAGTTTCATTAGAATATCTCGATGCGTTCTGAAGTTATTGAGGGGTAACCATTTTTAGCAATGGTGACCTTGACCTTTGACCTCAAAATTTATAGGGTTTTTCCTTTCCTCCCAAGTAACCAGCGTACCAACTTTCATGATCGTAGGTCAAAGCGTCCTAAATATATTGTGTGGAAACAAAATGGTCTACCGTTTATCTATTTTTAGTAATGGTGACCTTGACCCCACCCATCCCATATGCAATCCCAAGAGAGGTCTCGATGTAAGGGATCTATGTATAAAGTTACATTAAAATATCTCAATGCGTTCTCAAGTTATTTATATTTTTAGCAACGGTGACCTTGACCTGTTGACCTCAAAATTAACAGGCTTCTTCCTTTCCTCTCAAGAAACCAGCGTACCAAGTTTCATGATCGTAGGTCAAAGCATTCTCAATATATCGTGCGGAAACGAAATGGTCTACGGACAGACCTACCGACCGACTGACCGACGGACAGTAATGTTGCAAAGCAAGATACCCCCACTTCTTCGAAGGGGGCATAATTATTGTGAAGACTCACTGGTCAAGGTCAAAGTGAGGTTGGGTGATATCGGTGGAATGGGAATAGTCATAAGCAACAACTGTTTAAGAATATATTCCAAGTGTTGTAGTAAGCGGTCTTCATGCTAGACAAAATGATAAAATAGAGTTTACCTCATACAGAATAATGTACAGAATAACGGACTGGCAAACAGGGCAATTACTATATGCCTTCCACATCAAGATGCCCAGGGCAAGACAAAAGGGTCACAAATGTGGGATTAATTGCCTTTAGGAGTACACGCTATTCATGCTGTGGGGACCACAGATTCCTGTTACAATCTATATTTACTGTTCGTAGACATATTCCCTGTAAAAAGTGTATATATAATTACGTAATTACGTATATGGAACATAAACATTGTTACAGGCTCCTGTAGTGGGAGCATTGTACAACTGCTATTTATAGAGCGTGCAGCCTATGTAGTGTAAACAAAATAGTTAATTCATTCTGTGAATGAATATATTCTGTTAATGACATATATATACATGAGAAAATGTGTTCAAAATTATGCTCAGTTCCAGAGTGTATGTCGAGCATATGTTTATGACTTTATTTTAACCTCTTATGTTCACAATTCTGTGAAAAAAAGCCTAAGGCCAACATTTTTTTATCTTTTGTTTTACGGGAGCGCTGACCCTAAATTTTGACAAATTCAAATAAAAGTAACTTTTGACAATTTTATTTAGCACAAATAAAATCTATGCCGAGAGCTAAAATGTTTTGTACCAAGTTCCAATAAAAATTACTATTTCCATTTCTTTCCTGATGGAGACGAAACTCTTTGAGTACTAATATAAATTAGGCAAAATGTACGGACTGGTTTATGTATAGAACACAGTTTATAACACAAACCATTAATTTCCAATAACCAATCTGGCACAGTCTGCCAGGTGCGTGGTTTCATCTCGGAAAATCTTTACCAATTTTGTGAAAACAACGCACTGTTTGTCAGCATTCACTGTCTTCTTAAAGATGATTGCTAGCATGCTGGTGTGCTTCTCCCGGATTTTTTTTGAAATTTTGGGGACGTACGTAGGTACGGACATGTGCAATGCATAATGCCTCCCATGTTGTGGGGGCATAAAAAAAATATGTGAATAAGTCTTCTTAAACTAGATGTATAAATGTTATGATAATTTAATTTATAACATAAGACATTAAATTGCATTCTTACCAAATATCGTCAACTCCCCTAAATTCGCGACTACCATTGATTCGCGGATGTTGTTATTGTCACGTGATCGTCTATGGCATTTGCACATGCGCATATACGTGGCCGCTGGAATTTCTTTATTCATGTCCAATGGACCATGTGACCGAATACTGTGTGAAGATACTGCATTTTAAACAGACAAAAGCATTGGACCTGATACCTGATATAAAAACACCATCATTTCTTATTCCCAAAACACCAGGAAGTTACATTTTGTATTTTTCAATAAAAATACAACCGGAAATATTTGTTTTTGTCCGATGTTGTGGTAGAACTTCCATATATGGGACATGATTCGGCAGTGTGTTGTAACTAAGGCCGAGCAAAGTTTTTTTTTGTTTTTCAGTACCTTAATTTTGAGTGAAGTTTAGCCTTTTTTTTTATAGTATTATGGTTACACAAGAGGCATTTAGGAAATTGTACAGGCTCTATTAACCTACAAATTAAAAACACACCCTACAATAGTATACTGAAAACAAAATGAAAACAGTAATTGATTATGTTTTTCTTGCTTAAACTTAATCATCCTGGATTTTAGATTCTATAAGCCACCTTAAAAGAAATAATCCATTTACCTAAAAACGTTTTCCCCACTGGTATAGTATTACTTAAATGTGCATTTGTGATAAGGAAGAATTACATTTCAGATTTCTTTTTTTAAATAAAATTCACTGTTTAATACGATAATCCAAAACTTGTTGCACATGCGGCCTAATTGAATATTATTTTCTAGGAATGATGGGTAGACGTCATATCTGCGAATCAATGATAGTTAGATAAGATGGCGACTGCTTGACACTTACGTAAACAATGTTGACCTGATAAAAGTTTTAAACGTTGTTTTGGATAAATAAGTTAAAAAAACAGCAGTATATATATTTATTTTCAAATATTTGTTCTAAATGTTATGTTCAACTTCTTGAAATAATTTGATTATTGACATTAAATGTTAGGGTCGCGAATTTACGGTAATCGAGGATATCAGTATCACATGACAATCTTTTCTGCCACGTTATTATAATACCGAAAACAACAGACGATTTTCAGAAAATTTTACTTTCGGTTTCAATTCAATTTCTGTTGACAATCGTTAAACACCTACATTACTCACAGAGTTTGTTGGCGAAACAAACGCCGAATGCACGAAAAACTTCGTAATATTTGTCGACCGAAACAGCGGTTTCCGCAGAACTAATCAAACGTTTCCGGCGTATTAATCTGCGGCTTTAAAATGAAAGTGTAAAACGAGGGGTCGACGCGAGCTCCAATACTTTCCGATAATGTGCAGATTACTTCAACGCTGTACCAAAACAAAAAAACAACGTTTCTATTACAAAACAATTGTACACACAAATAATGCTTTACAGTATCCCTAACTTATTTTTGACAAGACAAGACAAGACAACTTTTATTTATAGTCATGGTATGCAACAAATAATATTAGCTATTTATAGCTATTGACCGACTTAAAAATCCACAGTATAATTGTAACATTCACAATTAAATAAAAAAAACAGTATACACATTAATATAAATAACAGTAGTGATTAAATAAGTTAAACTTTTAACAATAAATATAAGACTAATGAAAAACATAAGTTATTATGAAGACTGTCCTTTTAATATAGATTAGGTATGTGTAGGCAAATCAAACAATAGAATTGTATGACTGATGTTATTGTGCCTTAATCTTAGTAAATTAATTATTATACTTTTGATGCAGACATCAGATTATGTGAAGTTGCACTTAATAAATACTAACAACAGAATCCATAAAAACGTACACAAATAGAACTAATACAATAAAGATAATGTTACTAGCAACAATTACGATAACATAATCCATCAGAAGTACTTATGTGGATACAAATGTAACAACACCATTAATAATAACAGTTGCAGTCCTATGTAATAAACAGAGTTTAAGTGAAAAAAACAAAACATTTTTATGTTAAAATATGTATAGCTATGTATATATAAAGTTATACTTACTGTACATTAACGAAATTCACACAAATTGAAAGGAAAATTTTCATAGATCTTAAGTACAATGCCATATTAAGGTTTAAACAGTAAATTAAACATTGACTATTTCAAAAATAAAATGGAAACTTATTAAATTGCATACATAACATTAAGGACAAGAACAAATCTTCAAAAATAGAATGTACTAATATAATGAATCGTCGCAAAGAGTTTTTTACTAGTACTATAAAATACATTCGATAAAAAGAACAAGTTGTAGGCCTACTGGAGAGAATGAGAGAATTAAGAATAAATTCAGAGAAATAAATGGACAAAGAAAAATGTAGACAATAAGATAGAATGAACAGTCAGAAAGAAAAGGACAAATTGAATGGATAACTTGTTAGCACTGGGCGAATACTGATCGAATTACTTTTTATATGGGAAATATTCGCTGATTTCCAAATTACTGCATAAAACAACGGTTATATCAACACATGCGTATGTGGGGTGGGGTGGGGTTCCGGGTCACTTGAACGGACATCATTGTTCAAGGGGATATGCCAAGCAATTTCTTGTGTATATGATTTATGATTTATGGAATATCTCCATGGGTTGGTTGGGTCAGTAGTCTCATGCACCATGTAAGACAATTATTTATTGACCAATATGAAGTATTTGTTACACAAATAAATGTATATTATTGGCAAGCTTTTTGTACAATTTCAAACTGAAGACTGGTGCTAGCCATTGGGCGAACAAAAAAGACCCTTCAATGTTTTAATGTTTCAGATTTTGATCTCATTAATATCATTATTACTGTTGATCGATGTAAGCATGTAAAGCATACGAATATGTTATATGTATTGTATGTATTCAAATGTTGTCAGATTGTAAAATATGTCATTTTAATAGAAGCAGAGACAATTATTTCCATATTTATAATGTTTTTTTTTTAAAATACGTTTATATTCAATGATCTATAGTGTCCTCCACATAATAGTCTAAAGTACCATTCAGCTTTATGTTTACAGACGGCATATCATCATTTTGCTATAGTATTATGTGTTTCAGAGTGTTGAAGTTATCATTGGAATGGTGCTACCGGTATATCTTATGCTAAAAGTATGTGTTTTGTCACTCTTATATTCTTAGGTTGTTAATTGTATCAATATGCTTATGATTGTTATCAAATTGTTGATCTGATTGTTAATGGTGATAGATGTATGTTTAGAAACTATGTACAATTAACACATTGCGTACGTGAATGAATTTTGGATTGTTTATCGCATTCCGGTTAATTACAGATTTAATTTATTTCGCGGATTATTTTAATTCTTTTAAGTGGTAATTTTATGTTTAATTTTACCATTCAAAGGCATTGGCAAACGTTGATAAATTATGAGATGATTTATTGTTGCAGTCGAACATCTGAATGACCATGTATAAGCTATATGGCGTTGTACCTGTTAATATATATTGACCCACATCCTACATGAAATATAAATAAGATTACAAACGTGGGAAAATCTTCAATAGGCCCTAACTATTATGTTGTGATTATTTGTTGTCCAGTTTCCAGAAATGAATATATCTTCCTAGTGATGTTGTTTGACAACTAATAAGTCAGAATGACAGTTAAAAATGCTTTTAAAACAAACATTAAAGGAAACTATAGCAGAAGTGTCAAGTGACTCGGAACACACTTAACTGATTCGGAACCCCTGCAATCAGTGCATACACTTCAACAAAATATTTAACAACAAAACTTAATGTTACCAAAACTTTCAAACACGCATATTGAAGCTGAGATATCTGTCTTCTTAAGTATCTTTAAGTTTACGTTATTGAAAGTACATTTAAAATGAAGATAGTGGTTTTGTCGATAGTGTCCCGGAACTACCCAATTGATAGTAAGCAACAAAAAAATCATTTATTATACTCATAAAAAGGAAGAAACTAGTAAATAATGTCATTACATAACACTGAGAAGATTACAAATCATGTACGTTTAAAAATAGGATGGACAGTGTACTTAAATATAAATAGAGTGGACAGTGTACATAAATTGAAATGTATATCTAATTATGTTATAGTTTAATCAAATAAAGCGAAACTAAAAATATATATTACGTTGGATGTCCGAAGCATGTATTCACGTAAATGAGTGTAATAAATCAGCATTATGTGTTGAAAATTCTTGAATAAAACACCTAAGTGCATAGTGTACAAATAATTTCAAAATTTGTGCAAGTTTTCAGGTGCAAACGGCGAAAAAAAGGAACATGGTATAACTAGTTTTTGGTCGGGTACTCTGCGCATATTCTGCAGTTCATATTTAATACGTATATATGTGTATACCACGAAACTTTACCTTGAATCTACGAGATCCGACGCTATTTTGTGTGGCCATTGTACTTACATGGTCATGTGGTTTATCCACCCTGAAATATGTATTTTGAACATGTTCAAAATACTGCTACGTTATACCACAAAGTACTTACAAATAGTGATACACGTTGCACATCGTAGAACAACGTGGCCATTAATTAGCACAACGTGAACAGAACGAGAGGCCTGTAAATTGCTACGCTATTTATAGGTTTATACACGGCTATGGTGCCCCTTTAGGCCAAATCGATCGACATTTTATAAGATACTTTCGAGAAGGACTTTCATGGGATGTCGATATCCGTACGTCAAATACACAGGGATTGCGCTAGTTTGATATGAAGGAGAGACTATAGTGATTAGCATAGCCATTTTTATAGAGTTTATAACAAAAGCTGACATCAAGAAGTTTCATTCTTATTGGTATCTGTGGACAACTTCAATAACGTTTTCACATGGGAACTGCAGTCAATTGCTACACAAGGAATTTGTGATAAGTCGCCTTTTTCATGTGTCGACATGCTCCCTGGATTTCTGGGCTCCAGGGGACAAACACCAGAGAGCCTGATGGCACAAATGTTGACCTGCCTTAATGAATCTAGTGGATTTCTAAAAGTCTAACGAAATAAACTGATATAAAATGAAAATGGAGCTTAGCATATTGTGTCACACATTGTACTTGATTGGTTTGTTGTACAACAGTACTCTTCAATTTTAGTGTTGTCAAGAGGGAAAGTTAAGTAAAGTTATTCGAATGAGTTTGTGACAAGTTTAAAAGTATTATTTTCACAACAAAGTGATCAGAATTATATTGTAGTACCACACCATGGATGTGGGATTTAATATAATTTGTAAGTGAAGTTTCTACTAGGAAGGTCAAAGATCAAGGTCACTATGACATATATTTATTAGCAAAACTATGCACAATTAATAGTTTAATGTTTAAAAGATTACCTTATTTGTGACAAATTGACTTTTGGCTTTAATAATTGGACTTTTATGTAGCAACTGTGGTACAATTACACTTTTTATCATTGTCTTAAAAAACATTGGATATTTTTAAATTCGTATATGTTCTCAAATTCTTTAAATACTTAAAAAGTAAAGTATGTAAAGTAAAAAAAAAGCCAGTCACTTTTTGAATCAATACATACTAGAAAAACTAAATATGTTCTCTTTCTGTAGGCAATCCCTATAGCGTAAAGACCTAAATAATAGTGGTTTTAAATTTAGTTTAGGTGGAAACGAGTAGTTAGATCCTTTTTGGTATTGATAAATATGGACCTTTCACACCAACATATAGGGTTCTTGTTAAATGTACATGTATGTTAAGTAAAGTGCATGTGTATCTGTTTATATTATAATATTTTGCAAGTATCGAATATTACATGGTTTCAAATTAATTTCAAGCAACCTAATGACCTTGACCCTTGCCCAACATAGCGGAGACTTCGCCTGAGTGATTTAAGTACCCTGTGCCTGGAATGTTTCATTTGTCTAAGTATGAGAGTTCATAAGTTGTGATTTGACATTTTGCATAAAAGGAATTCTGTTGGCACTGTATTTATTCCATATATGGTATGTGACATTGTTAAATATGAAATTGCATTCCTGGGCTTGACCAGTACACATTCCAGTCTTTTCCTGTGAATTCATGTTTATGGTATATATTTGTTATTAATAACTTTAAATTTTCAATTTCATTTTAAAGGACTAATTGTTCTGATAGTTACATAATAACATTTGAGCTCACCTGATAGTTACATAAGTACATTTTAGCTCACCTTTAGCGAGCAACTGTGTGTAGTCTTCATCTGTGGTTCATTGTCTGACGATCGGTTGTTAGCAGTTTCTTCAAACAACATCTCCTTACTCGCTTGGCCACAGTTGATGACACTTGGTAGGGATGTTCCTTGGATCGTCCACTTTCAAAGTTGTTCATAGAGTTGATTTCTATGGAAAACTCTTGTATGCATGTCTTGTTCAGTAGCTTTGATACTTGCTATGTAGCATTATCTAGTGAACTTCTACCAAGGTTATTCATATAAAAGTTGATCCTCTTAACCACAAAGCAGAATCTGGAGCAACCAAGATTTACCATAAAAATTGCCAAAGCAACAATTGACTGCGTTTGAGCAACATAGGGTCATCATGTCCCTCTTGTTTAATATTATTAATATTTATACAAGTATTATTAAGATTTGGTCGATACGTGTTGAAAAAATGCTGGTCATGAATATTTTGAAAACTTAAACAGGTTTTTTTTGCTTATTTACCCTGGCTGTATTTGAGACCAGTTTTGGAAAAAAACTTTAAGTTTGGTTTGTGAGTAAGGAAATGTTGTACTACATTACCTTTCAGTTTTAACGCTATTTTATTCAGATATAGTAATTTGAGCTGTACAAAACATACAAGCATTTTAAGCATTCTGACGAATCTTTCTCGTAGATGCGTCTGGAGACTATAGTGCCTAATTCGGGAAATAAAGGCAGTCTTCTGCTCTTGTCGAGAAGAACAGATCCTAGAGATCCGAGTCACAGCACAGCGTACGGAACGTTACTTGGGCCAGAGAGACACATATGTCATCCTGGAAAACATTGCACATGTAGTTACGGCTCCCCCAAAGTTCCGGATGATTGAACATTTGGTTATTCTTGCCATGTGGTGCATTTGAGTTATTGAGTTATTTGAGCCATATTCCTTCAATGCGCTTAACATTATTGTTTAAAAAATGCTCTTAAAATTTGTTTTAATTTGTTAGTGAACTGGTAACACAGAACAACATTTTTGTTCCGGCATATCTCACGATGTCACGAACACAAATATGAACTGCACATACTTATTAAAAATAAGCTATTATGAATATATGCTTTCTTCATAGAGACTCTATTTAAAAAAACGTTTACTTTATTAGATAATTTAAAATCGTTTAGATACCAAAATTACCTTCTAGGTCACATGTTCGAAGAATATTGCACATCACGAGTCCGCACCCTCAGTATGCTTGCAAATCATCGCTGCCTCAATATTCGATAGCCTAGTTGCCACCAGACTGTTCGAGTTCGTTGACAATGCAATCTTTAACTGTCTTTATATTATTATAGTCTCTCGTCTTCAAAACAAACGAGCGCAAGACCCTGTGTATTAGACGTACCGATATAGCCATGTGTGATCAACATAACAAAACATAATTTGTCGATAGGAAAGTCCTTGAAAATATCTTACAACATGATCGTTTATGTCGGCCATGATTATTATAAAACAAATATACGGAACAATATGATTTGTTCTCTAACTCGTTGAAACGGGTTAACTATGTTGAGGGAACGAGATACAAACTCGACATAGTATCTCGTTCCCTCGACTTAGTATATCGTTCCCTAAACTTAATATCGCGTCGTTCCTTGGACTTAGTATCTCATTCCATTGACTTAGTATCTCGTTCCCACGAGTTAGTATCTCGTTCCCTCGAGTTAGTATCTCGCTCCATCGAGTTAGTATCTCGTGGGAACGGGATAAAAAAGAACAGTGCATGTCACCTCTGTGTCACCGTAGTACGACCAGACTCGAAACATCTGAAACAAATGAAAGTGGCGAAAGACGCCAGGAGATTTTTCATTTTTACAACTGGACTCTAAGGGAAAGGGATTTACTGGTTTCTAACCTAATAAGTAATCACTCGGATTGTCGCTAGGTAACAAACAACAAATCAATGTGATATTTTTAGCTCACCTGAGCACGTAGTGCAAATGAAAATAATTCTGAAATTTAGGATAAAGAGTAATGTTTTTTATAATTTAGAAAAGATTGCTTTAAAGTGTTGTCAAATGTTGCAGGCTACACAATTGGTTGACGCAAAGAGAGTTTTATTTTAATGATACTTTGCATTAATTATCTTCCTATTATTAAATAGTATGCAGTTAGATTAAAGAAACAGTAGCACACTATACACCTGTAGATTCTTCAGCAGATGTACTGTGTAGAACTGGCTGGCGAGAAATATTGCACGACGTGAACTTCTAAAAATTTTGAAAAAAAAAGAGAAATTGTATAATTTTAATTCATGAAACTGAAAAGCATTTTTTGAATATTTTGACACAAAACTTGCAATATATATTGTGTAACTCTAAGTAGTATTTAGCATGTGTTTTTCACGCTTTGTGCCAAAACATCACACCGGCCTTCAGGATACATTGACCAGTTCAAAGACAAATCGGCGTGACATAGTTTTTCTAAACATTAATGATTTGGGTTGTGCCAATATACACTGTGACATTTCAAGATTTGCGATAGTTTGTAGCAAAAAATCTTGACGATAAGTATAATTCTCTTTTACAAGCACACACGACATCAGCAAAACTATATATGGAGTAGCCATCCAGTCAAAAGAACCTATACGCGAAACCTCTTTAATAAATATGTAATTGTTGTCCTTAAATTATAACGGCAGGGCAGTAATACATTTGTGACTACAGTTTCATTTAACTATTCCTGCAGTTACAATTTATACTAACTGTCAAAAAACAACTGTGGTATTTTATTTCTATCAATTTATTTGCTTTAATAGTTATCTTTAGTTTATGAGAACGTTAAGTCGGAACATACATGAACAATACACCAGCTCGATGACAAAGCATGATTTTCTTTAAACGCAGCCGCAACATCAGTATTATACGAACATTATTATATTATATAAAATATATATTATTTATAATAGTTATATGAGAACAGAGTATACATGCGTTTATTAAAATGACTTTTAATGTGAATTAAACTTAATAATGATGACTTTTTGAATGTTTCAATCTGTCGTGTTGAATACGCTGAATGTGAAGTCGAGTGATTGTATTGATTAAAGAGCCCATGTCAACGAAATGTGATCTCCTTTAGCAATTTTAATTTTATTATGTTAAAAAAATGAGCAATGCAAAGGCATACACAATAAATAACGTATGAATTATTTACTATATTATGAGAATTTTGAAAGAACCAATAAAGAAAAATACTTGAAATAAAGAAAACCCAGGGTGGGTATCGAACTCACGACGACGGAGTCGTTAGAACAAATAACAGTGTATAGACAGCGCTGTAACTAAATGCGCTATTCTGTATTGTGAAAATCAATGAGATACTATCGTTTTATTCGATACCCATCAATCTGACCTCAAAGTGTAAACAACAAAAGGGCCAAACAAACACAACCTAAATTATATAATGATTTTTTTTCTCAGAATGCATAAACTATTGCTTCATTATATGTACATTATTGTTACCTTTATTATATGCCAATATTAATATTTAATTTTCATATTTTTTTTACTGCAGCTGCCCCTTTAGGACCCTTTTCGTTGACATAGTCCCTTTAATAATTACAAGGCATTATAACTGAAGTTGTTGCAATTATTATCACACGAAGAGGAAAGACGTGCCTGTTGTCAATTACAGATAATCCATTTTTAACAATGAACCCCACTTCATCAGCTGCACAGATGACAATCTATACAATTCAAAACGACATTATTGAGAGAAAAAAACTAACCTAACTACACAATGGCAATTTACATTTTATAATCTGATTTTATTACGTGGCAATATAGTTTTTAACGCCGCATTTTGAAGATTATAAATCTCCAAGCGATGTCTGTGTTCAAGTTATATTTCTAATGTTGACACAAATATTATAGTAAAACGAGGAATGCAGGATTCAATTTAATGAAGTTTTACGAATACTTTCGTTTAATGTTTGACTTTTTGGAAATAGCATATTATTATGTATAACACTCGTGTTTGCTGGTTCTGGCTTCTTAAACAGAAATTAAATTTAGCGAATTTTATTTTTTTCTCATAAGAACACTGAACGAGCTATAAGCGCAACATAACATTTTACCAATAAACATTTATAAGTTTATAACCACTGTATTATAATATGGCATACCTCTCTTACTGTCCAGATTGTCCATGATAACGCGTCGAGGTTTTCAATTTAAGTGATTATACGGTCATTAAGGTCACTTCATACAATTTTATTTTATTTACTGGTTCTAATGTACAATTGTAATATTATTGCATTTTAAATATATTCTGCAAAACACACCTTAACGGGTCTTAAGCGCCTATTGTTATATAGGTTATTTGGACGAGTCGATAAGATCCATCGGATGATATTGAACAGTGCACTAACATTTTCAATAACTACTAGTACAAACGAATGTTATAACAGTCATTGAATTTTATTCTTGATTTCTAATATTCAAATCTGTAGACTGATTTTCGTTTAAACAAAATCTCAATAAACTTTTCGAATCTGTTCTCTTCAATTTAAACTTGTGTTGCTTTAAACATCTGAATAAAGTGAGTTGTGCCCTATGTTACGCTATAGCGAACAACTGCTGTGCCTTCAGCTTTTTTTGTACGCATACAATTAACGTTTTATGCAAATACTACACCGTTTATAAATAGCAAGTGGAATCCGGTTTCAATGACACGAGTACATACGGTGTTAAAATCACTAAATTTCAAAGCGGATGTCTATGATACGAATAGGGTAATCAATCCATTTTCTTCAGTAAAGGTAAAATATTTATTGCGTTTTGCATTAATTGTGTTCAGCTTGTGAAAAGATGCATGCGGATTTTTCAATATTTTAGTCGTTGAACTAATACTGATATATAGCTATAATATCAAGGTGTTCAATCTTTCATATTTGTTTTATTCAGGTCATAACAATATTCGTGAAACGATGTATGATTTAAATTCTTTGTTATACGTATACTGTACATAATAGTGGTGCTCTAACTGAATATTAATACAAGTTGAGATAATGTTGATTGTTTGCGGTGCAAATGCATACGCAAATGGAGAATAACATTGTCGAAAGGACAATCCACACACATCTTTCCTATCGTTTCTTCCTCTTTCGTTTTCTCAAAATACCTTCGGTTTTCAAAAAATAAAAATGTGGCGACAGGCCTCATTTATATAGTTCGTAGGACTACTTTGGACATTCTGCTTTTGAACGAAATAGTACAGCTTTTGCAGATTAACGAATGCAGTGTGTAGTTATTTCAGTGGATATTTTACTCACATGTATATGTAGTCTTTTGTTGTTGTTGTTGTTGTTTTTTCAAAAGAAAACTTTAAATAAATGACACGAACTTGCTGACACATAGATCAAATAACGCGGATGAATTGCGTTGTCGAAGGACAACCAATAACCGGTGTGCATTTAGATTAGAGTAATATCTTTCATCGTTTTGTTAAATATAAGACAATTGTCCGTTGTATCTGCTTTGTTTTAAAGTATAAATGGTCCCGTTTAATGTTTAATGTAGAAATAGATTATTAAATACGCCGTTTTGAAAAAAAAAGTGTAGTGAAGAACATGAAAGAAGCTTGTTTTGTTTAAATAAGTTTCGATTACAAGCCTTGTTTGGGAAAATAAGTATTAAACATTAGAATTAGAAGTGCTGTTTTTTCATTCAGTCGCGGGTTAGACTGTGACAACTGGTGCTACTGTAAATAACGTGTTCAGCTCCTATCATCGTGGGACTTAGAGTAAAGGTTTGAGTTTTATAAATGTATAATGTAATATATTTGAAATACAGTTATTTGTTATTCAATTGCGATTAAATCGAGAATTCAAATAACACCAGGCACTTTTATCAAGATTTGTATTTTCCTCCAGACAACAATAAGATGTACAATCAGGCACACCGACATGTTTCAGGTAATGCTTAACTTACATTTATTTTAAACTCTATTCGATACTTTTAGTACATAGTTTTATACATTTGAGTATAACTCTTGTTGCCTACTTACATTTCGTCATATGATGACGAAATTTAACACAACATTTCACACACTATTTTTTATTAGCTATATTTTGGGTTTCTACTATGACAGTTAGGATACAGATCTGTCCGGATTAACACATTGTGTATTTTGGCAATAACAACCCTTAAGTTATGAACCCCTATTTTGCGTGATACCTGTATAATTTAAATGATTAAACTCTATCGCGGCTGTACTGTTCAGAGATTAATACAAAGAAAGTACAGCTAATCTTGGCAATTTTCTTGTTTGTCTGCAATTTAATGACTAAAAATGAGTGTCGTAGTGCAATGCGTTTGGTACTATTTAGGTTAATTATTGAATGTTGATAGCTCGAAAAAACAACTGTCACTGAACTTTATGCATGAATATACTACACGCATAATACGATGAATGTATGTTAGTTCCATACTGGAATCGTATCAAATCGTATATAGAATATAAATAAGCTATGCTATTTGTCTTCTTGGATTTTTTGTTGCTATTGATTAATTGCATTTATTTTGCTAGAGAAAAGGAAATCTCTAGATGTTCTCTTACAGAAACAGAAACTTTGCCATATATTTTGCATTAAGTCATCTTATAAAATGGATTCTTTCTGCCCATCAGAACAAGTGTATTTACTTTACTAATTAAATGTAACATTATTTTAATATACACACATTCATAGTAAAATACAGTGTAATTGCAACGTACATGAACTCAATCTTCACTTTACAAAGAATGTAAAAAGTAAACATTATATGTTTCGCAGAGCTTAAATGCAGCGTTTGCGATAGACGTGCAGTCATCGAAGAGCATTGGAAGTGCAGCGTCTGTGCGAACTTCTACTTGTGTTTATCGTGCTATGAATTCAATAATTTTTTTCACGATTACAAACATTCTTTCCTGAGGGCGATACAAACAGCATCGTATGTATCTCATTGCTGCACGTACCTGGCGCTATCACTTACTGTTTCGTGATTCTACATAAACGCATTCGTACATTAATATATTGCGTACAACAATATTATGTACATATATACTTGCATTCATGCGAGTTTTATTAGTAGTTAACAAACTAAGTAAATAAATTCTAAATTTTTAGCTGTATTTACTATTCGATTTATGTTTTATATGTGAAATATTGATATACAGTGACAAATCACAAACATAGATATAGCGTGAATGAACTTGTTGTTCTACACATTAGAATTCCTGACGATAATTCTGGTCTTTACAAACAAGTAGCTGCCGGGGTTTCCATCCAACAACAGAAAACGAACGAAGGTACATTTCTAATAATTATTTGTTAAATAGATGCGCATGTACATCATAATTCTGAAAATGGTATCATGTCATGATTTATGAGGCAGAAGTCTAGTTTTGTTCATATTCATATTTGTCATAGCAATGTCAAATTTATCTTTTTAATCTCACGGCAGTAGGTGTCGCGGAATTATTTTCAGTTTATAATATTATACATATAATTTATTATTTTATTTTCATGTGGTACAAAAGTTTATTTACTGAGGTTTTCGTTTCGACAAACAGTTATATGAGATCCATTGTCGAGTTTTTGGGGCACACACATGTAGGTAACAAAATTTTGTCCAATAAGGTCACGAAACACATATTTGTGACTTGTTTTGAAGGGCATAAATTCGTATTGTTTCGACAACACGATCCGATCAGGTTTAATTACTTTTAGTACTAGTGACACACAGAAGCAAACTTACGAACATGTTTAACATACTAGCATAAGCAGTCCCCATTAGCCCTTTTAATTGGTTAAATAATAAACAATTTATGTAAGCTGAACTTCACGCTCGCATGTGAACATATTTTGGGTACGTTATACCATGTATATAAACGCTAACTAGTTGTTAGTGATATTTCTTTGAAAGCTGTATCATTCATAAGTGTACACAACATTTTTTAGAAAAAAAAAGTTTACCGCCATATGGAGTGTTGAATATATAAAATAAATGTTATCTGCGATTATGTGTAAACAGGTGTTTCCAGAGATCCGTTTAAATGCGAAATCTGCACTGAGTGCCCCATTCAAGGAAAGATATGGAAATGCGACACCTGCGTGGACCACTGCTTATGTTCTTCATGCTACGAGATATTCAAGTTGACTTCATTCGTCGTAAAGTGCAATTCATTCACGGAGATGGAAACACCTATTATTAAACCTGTGTACGTTTTATTTCAATTTCCTATATGCATGACAAAAATTTGAATTAATGTGTTCAAATGTTAAAATTTAACTTTGCGAAATCAAGTTTATATCTAAAATATTCTGTCAAATATATATGTTCAGACAGCGGATAGACTATACTCGACAGCTTCTGAATTTCACTTTATGGACAAAACTAACAGTATGAAAGTTAAATAATAAATAGCGTTGCCCGCTAAAGAGTCATATCCAAGTGTACCATTTTCACACATATGGCCACAATATTGAGCTCTTTGTGTGCCTCAGTAATTATCAAGCGGACAAAGGCTTAAAAAGAGCAATAATTCTATACGAGCCAAACAATCTGTAAAACTATTTAATAATTATCCAATCATAAAAATATGCACGTCGCTTTGATATCTGCTCATTTTTTTAATGCATTTTGTTGGCAGATTCTTCCCAGCTAACGGCACAAGCTCTGGTGGTATTCAGCAGGTTACACCATTAAAAGGTACAAAGTTATACAACTAATATGGAATGTCTGGTATCTCTATGGGGTATCAGCTCTGCGTATTGGTCCACCGTAAAAATCTCTTATCATTATGTGCAATCATTTCTCTCAGCTGACTGAGCAATGGCTGAGTGCACTGTTTCAATTGCAGCAGTGAATGATCTCAGCTGATAGCGGTCGCTATACTGTGTTCTCACTGTGACCACAGCATGGTGCCAATACACACGGGTACAATACCCCCAGATTTGGGGCGGGGGGGGGGGTGGCAAATAAAGAAGGATTAAACTTGGCCTTTCAAGAAATAAATGCAAAATACGCATCTCTACGTTTTGTGTGAATTAAATCCTTGGCTATGTTAGGCGAATACAATACATTGTTCATTTCATCTTCATTTCAGTACATGTTCACGCGTTTGAAAGAATGCTAAATGACGATAAACATGTATGTACCAAAAACGAAGAAAAAACCCAAATAATAATCATACCACCATGCTGATATCGGCCTGATACGAAGGTGCCTGATATATTTTTTATATCAGGTTGTTTATATCAGTCAATGGTTGGAGGAACGTCATATTACCGGGAATCAACTATGAAGTCAATATTTTCGGTAATAATGAATCAGATTCAACAAAACACACAATTTGATACCAAGAACGTATATGTTTTATTATTTTTAATCGTCATAAATCACAAAAACGTTATTTTTTCAAATTCACATAAACCCGCACTTTTGTAGTGGTATGACGTCATTTATGGAACAATAAATCATCCATTCAATTATTTCAATACATTCCAAATAAATGCACTATATATTACAACACAGGATCATTTTATGTTGAGCCTCAAACTTTTTTTACCAAAAATTGAATATGCTATAGTTAATACTGACACTATCTTGAAAAGTTCAATTTCAATTTCAATACACAACTCCAAAATGGCGTCTCCAAACAATTCGGTGACGTGTGATTCCCGATAAAATTGATCGTTGCAATCCATTTCAGCGTGCATTTTTAATATTATTTGAATGAACGGGTGTGTAATAACGGTATTTGTAGTGAAAACAGCTCATTTATCATTACGAAATTTTAATAATAAGGTATTATCCAGTCAACGTTTAGATATCCATAGCTACATGTACGTGAACGTGTAAAAGCCTACTAAGCAAAATCAGCGCTGTTCTTAGCTTTTAAGTATACATTTTTAGCTCGTTTGATGTACTTTTTAGAAAACCGTAGTATGATAAATAGACAAACAGCCGTTATAGTATTCTAAGCCTCACCTGATATATTACACAAGACCTGGCAGTAACCTGTTGTTCTCTATTTAATTGCTCTGGATTAACTTTTTATGCTTCGCATACATTAAATGCAGCGTTTGCAACACATGTGCGGTCATCGAAGAAAGCTTGAAGTGCAGCGTCTGTCCGAATTTCTACAATTAATATGAATATGTTAATAAATGCTGATTTATTGTTAGTATTTTTCGTTTAATGCGCGCTTTTCATTTTGTACACAGTATATTTAAGACATAAAAACAACACATTATCGAACAATTGTTAACTTTTACATGGACTATTGATTATGCAAAATAAATGTAATAGGTGCTTATGCGTTTACAGATGTTTCTAGAGATCGGTTGAAATGCGATATATGCACTGAGTGCCCTATTCAAGGAGACGTATGGAAATGCGACACCTGCGTGGAGCACTGTGTATGTTCTTCATGCTACGATGCGTATTTCAAGACAAGTTTTTTAGATTGCAATTCATTCACGAAGATGAAATCGTTTAATACAAAACCAGTGTACGTATACTTTCCTTATCATATATTTATGACAAAAATGGAATTACTGTGTTCAAATGTTAACATTTAACCCTGCGAAAGCAAGGTTTAAATGTAAAATCTTCTGTCGAGTATATAAAACACTCAATAACGTACACAAAAAATTGCTTACCATCAGTTGTTCAGACTGCGGATAGACTATACTAGACAATTTCTAAATTCGATAAGTAATAACAAAACCTGTGACTGTATTCACTTTTACTTTACTGGCAAAATGAACAATTTGAAAAGTAAATCAAATTATATAATTGGAATAAAAACATGAAAACAAATTGTTTTATAGATCGATGAATATAATAAATCGCGTTGCCCGATTAAGAGTTATGTATGACGTGGAACACTCTTGCACATATGGTCGCAATATCAAGCTCTTTTTGCGCCTTATCAATATTAAGCGGACAATGCTTAAAAGAACATAATCCCTTACGAGCCAAAGGTTCTTGTAAAACGATATATCGAATCATTAAAATACGCACATTGCTTTAATATTTGCTTATTTGTTCGACTCATTTGGTTGACAGATTCTACCCAGCTGAAGGCACATTCTCTGGTGGTATTCAACCGGATCCTTCTTCAAAAGGTATACATTTACCGGATCCGTCTTCAAAAGGTATAAAGTTACATGAGTACTTTTACATTCTTAGAAAACTAAATGGAAATAATACGTATCTTTTGCTTAACTTGCTCTAAATTTGCAACCTTAACACGTGTACATGTCAAACCAGAGGTAACAATTCTAAAGCTCCGTTATTCACTAAATTCCGCTAGTAAAAAAGTACAAACACAAACAGATCCATTTACTAAGACCTGGACAAACTTGATGTTTGAAACTATTTTAGGTCACATTATTTTTTCTTCATACATTGCGACCACATTCGTGCGGTTTCATCTCGGTGAAAATAATGTAGACATTCAGTAAATTTTTATCTATGCCCTCCTCAGAATCGGAATAATCACTTTCGTTTTGTACCACTAAAACAGTGGAAGCTTCTCTGCGTTATCAAGTGATTCATTAGTCGTTTTAATAAAATTGTCAACTAAAATTTTTCTAGCTCACCTGAGATTGAAACGCTCTGTGAGCTATTACTATAGGGGGACCGTCCTGCGTCGTCCGTCGTCCGTCAACAATTGTCTCTCGGACGCGAAACGATAAATACCTTAATTTTCATTTACTTTTAAACAAACTGGCACAGTTTGTGTATGACAATACAATCTCGACGAAGTTCGATAAATGGACTGTGTGAAGGAAAAAAAACATTTTGATTTAATTTTGATCAAACTTGCATGTTTGTGTTTCACCATAAGGTCTCAGTCGAAAATGAATATGGGATCAGATCAGATAGACCAGAGTTGATACCTCTTGTTTGTGAAAAAAAATTCCGTAATGTCTCAAACATTCGTTTGCAATCGTGAAAGAGATTTATCTTAAATTCAGTGTGGAACTTTCACAGTTTATGTTTGATCACAATTTCTTAGCTGGGTGCAGTGATGGGCCAGATAGGATGAGGAATACCCTAATTATTACCCTTGAAGGAGACAACATGCAAATAAGACTTTATGCAACATAAAAACTTTTCTGTTCATGCACAGCCTGTGTATAACGATAAGATTGAAGAAAAACAATAGAAAAACAATCATGGACTATTGTTGGTGAACAAATGGACTATGTGCCGATCGTAGTATTTGTCACTAGGTATTTGTCACAAATAGCAATAGCAAATAAAGAAGCGGTTAACCTGTTTTGGTATTTGAGCTGTTAGCCTGTAATCTGAGTACAGTTTATAAGACCTTAAAATGCAACAAAAAGGCGAATATTTCCAGTACGGCTGTCTGTTTGATTGACTAGTCCTTGCCAATAACATACTCAACGCTGACAGGTGTCTTTATAGTCGACGATACAGGCGTTCTAATTTTGATAGAGGGGCACTTAGAACTGTAAATCTTTTGTATATTAATTTGTCACTCGTCTGACGTTTTGATGGTGTACCTTAAACATTCGTGTACTATTCGTCTTGATTCAAAGTGATACGATTGTACATGCATCAACACTACACCTTTCGAGTGTCAAGTAGCCTAGACAGACATGAATGAATTGGCAGTCGTTTGCCAGTCTAACTACAATGTAGACTGGACATGTATCTGCTCTGCACATGTCCATTGTCAACAAAAGTAAGTATTCTGGCTGATGTGAATGATTTTGTGGGCGATGACATTCAGATGTCAGAACTGATCTCTGTCATTGCCAGTACTCAGGTGAGCGCTTTGGACCATCATGAACGTCTTGTTAATTATTTTGAATTCCATTATGAAGAGGCAAACGTTAGAAAGCACTGACTGGTTTTCACAATAATTTCACAGAGATGTAATATCTGCCAAATTATTTGCTTCGTTAAATGGCTTATTTGTAAAATTTGAATATTTTATTGCTTCAAACGTCTTCAAATAATATTAAGTCCTTAAAAAACATTGTCGTCAGTGGGTGGGGAAAACTCGGCAATTCCTAATGTTTGTGTTATGTATGCTGTGTACCCGGTCCTTTATTTTATGTTATTAAATATATCTTTGAACGAGTGTGTCGTTATGAAATCAAGGAATTGAATTAAGATAGGGCCTGAAGGCCTAAAGTTCTATTGCTCCGTTTTCCACAATTGTAGCGTCTATGTAAACATTTCCTATGAAGTGTTTTTAAACTTTGTATGTTTTAGCTCATATGTGCTAAATGGAGCGCATTGCTTATCAGTGTGCATTTTTAACCAGTGGTTGTTTACCATTGTCGTCGTCGTGTAAACAACTTACCTCAAACAACTGTACTTTTAGTGGATTTTAAACATATTTGGCAAATTTCCTCTACTTAATAAAACAAAACAAAATAACAGTGAAAATAGGTGATTGCATGTTAACTGTATATTATGTTAATTATTTAAAAATACGTTCCGCACTTGCAGACTTGTTCTTTCTAGGGAATCAAATAGCTACAAACAATACTGGAAGTAGCGGTGATGATCAGCATGTCATACCTTCTAATCTTCATCGAGGTTATCAACAACAGACTTTGACCAATCAACCATTTACCCATTCCTCAATTAATTTGAGCATCAGCAGTGATATTAACCACACAGATGTGGCCAAGCCAAAAAGACAATCGGAAAGACCAGAAATAACAAATCAAAAAAGAAAAAAACAATCACTTCATGCAAGGTTAGGATTCGGCAAAAGGTCACAAGGCAAAGCAAAAAGCAAAGTTGTGAAGGAATCATTTCAAGCTCCCATTGCGTCTGTACCTGCACTGAGAAATATGGACTTTAATTCGATTGAACGACCGATGGAAATTGAGACCTTTACAGGAAAAGCTGCGTCTACTGAGGGAAAAATTTGTGAACAAGATGATGCTTTCAGCGGATCTGAACAGACAGACCTTGAGAGTGCTCTCCAAATGGGTGAGATAATGTTTTTTGTAGTATGGTTGTTTTTTACATGAGCTTTGTTCTGCTTTCGTTTAGTTGGACTATATATCATAAGAATGTTTTTTTAATTTTGTTCAGCAATGACTACAATTGTAGATTTGTAGAATGTGTCAATTTTATAAAACAAATCATTAAATACTATGATTGCCCAGTAATTAAGTGTAGTTGTTTTGTTTTCTACAGATGATGCATCTAGCAATTTTTTGTGCCTTGAACATATCCATGGCAACTGTAACCAAAGTAACTGCACAAGGCTGCATAGCAAGTATTTCCTGCCCCATTTATGGCAGGTGAAACTGTTAGGAGACTGGTCAACGATGAAGGATTCTGAGAGTGTTGAAAAGGATTTCTGTACACCGGAAAAGAGGTCACACTATTGCGTGGAACATGTAAGTTATTAAGGTAGTGCAACCTTAATGGGCAAAAAATGAAATCTAATTTTGAATATTATTTCAATCATCTGCATTGCATCACCGATCTAATTACACAATTTGAGGGTGTCATTCCATGCAATTTTGTTTGAAAATGTTCATGACGACCCTATTTTGCATTTTTTACTCATAATTCATTCACCACTAGAGATGACTGAAAAACATCAAAACAGTTATAGTTGCAAATACAAACACAAAAAGATAACATTATTGATATTGATCTTTTTTCTATGGTAGCTCAGCATAAGCTTGAATCTGACTGAACCAAGAAAATAAGTTGTTGCTTCAAAGAAAATTGTTTTCCTGGACTAAAATGTTTTTATCACTTACATCTGTTCAATTTTTCTTTTATTCAGAACATATATTTAACTGAACAACAAAATATATAAAATAACCGTGTACTGTTTGCATACCAGACGCAAAACATAAACATAATAAATACCCGTTAACAATATGACAGCTTTTTAACAAGCAATTACTATCAATAATAATCAAATGTAGAATCAAACATGCAATTCAAGATATTACAACATTTTCACCAGTAAAAATAAACACATAATAGTAAAACGCAATTTATTTGAATTAAACATCTGTTCTCATAATTCAGTTCCCTGGAGGCACACAACATTGTCATAGGTCTACATCCTGCAATGGTTTCAGATCTGAGTCTAAACACCATTCAGCAGCAATAGGAGTTCTTATTTATTGACTACTTTTCCATTCATCTTCATGTCAACAATGTATATGCTGTTTATTTAAACTGCATATTTGCCAACTGGCACAGTGAGAGAAACATGTGAGCTGAGGGCAAGGCTTGATCTCCAGAAAATCAGTCCGAGTGATTTGTGAAAATACTCTCCCAGCAACTGTACACATAAATATTTTATTACAATGCAATAAGTGCTGCATTTCTTGTTGGATACATATTTTGAGTTTTATTCTGGAACTAATACATAAACTGTTTTAACCTCAAATGCAAATAATATGTACTAGTGCATATTTTCAGATCTTAAGACCACGGAGCCTCAAAGTAAAGTTTGAACAAGTGATCACTGCCTCCGCGTATAATCCTATTATGAATCGCGATCACCATTTAGAGGTCAGGCGTCTGACCACCATGTCCTTCAAGGAGGCCGGCGATATAGCAGACAGCTACGTAACCCAGTGGCGATGGTACTGGAGGGACAACGATAGGCGATGGGAACTTTTTAAACCTGTAAGTGTTTAAAATTAAAATTGTGTGAATCATGGTTTTCTCTACGTTGTAAGCACTATGCGTGTCATGACCTAAGCACATGGAATGTAAATTTGTCCTCAAATCGTGTACTGTCACATCAACAAAAAAAATGTAATTCATAGCTTGAGCAGAACGCACGTTTATGTACAAATTTCAAAAATATTTCAGTGAAATGTTCTTTCGTTCTCCTCCAACGATTTCCTTTAAATTTGCTTGATTCGTTTATATAATGATCATCATATATACGGGTTTATATCTGTCTGCATATTAGATGTGTCTCTGCAAAACGGCTTATACGTGATGTAGTAAAATAAGCATCCTCTGCGTTAAAATCCTCGAACAATGAATGTTTCTGTCAGAAAAAATCTAATAATTATAACAAGAATTATGTTAAAATCGTAATTTTTTACTTGAATTCAAAATTCAACCAGCACAGTTCGTGTCCAAGCTGCCAATCCTCCTGTATATAGTGAACAATACAAGCTCCTTTATCATCTGTATCTCTTCGAAACTCAAAGTAACATCCACGCCAAGTTGCCTGTCAAGTACACTACATACTTGTTCCTATATTACTTATAACGTGTATTACTAAAGGATTCCCTTCAACACACCCTTGAGGCTAAGTTCCTTGCCAAGCAGCCCGCCTACCAGTATTCGCGGGAGAACTACAAGTGGGAGTATGTGATTGACTTTAACTTAATGACGCAGACCAACATGATAACAGGAACAGTTAGAGAACTGAGACGCCGTCCGCTGTTCGTATCTAAAAGAGACGTCCAGAATAAAACAACGTAATTATCTCGCACGTGTCTTTATCCTTCCTTGATGGTCTGAAATAAAACACAAATCATATTATATGTTTATCCGAACTAATAATGTATCACTAATTTAGTATAATACAAAATACTTTTATTAATATAAAAGTGCAATTAATTTGAATCGACAACAATGCAACTATAACAAATGTAAAATAATACAAATATTATAATATTACTTAACTCCCCAGGAACCAATATTATTTTTACAGTAATTCGTTTATATATTAGCCTATACTATATTCAAACGTTGAGTTATAGCAAAGACAAAATTATTCCCATATGATGACTTTTATCATACATAAGCAAAGAACATTTTGATTTAAAATGACAATGGAATAGGACTGTTGACAATCAATTTGAATAAATACCATACAGCATGGACTACATTTAAAAATCATAAACATAATTATACTTTCACAGTGATTTTGAGCAGATTGTTGGCATTTATGAAATCTTGGTTCAGTAAAATACATGTATTGGTCAAATGTAGTACTGTAGCAGTAAAAGTAATAGTAGTAGTAGTAGTAGAAGTAGTAGTAGTAGTAGTAGTAGTAGTAGTAGTATTAGTATTAGTAGTAGTAGTAGTAGTAGTAGTAGTAGTAGTAGTAGTAGTTGTATTAGTGGTAATAGTAGTAGTAGTAGTAGTAGTAGTAGTAGTAGTAGTAGTAGTAGTAGTAGTAGTAGTAGTAGTAGTAGTAGTAGTAGTAGAAGTATTAGTAGTAGTAAAAGTAGTAGCAGTAGTAGTAGTAGTAGTAGTAGTAGTAGTATTAGTAGGAGGAGTAGTTGTAGTAGTAGTAGTAGTAGTAGTAGTAGTAGTAGTAGTAGTAGTAGTAGTAGTAGTAGTAGTAGTAGTAGTAGTAGTAGTAGTAGTAGTAGTAGTAGTAGTAGTAGTAGCAGTAGTAGTGCAGAAGTATTAGTATTAGTAGTAGAAGTATGGGTTACGCGAACGCAAATAAGTGCTAATGCAACAAATAATGTAAAGCTTGCTTACACTTAAGAAGTTTCATTTTTACCTTAAAACTAGACTATTTTGAGACTTTGTTAGATTGATAGATTCAAATTATGAGTCAATGCCGCACGCAATTAAACCGAGTGACAAATATAGGTTAATTCTTGCTGTCTGTTTAATGAACAGTTATTGCAAATTAGTTGGTATATGTCTGAATCATTTATTGTGATTTTTAATCTTCAGGCCTCCATGTCTAGCGCCTCCACAAGTGATTGACGTTGAGCTCCCGCCGACGTGGGCTCCTTGGGATGTAGCTCATCCGTTCGAACTCGTCCGGTTGTCACAAACGGACAAAGAATTTATCGAGGTGAACCAGATTGTTCAAATAAACCAATCGGTCTTTTGGATGGGGTATGCCGTTGGGCGAATGGACCGACGGGCGTTCGGACGTAGTAGTATATATACCTATATCGATTCATAATTTCGGACTGCAGGTTGTGTAGGGTGTTAAGATCAAGGTCACTTTTACTAAAAATAAAAATCTACATCATTTCCACACCAGTGCCTTGCGAGTTTTTTTATGTGTTAAGTAATTTCATACTTAAGTCCTAATAGCAAAATGTCACATATGTCATTGGGCGTGAATGTGGTTATGTTTAAGGTTCACTACCAAAAATACATGTAAATTAAAAGATTCTGCTCAGTATCTCAATAATCGATTAAGCTATTTTAATGTTTTCAATATAAAATTACCTTATTTTAAGACATATAAATCTTGACAATACATTTGAGATTGGTGCCGTCAAGGTTAAGATCTATGTTATTGAATACAGAAAAAACTGTTTCTGCTCAAAAACACAAGAAAGAATTCAGCTTTTGTATTGAAACTTAATTTGTAGATACCTTATAGATAATTACTACCATTTTATCATTGAATGTACACTGTCGTTATGCTTAATGAAATTTAAATAAGTATTCACTTCTCAAAATAGTGATGTAAATATTTATTTATAACGCATTGCACAATTCATACTGTACATATACTGGCGTATGTTTTACATACAGTACATATATCAGATCTAGCTTGTCATCTATTCGCTGAATCATTTCATTAAAATGGTAACAACTAACATTTAGTATTGATATAATGGTTGACTTTTGACTTTGTTTTTCTAGCATACCTACCATACCATATATATATACATACATAACATACTGCCTACGATTTAAAAAACATTACTATCGAAACGTCGCTTGAAACAACTTTTGGCGTGGGTCGGGTGAAGGTTACCATCAAATAAATGCTTTCCTTCTACATTGTGGAGGAATGGAGAGTGGATGAGCTATTGTAATAAACATCTTTTATTCAAGGTCATGTGAGCATTCTTATATTTTTTAAGGAGTTTCTTAATTACAGATGTACTTTTTGACAAAATAAATGTGCTTTCTTTCCTTGCAATAACCATATGACCTTCACCTTTTATCCAGATCTTTTATAGTAGAACTTATGCTTATGCATTTTGTGCGATACAATAGTTTCCGTGGAAATTTCAGGTGCCTGGTGTTTAAACTGTCTTTAACAATCGTGTAATCAGTTTGATGTTAGTTTTTCAATGTAAATACAAAAAAAACGAGATTATTTCGTTTTGGAAACAACATTGCGTAGAAGCATTTTGTTTTTTGGATAGAGGAATCTATCCGCATGTCATTCAGTTGAAGCTTTATTTTGGCTAGGACCTGTGTATGGTTATTCAACCATATATTGCTCAAGATCTGTATAAAAAAATCCACAATCCCTGGTCAGCTAATGGTAATTCGTCAAAAATGGTCTTACATAAGTATGTATTATCCTCATTAAATATAATGCCTGTAATCTTCAATACCCCCTTTAGTATCTGAATACCATTATAAATATACTGCCAAAAAAATAACCATAACATGAATTAGGTTCCACATGCAAATAAAGCAGACTTTGTATAGCATGAAAACGTGTCAGTTATATTATATGCGTGTCTATGGTGTCCATGAAACTTTTCCCAAATTGTCCAATATTTATTGTTATTTGGTTGCAATGATGTTTAATGCTTTTGTCAAGTCATAGATTAAAATAATACAAATCCGTAACATGCAGAACATTGCAACATGGGAAAGAAACCTTCCTCCCGGACTAAGTTACAGATGCACTGTATGAAATGATATCTCAGAATTTTCAATTTACTTAAATGCATTTTTTTTCTTTCCAGGTGGCAAACAACTTCTTTAAAACAGCATCAAGTCGTTTTATTCTGGCAGCCGTGTTCCGAGTTCAGAATCATGCATTATTTGTTGCATTCTGCAAGTAAGTATTATTGTACCACATCCCGACTATGAAGCTTAGGTGAGCATTATCAAACGTGGCCTAGATACCACCCTCACAAACATTTTCATTATGATTGGTGATGATAACATGAAATCAGTTGGCCGTATGAAGCTGAAAAGAATGAAATCTGCCGACTGACCGACATTTTGAAACCAGTATATCAAGCCATAGTATTTTGATAGGGGGGCATTATTATATGTCTTATTAATATTCGAGTCTCTCTAATATACACAATTGGAAAACCTAGCTGTATCAGCAAGGGATAACTCTTATTTTCAGCACAAGGGCCTTTGTTTAAGGCGGGTGACCAATTGCCGATACAGCTCAGCCAGTCATAACCTTGTGTTCGGATTATCATAGTACAGTCCGCAGTCATGCGGTGTTTTCTTAAAGGAAGTTATAAGATAATATACATTATGCTAAACGTTTGAAGTTTGATGTTTATATAACAAACACTTAAAATAATGCAGTATGAACTAATAACGTAGAAACAATAAATAAAATAAATGGTTTTGAACAGTTTCAAGTTCAGTGTATTGTGTACATTTTCAACACTACGAAACAAAGCCGAAGTTCCTCGTGATTTACGTATAATATCGTGCAATGCGTCGAATGTTAACGGTGAATAGTCGGATTTAATCCGCATCACAACGATTTGCGGCAGTAAATAAGGCTAATGTTTGTAAACAGGTTTACTTGGAGGATCAGAGTTTTTGCAATAATTACATACCTACTTCTTTGTTTCGTTCGGGTCTATATTTTTCTGAACGACCTGTGAGAACAATACAATCCTTGTCTATCTTTTTGCACGTGGTCGGGTCTTTCCAAATTGATATCAGACCCGTGCACGAGGATTGTATTGTTCACAGAAAGACTTGTCCACGAGAAGCATGTGTACATTCATGATGTAGTTGTAAAATACATACATGTGCATGCACACATTCATTTTTTGGACTTTCTGCCTATTTTATGTCAAGGCAGAAAACAATTTCGTTATGAATATAACAACTTGTAACAGATTGATTTTTTAATTGTACGACATAATATATACATGATTTTCTATAAAAAAAAATTAATGCAACGTATATCATTTTATTATTGTATCCTAGAAAAAAAAAAGCTAAACTATACCACGCATTAAAGCCATTCAGCTTCTTATTTAGTAATACCTTTATAACTATTTTTTTGTTTAAAAATGTACCAACTTTTTATATACATGTTGTATAAACATTCTACATAGAATATAAAAAAATCAAAATAAATACAAATCAGTTTCAGCGTTAATTGTTTAATTTATACAGAAATGTCTTTTTGTTTATGGACAATTGTGTTTTTTTTTATATCAATAAACGATTAAATAAGACATGATGTTCGATTGCGAGTTGCTTTTTGCTAATAAACAACGATTAACAGGTACAGTGCGAAAGAATTTACCACAAGTGCTTTAGCATCAGCACGACAAATCGTTCTTTATTTTCAGATAAACAATGATAATACCAAAAATATACAATTTTATGACCCGAAAACAAATTCTGACATTACAATGGGAATTATATTTTACAGTATTGGAACATTTATTTCTGTGCGTGTTACGTTATAAATTTCATACCAATATTAAGGAGATAAACTGATAAAAAGTACCTGCCAACATGGTAGAAAGAACCATCTGAAAGACACCTTCTTTATGTGATTCATCTATGCGGCATTTGCGTCGCCTTCCGGTATGTAAGTCGGATATTGACCTCGTAGTCGGCCTTTCTGCGTAGGAAAGACCTGTCCACGGGCAGCGCTCAGCGCTCCTACTCAGAAAGACCTCCTACTCAGTCAATATCCTATACATATTAACTAGTAAACAATAATTTTATGATGTTTGATGTATATTCCAACGTAAACACATACTAAGAAAGAATAAAAGATGGCCATTTAATTGTAGGATCCGAATTATGCTACTTTCACCTTTTGTATGGCTCTAACATTATTGTGAATGTGTTCACCATGCAATTATAAATGGTGTGCTCAGGTGACTCTTTCACGCTATGCTTATTAGCTTATCAGCTACAGCTTATTTAAGTTAATTATAATTCTTTATCGTTCTTTCTTTATGTTGACATATTTTATACATATATTTGTTAGTTCGTAAATTCGTTTATAAAAGTTTTGTTTTAGAGTTGAACATAATAATGTGTTAAATCAATACATATAGAGGACAAGTATACATGTATACTACAATTGCACACTATATGGATGCATGCAGAGCGAAACACAGATGATTGCGTTTATTTGATATGCGTCAAAGTGTAAATAAGGAATATAATTGTTAAATATTGAACATAAATTAAATAAATATAAAAAATGCGCTATAACTAGAACAATGATTCCTGCTAAGCTATTAATTAAACACTTCACGTTGTTCAACTATGACAGTAATAGAAATACAATTAATAATAATTATTATTACCGCCGTCAAAGATTCTTTTCTTTGCGCATGTCGGTCCGTCGTGTACCAGAAGTTGTCCTGGAAACACATATAGCAACCGTAGGCCTAGGTTTGTTAACTATTACAGGGAGGTTAGTCATGTCTAGTAGCTGAGCCCTGTTTGTTTGTTTAGTCCTGGGGTAAAATGTCAAGGTAAAACTTACCAATAGTTATCAGTGGGGGAAAATTTCCCGAACAGGAAAATTGGGGATTCCCCTATCCTGACAATTGTGTTACTATTTTTTGCAATGTATTTCCCAACTGTGAAATAAAATAATGTTTTTCAAGGGTATGAGCAAAATTGGTCACTGCACAGAGTTGTCTCAAAAGGTTCAATACATATTGTTCTAACTTTCTACCGTTCAGATTTGTTTTAATTGTGCCGTTTTAAAGTAAACGGTTTCTAAAGTTTATGTTTTTCACATAAAGAAGAAAAACAAACAGTTTTCCGATTTGCAAATTCCTGTACCCATTCAGGATATACAATATAAATTTCACATTAGAAGCAATCCAAAATCTAGCAAATTAAATTAAAAATACGCACTTTAGCGTAATCATGTATGTATGTTATGCAACCTGTTAAGTTATAGGAAGAACATAAGAACAATAAAGCTAACGATAGTGAATATTCTTTTCTATTAGTAATGAAGCAGGTAGTTCTTTTTTCCTTGACAATGTATCGAAGGCTTTATTAAAGCTATATATTTATTTCTTGTTAGAACAATGTTAAATAATATACTTAGAATCAAACTGCTAAACATTATACGGCACATTCAATAAGTACATTTTTACCATTTCATTCAAATATATGATAATTTAAATTATAAGGAATTAATTTTTTTAAGAAACCAATACTTCAAACTGCAAATAATATGAACCTTTAAAAAAAAAATTCACAAAAGTTGTTTCATTATTAAAAATGTAATGGATGAAATATTGATGTAGAAGTACCATACTGTTTCTTAACATCAATGTATAAAAAAAATACTGTCAACATTACAAATAATGGATAAAAGTAACAGGCCTTTTTGAGTAAAATTTATTTCCATGCAAACAGCTTAACGAGTGCATATATACAATTGTACACTTACTTTTCTAATAAATAATGCAATTTTAATAGAAATATTTATGTATGACAATGTATTATATACTGCTTAGAAACTTCGTATATTCGTTCATTTTAGATAGACTTTAAAAATCTTAAATTCCATGACCATTCACTATATTTATGTATAATTTAATTGTCATAATGGTGCATTTTCAAATATTAGTTATGTTTGTTTCATTGATTTATTGGTGTTTATTGACAAAATAAGATGAACTTGAGCATGAACCGGGCTGGCGTTCAATACTGGTTTAGTCCTGTCATTACTGGTAAATACTGGTCTATTAAACTTTGCTCACCCTAAACATGAATTGTTTATCTATATATCACATTTCAAGATACAGAAATGAATAGGCAAGTATAACATGCATGTAATACCAAAGTGTGTTTCTTATAAGTTCAAGGAATTTTATTGCTATATCATTGCAATACATTTACAAGTATCCACTGCTTTTATCACACAAAGTAACTGAAGGAACTGCAATTGAGTAACCCTCTAAAATTGTTAAATAGCTAAAATTACAAGTTTATCTTTGTATGGAAGATAACAACATGAAATAAGTTAAACATTGTGTATGGGAAAATACAGAGAATCATCACTAAACCACAAGGTATATGTATATTTGTGGAATTCACTGAAACTTGGATCACTTATGACCCATATAGACTGAATGAATTTACAGAGTTGTTTGTGATATTGTCGACAATCAAGGTTACAATATTAAATTTTATTGTTTGTGTTTGAAAAGCATTGTTCATGTTTAATTGACCACTGATGACCACACTGGGAATATAGAGTATTGTTAAGTGTAACATTCAGATTTTCAGCTGCATTTTCATGTCATTGCCTTCATGTAGGTTAAGTGGAAAATACTTCGCAGTCTTGTTTCTATCAAAAATATGCTCAAACTACTTATACATCTTTTGAGAAGCATCATTGAAACATTTTCATCAATCACACTTTGCGGTTAATGAGGATTATTAACTGCAACTTTAACCAGTTAAAACAATTTGTTAAAACTAGGGGCGGTTGATTGGTGCAAACCCCTCCAGAAAGATAATTACTATTCTCATTTTTCCCCTTATTGCATCAATGTTATACCTGTGGAAGGGTTGCTCAAAACATAAATGCCCAAGCATGCATTTAGTAACACTTTTGTTTTGCAACACGGAGGCAATAACTCTTGTGAAGATGACCGACATAGGGCCGTATTCACAAAGTTCAGAAGGAAATTGTAACTTTCACATTTAAGGAAAATATTCAAATTCAATTGTCCTTGTGAAATGCAATATTTTATACATTAAATATTGCAACAACAGTCGATATTTTACCAGAGTAAAAAAATCTAAGACACAATGTAAGACACAATTAACTTTAAATGCTCTGGCAACAGACATAAGGATTATTATTATCATTATGAGTTTTCACTAAGGAGCTTTGTGGATATGAGCCTGATCAATTCTCACATAAATTTGAGAACTCCTGGTAATTTGCAATCTCACAAGCTGGCGTTATATGAGCTGAATTAAAATGTGTTAAGCTGAGCTGGATCAAGGAAATGAATTCTCTGTTCCCTAGTCCACACATTCCTTAATCAGATGAACAAAATCAAACAAAGGGCAATAATTGACTGATCTGTCCAACTCAGATCATTCGAGAACACATGATCAAACACTGGATTAGCAAGTTTGGTCAGCCTGGAAGAAAATATTGCAGTATATCAAGCATTTTTGGACATGCATTTTACTTCATTAGAATGGCAATAACTTTGGTTTTTGATCCTATCTTGCACAATTCTAAATTCCTTTCAAGATATTACTGCAAAACCAAATGGAGATTGTTTGTCCAAGATCTGACAGAAAAAGTAGTCTCAAAATGAGAACGGTAAAAACGTTGATGACAGACTTAAAATGCTAGATATGTCTAATAGTTGAGGTAAGCTAACATACATGAAGCGGTTTTCAAACCGTGACATTGCGAAAATCAAACTGTTGTGGTTGCAACATGTGTCTAAAACTTTGGTTTTATAAGACTGACATGATAGAGACATGTAGAAAGACTCTTTTCCAAGACAGCTAAACAGATAGTTCACAATTTGATTATCAACTGTCATCACTTTGGTCCTTTTTATAAACAATATGCAAGCTTTAAGATAAATATTTTTATGTAAATATCACTGGTACTATAGTTTCTTGAATAAAAGGAATAAAAACCTTTTTAAAAAAAATCTGAACGGCAGAAATTTTGATAAATGTTTCTTGTACATGTTCATGTACTTATATTTTCTTTAACTTTTATTTCCATTTGCAGCGGCGCACTTTAATAGCCCAATTGAAAAGGTGTGTTTTATTTCCCGATCTGGAAGCAAAATACTAATTATAGTAACAAAATGATTAAAGCCAGGGGAATCCCCAAATTTCCCGATTGGGAAATTTCCTCCCACTGGTTAGAAACATTTGGATGGGTAATAACTTGACGGGGTTGTGCCAGGCTTTTCCTAACATCGTAAGATGGTTAGGTATGGTAAATAGGTGATCGCTGACTATTACGTGGTGCATTCATAAACTGACCATAAGTTAAAAAATTGGACAATACCTAAATAATGGTTCGGCTCACGTTCTTCAAAAAATATGTAGGTTGATTTTGACTAAGTGAAAACTTTTTAGCTTACCTGATCACCTGAGCACGAAGTGCTCGGTGAGCTATTGGTATAGGGGTCCTCTCCGGCGGCGTTCGTCGTCCGTATGCCGTCCACAATTGGGACCGTTATCGCGATGAAAACTTGACCTTACATGTACAGTTTGTGTATGACCATAAAATCTTGGTTGGTATTGATAATGGGCCATATTGGACCAGAAACCTTAGAGGTATGGCCCATTGTTTGTGGGAAAAAATGCAAAAATTGCCCTTTTCGTTCATAGAGACTTCATTTTTCTACCAATCTTGACCAAACTTCCACAGTTTGTGTATTATCGAAAGTTCACAGTAGAAGTCAACATTGGGCTGGACTTGGCCACAAACACCAGAGTTACAGTGTATGCCCCCTTTTTTAGTTGAAAAATAGGCAAAATTGCAATTTACCTTGATTAAGATATCATTTTTCTTCCAATCTTGACCAAACTTCCAGAGTTTGTGTGCGACCAGAATATTTCAGCAGAAGCCAAACATGGATAAGGTTAGGCCACAGACACCGGAGTTATGTCCTCTTGTATGTGCAAACAATTTCCAAAATTGCCTTTTTTGATAATATAGACTTTATTTTAATTCCAGTCTTGACCAAACTTACACAGTTTGTGTTTGGTCATATTACTGCCGCAGAAGCCAACAATGGGTCAGATTGGGCTACAAACAGAGTTTTGGCCCCTTTGTGAAAAAATGAAAAAAAAGCCTTATTTCTCGCATCGAGATTTCATCTTATTTAATCTTGATAAAACTTGTTTTGAAACACATGTGTTGTATGGCCATAAGATCTCAACACAAGCAGCAAATGAGACAGGCCACGAACATAGCAGTTGAACTCCCTTAATTCTGAGGAATAATGCAACAATAAATTAGTTGCAAGACGGGGACTTTATTTTCAACCAGTCTGGACCAAACTTGTACAATATGTCTATGACCATAAAATCGAAAGCGAATTTCAATATAGGACGGGTAAATGGCAATACACTCTTCTCTTTGAAACAAGTCGGCAAGCATGATATGACCTGTGCGCAGTGATCGCCATTATTTGACAACTGCAGCATTAACACTATTCCTCCGAAACTGCCTGCGAAAAGTTGGATAACATTGTTGAGAAAATATAGCCAGGTCCTTACTTGCTCTATGAATGAGAATAAATCAGCAAGACAATTATTTAAGGACATTGTGGCGTACATCCCACAAGCTTTTCACAGCAGTAAGGCTTTCATCTTTGCCAGTACTCAGGTGAGCCTTTTGGGCCATCATAGCCCTCTTGATTTATAACGTAATCACTGGGTGACGATGAATTGACCTATATTTGTAAAACCTTATATATGCAATCACTGGGAAATATATGAGCCCAAATGCTTTACAAATGGAACGTATATTAGTTGTAAGTAAAAGATCCCTGTTGATATAGGGTCGCTTCTTCAAAAGTCAATGTCAAACTGACTGTAAACAATCCTTGTCTCGGCAATAACTAGGCGACGGTCAAGCCCGGGTTCTTTAAGTTTGGTTGTTATTTTGGCTTATCTTTCATCAGACTAAAAGTGGACTCCTTAGGTCACTGGGCTATATGTTTATGTCTTACAGACTAATATTAGTTATTGCTGTCAGTAGTATTATTCGAATATAGCTTAACCAAGTGTTTTCAAAGCAATTATATTGGATATTCACGCAGAATATCGAGCTTTAATCATACATTATATTTACATTGTTACCCGTTTCAACCTCCTTTTTAATCCAATATATCTATGGCTCTGCATCCTTAGATATAAAATATAATTTGGTAAGACATTCCGCAATAGTTGCGCAATAAATGTACTCAAAAAGCATACATATCTGTGAAGTTACCTCAAATAACAAATATGTACAGCGATTTGGACCCTGTACTACGCACATCCTTGCAACGTCCTCTAGAAACATATGTGGATTTATTTGAATTCCCTTCAATACTAATTGAGTTAGTTTTCGCACAAGAAAATAAACCAAGAGGCTACAACTCCGTAAATATTGAAGAAAGAGTTATAACCCTTGCACATGTATTGTGCACTTCCTCTCAACGCCCTCTGTCATTATATGAAGTATCATGTGAAACCTTTCAATACTTTTCAAGCTATGAACCGCACAAGAATATTACACTTTATAGAAAAATAAGCCATTAGCAATACCTCCAAAATATTGAAGAAAGAGTTATGGTCCTTGTACCCTGCATTTCCTCTCAACGTCGTCTATCACTATATGAAGTATCGTTTGAATCCCTTCAATACTCAACTTAAACTCCACAAGAAATGGGACGGACGGACAGACGGACGGACGGATGCACGGACGACAGACGGACGAACGGTGCAATTACTATATGCCCCCGAAGGATCCTTCAGGAGCATAACAATAATGCTTGTTAAATGATTAAATGATTTATTATGTTTTATTTTTATTTATCGACCTTGTCAATATATAACTGAATTTGTTTGTAATTATTACAAGGAAATCAATTTACACGTAGCTGCACACATGTTACAGAATAAAACGCAAATGAAAACGCCAATATAAAGAGCTTGAAAAAAGCTACTTGCTGCTCCCATAACGTTGGTAGATGCCAAGAGAACGTTTGTTTAAACAATTCATATGAGAAGGAATAATAGAGCTAATGTTCTGTTACGTCACCTTACGTCATCAATTGTGACTTTCCTCACGTTTTCATCAAATCTTGACCAGTCCTGCACTGTTTGTGTATGACTGTTAAATCTCAGACGGGTTCGATATTCGACCAGGTTAAAACAGCAAACAGATTTAATTCTTTTTTTATGATTTTTCTTTAACAAACTGGACGCTGAAAACGATGGAGATTTTATTATTCATTCACTATTAAATTTACTGGCACAGTTGCTGTTTGTATACAATCATAAGATCTCAGACGAAGCCAAAGTTAGGAATATCGACTTTAAACAAGTTGTCGCCCTTTGTTCGTGAAAAAATAGGTTATTAAATATTATTGTATCAGCCTGATGAATGATGGCATTCATTCTTAATGATATGTAGTCATACTAGCACATTGTGTTAAAACAGCACGGTGTCTTTCATTGCAATTCTCATGTGGGAGCTTTTGGCCATCATGACCTTCTTGTGGGCTACTACACGAAAGGGAACCACGAGTACAAACGACCTCCAGGAAAGCCAGGCAAAGACCATGAGCTTTATGATTCATGTGTCGATCATGAGGATGATCCCAGTATATTCATTCTTTTCGAGAAAAACGCCTACTATCCTGAGTACCTTATTCGGTATAAATACAACGGAGAGACAGACGTGTCCACACCGCAGCCCGTGATGTCAATAAATGCTTCACATTCTACAGGTTCATTGCAATCATCGGCTGCGCAGCAAGCACCACCACCACCACCAGAAACTACCAAAAAAATACCGTAAAAAAATCCAAGTCAAGACGCGCTTCAAAATCTTCCAGTTCAGTGCCATCATCGGCTGTACAACAAGCACCGCCACCAACTTTCCAAGCGTCGCCATCACAATCAATGCCTATGCACGCTTTAAATTCCTCCAGTTCAGTGCCATTATTGACTGTGCAACAAACACCCCCTCCACAAACTATCACAGCGTCATCATGGCATTCCATGTCAGTACAATCTCTTTCCACCAGTTCAATGTTATCATCGACTGCGCAACAAGCACCACCACCAGCAAATATCACAACGTCACCATGGCATTCCATGCCAATACAGGCTCATTCCTTCAGTTCCAGTTTAATGTCAACATCGCCTGTGCAACAAGCACGTCCACCAACAAATGCAACAGCGTCACCATGGCAATCCTATTATAAATATGCCAATGGCGGATGTGCACACTTCACATCCCCATAGTTCATTGTTGCAAGCACCACAACTAACTGCTTCCTCAACACCAGCCGTTGCGCCACCACGACATTCATCCACTGCCCCTCAGCCTTTCACATACCTGGGTACCTCTTGCGCTTTTGGTAAACCTCCCCGTGGTCACACTGGGTGTCACCCATTACCATAATTGTACCCGCCGCACTGGAAAGACAACTGATGTGCTAAATATAGTTAACAATGTGCCCTTTGTGTTATATCTGTAACATAATTGTTGAATACTCAATATCACACAGTGCTTTCAGCTAGATTATTGTTTGTAATATGGTGATGGTCATTAGGATCTGCGAACGATAAGTAGAAGATACGTTCTGACGACATTTTAGTCAGCCAATTCATGCAATGTTTTTTATGGTTTTGAAATTGAATCCCAAAACGTTTAACAAACTGCTCATAAGCTGACATTCCCACGTGCAGCTATTATACATGCATAACATCATTTTAGAATCATTTTGTGATATACCGGTATACAGGAAAAAACCTTCGTAAAGAAACAACTATTACATGCGATATTTCATTTTAATATGTGAAAATATCACACTTGTTCGTAAACTACTACACGGAACCTTCTATAAAACCCTTAAAAAACGAGTATCGACCGAATTATGAACAGCGTTTGTGAAAATAGCGAGGTTTCGAGAAAATATAATTCAACGTGCCTTCATCAGGTCATCAATGCACTGTATGAAGATCGTGCATTTTAGTCAGACTATTAGGGACGGTCAAGTGCTCATATTGTTTTCTTTTTTTCACATGGTCGCTGTACTGTGAGTTTGTGGCCATTGATTGTTAAAGGATAATTAAATTTTGCGATAAATATCCTTACTGATTAAGTGCACAATTTACGCTGATACTATTTGTTAATGGACGGATTTCCTTGCCAATTACAATACAGAATTGAAATATTTTATTGAAATGTTAATTAAATATGCAGAAACCATGCGAATTACAAGTGCTTGTCTGGTAATTGGTATGCTAATAAAATATGTACATGTATTATTGTTTTGATTGCATGGTGTATGAAATTACGGATTTTATCTCATTTTACGTGAATTCAACTCTTATGAGGCTGATTAAATGAGTCACGATTGCATTTGATATATAAAATGGTATTTTGCTTTCCACACTGTTATAATGGCTTTGTTCTTACCAATTTGGAAATTATATGAACATTATATTACATTTCAGCTATTATTCATGCATATCATCATTTTAGAGTCATTGTGTGATATATACAGGAAACAACCCTTGTAAAGTATTTATGTCATTTTCGAAATAGTATTAGGTATATAATACATGTACCAAAAGAAAGTACAGCGCATTTAATCACTAACGTGCACTGTTCGTGTGTACGGGTATCTTTGGTACTTTAGTTGTCACTACTAGTATCATTGATTTTCCCCACGGCACTTATAGTAATTACTGGCGTAGATGGCCAATGTTTAACTGGAGATGTGGAGGAATTTAACAAGAGAAGATTATTTGCAGAGCATTATTAACATTCTCCTTCAACGTAATTGCCACACTATTCTATTTGTGATGTCACTTGTCAATTGAATTTGGATTTTTTTTTTGTTTACTTGTAAAATATTACTTTTAAATAAAACAATTGCGTTCATCTTATTTAAGTTTATAGTTATGCTTCTGGTTCCTGATATATAACCCTCGAGCTCGAGTTTTCGAGTTATCGATGCTCGAGGTATCAGGGGTATTTTAATATATGATATACATTAAATTTGCCAGAACCAAATGATATACTCGAGCTATCGTAGGTGCTCGAGTGATCGATGCTGGAGTTAAAAATGTTTTACTATATATTGTGGTAATGAATGCCATAAAATGGTTAAGACAAGGGAAAATCTGTCATGCTCAAATCTTTACGTGTTTGAAAACACTTTTATTGACCAGCACACATAATGAATATCTAGCTTGGTTTCAACTTAAAAAAAAGAACTTCATCAACAAACAAACGGGATTAATCTATTGGGGAAGTACACCACTCTGAGTGAGCTGAGCGATGTTGTCAATTTATATTCACATATATACTTTATTTTTACACATAAACAACGTATCTGATATATTCTCCGAGTTTGCTTTTTAATAGCATGGTGTGATTATTAATTTATTCATGTACTAGTATGTTAACGACAATATTCATCCTCCAGTGTTTGGTTCGATATTCAGATTTAATATAAACAATCGGATAGATAAGAAGTAAACAGTAAAAACACACACTAATGTCAGTAATCTACCATGTTTCACTCTATTGACCCTTGCATTGAGGCCATGTCTTAAGAGACTGACTTTACATTGTATACATATATACAACGTACTGTTCAAGTCGAAAGTGAAAATAATATGTAAAATTGTGGGTGCATTTTAAATAATACAAGTGCAATTTATACCTACTCATACAAGTAGGTATATATTTTATCACATCATCAAGCGTTCATTAACGATATAAAACCCCGTGTGATAAACTATGATGTATTTCCACGCTGTGGAAATCTCATATGAAAATTCTGCTTTTCAAAATTACTACTGCTATTGCAGATTAACGAAATAAGCGTCAAATTAATAATATAAATAGATGTTTCGTTGATAAATCAGGGGGGAGATCGTAAAGTGAACTCTGGCTACCTTTAAGGGAGGCAAAATACAGCTGGTTCTAAAAATGGCCGGTTTTGAAACAAATGCTGGATGTTTTTCTATGGTTCGTACATCTTTTTTTCCGCTTTTCATCCCTGGAATATGCTCAAGTTGTGGCCCAATATTCCATATAATCACGTGTTTTATTTCAAGGCTATAACTTTTCATATATAAAAGTTATTGAAGGTACAGGGTGTGCAGGTGTGTTGTTGACTTATAGATCTCACTTGTTTTCGGATTTTAATAGTTTAAAGATAATTTTCAATTCATTTTATGACTATCGATATGCAGTTCAGCCGTACTCTTAGACAATAGCTAAGTTTGAAACTTCAAAAGCAAATATTAATACTTTATTTCTGCAAAAATCTACTTTAACTCAACAATATTCCTGGTGACGACTTTAAGTACAAAATAACAACTGGTAATCGGGCATTACCTTAAAGTACAATGCACACTATACAATTGTTTTATTATTGGTTAATGATGTTCAAACCTCAGATCTTTTGGTATGGGTATACCGACCATGTAATACGATGTAGATAAAACCAATTAATTAATTGAATCGTATAAATGTATTTAAAATATAATTATATATGGTTCCTTTCTTTTCAGTACTATCCAGTTTTATGATACTGCAAGCTTCAATGATACTGCAAGCTTCATCATCTTGCCTTGGAAAAGAGGCTGTTTAATATGAATTGGGTTGTACCACCTGTGCTGTAAATTGATCAATAAAGGTGCTTGAATATTTGGTAGTGATTGTTCCATATTAAGTTTAATGCTAAAAATAGCATTGACTATACCCCTTTCGGCCGGTAAATAATAGTTATGTACTCCCTAATAGTTATGTACTCCCTGAATGATGATCAAGAATGCTAAAATTGTTTTATTAAGTAGACCCAATAGCTGGTTAGCCGTCCCAGCTCTATTGGCATTTAATTTAGCACATTGCTATTCATTGTTCTTGATCGTTTTGTGTATGATTCCATTAATAATTTTCTTGTATACTAGTAAATGGGTCAGGTGATAAAGGAACAAATTAGAGTATCGCAAATGACAACTGAAGACTTTTACATAACATAATTAAAAAATTTAATAATGCATTTATATTTTACTATGTATTCAAACAATTTAATACATATAAATGGATAATACAATAAACACATATTATGATACTACTTCAATACTGAATAGTGAATATTTAACATATTTATTAATTCCATATACTGATGCTAGGATACATTCCAAACACCAACAGCACATTGTTTGTTGCGCTTCATATAATATTGTTGGAGTGCTACAGCTAGTGAACAGTTTCCAACCGTGAATAGACAGAAAGTGGTCATCTGATCATTGCCATTGGAGACTTGCTCGCTGAAAACGTGAATCAACATTAACATTAAATAATTTACATGCAAATCACTCAAAAGGATTAATCAATATTTAATTACCTCATATATAACACTACAATATCAGTAAAACAGTTGCACAACTACAATGTAATTTTGATGATTCATTAAATTATTATATTAGTTATTTCAAAGCTTTCCTCATATTAATTCCATTCAATTAGGTAATTATTTAATGTTCAAACGTTGAAGTGTAATGTTTTCATCAACGTATATACAACACGATTGTTATATTTAATGTTGATAATGCAGATATACGGAAGTATGGAGAAACTGATAGAGCTGCGTATCTGCAAATCAAATTCTTTGCTTTGCAAACGTTAATACCTGCTTACCAGTTGTTATCTTGTGCTTTAAGTCGTCACCAGAAATATTTGTGAGCTTAAAGTGCGTGTGCAGCCTTAAAGTATGAATAATTGCTCTAGAAGTGTCAAATATGGCTATTGTGTAAGAGTAAGGCTAAACTGCATATCGATAGTCATAAAATGTCTTCAAACTTTTGCAAATGCGAAAAATTGTTGTGAGATGAACAAATGTACAACACACTTGCATACACTGTACCTTCAATAACTTTCTTATATGAAAAGTTATAGTATTGAAATAAAACACGTGATTACATGGAATATTGGGCCACAACATGAGCATATTCTTGGGATGAAAGCAGAAAAATAGCTGTACTTGACACCGTCGTCTATAGTCAAATTTTTTATCAGATCACCATAAAACTTTGTCAGAACCTTCCTCAGTTAATGTACGGTGATTCCTGCAATTTGTTCATGTTGGTAAACAAAACTAGGCCACAAGGCCAACTTTAACAAAAAAATACCCCATAGGACCCATATTTATAATCACCTGCGGTGAAACATTAGATCACTAGGTCAATTACCATAATTTCCTATTTTTTCGACTTTTACTGGACGTTCACAATCTAGATTCAGTTTTTCTATTATTAGATTGTAAATTTGTCTGAATGTTAATCTCAATAAAATCTGAATGCTTTTCTAAAATGGATAAAACACTATGTCACTATGTCAAATAAATCAACAATATTGTTTCCATCCTGGGACCAACATTTATCATCAGATCAGGTTTAAACTTAGCCAAAATGATTTCTTGTAAGAATTCTAGGTTGTGATAAAATATGGGTCACGTGCGGTCAGAAACAAGGTCAAAATTTCAATTGACATAATTTCATATTTTTTCGACTTTTTTGGTGACGTTTACGACCTTCAAGCTTCATTTTTGGTGAGATGAAGCCACTTGGTCAAAGTTAGTAAATATCGTTGTTAACACTCTAGGAACCCCATATATATCATCAGATCATGTTGAAACCTGGTCAAATTGTTGTCCTCCGTAAAATCAAGGTACTGAAAAAACAGCTTTTTTGTTGACATATTTTTAACACTTTCAGGAAACATTTATGAAACCTGTGTTATGATAAAATATTGGTCTGTGATAAAATACAGGTTTAACGATATATGGCTCTCTTGTTTTTATATTTTTTATATGCATATTTGCCATTTAAATGCCGAATTTATTCGAATGTATAGCAATAAAATGGGACGGCAGTTGGTATAATATGATTTTGTTTTCAGTTATATTATTATAAATATGATTTACAAGTTTCAGTTCATTTGGATAACGCTGAGAAACTAAGGTTTTGCTGCCGTTATTCGTTATTTTATATCCATGTTTGAGATTGGTAACATTTTAGTATATTTGGAAAACAGAATGCAGTCCCATAAGGTCACGTTACATACATTAAGCCCCAAAAGGTATAGATCTAGAGCGAAATAGCAGGGTGCTGCACCCTGCTCCTTTTCACCCGCCCCCTCTACTGCCCCTCTGGACTAGTCAACACAGATAAGTTGAATATATTTTGAAATTAAATACATTTTTGGCAAATATTCAATGAAGTTGAAAACCTTAATTGGAAGCATTAGATTAAACAAACCTTGATTATCGTAAATTATTAGGTAAAATGTCAACGAAATGGGCTAGCTTTTCACTCTGCTCCATTTAAGCAGCACTCTGTACATTTTTTGATCCTAGATCTTTACTTAAAGGGACTTGTTTTAAAGCTGATTAAATCGTAGGGTTTGGCAACTCGATCCGATCAGGGCTCATGACTTTAATTTAATTGTGGATGCACTATTCACTTATTGATACAATTTATGCAAAATTGAGTGAAACATTGTTATCCACGTCATGGAGTTATAAAGGAAATATGTCATTATGTGGTTACAACTGTTTCCAGATTTTAAACTGCGATAACTGCAATGAGTGTCCCATTAACGGAAACACATGAAAATGCAACACCTGCATGGAGCACTGGTTCTGTTCTTCATACTACAATGTATTCAACTTGAGTTCACTGCCAGTTGAGTGCCATTCTTTCAAGGAGATGGTAACGCCTGCTATTAAACCAGAGTATGTATACTTTTCAATTAATATATTTTTGCCAAAAATAGGATTAATATCTTCAAAACGATTACAGTTAAAATTTAATAATGTGAAGTCATTTTAATTATGATATCTTGTGTTGAGTATGTTACACGTTTATGTGTCATCTAAATAACGCACACACACAACGGGCTTATCATCAGTTGTTCTAACGAGGGAATAGACTATAGCTTAGAACTTCTGTATTTGATCCGTAACATTTGTTTTTTATATTTATGTAACATCAATTGCAAAGCAACATAAACAGTTAATCAATTTATATTTTCGATGAAAGAAACAACAACAATATAATAGCAAAAGTATCACAGCGAACGTTTTAATCACTGTGTAAATAAATGTGTTTTAAAATGCTATAATAAATCGCGTGGCCCAGTTAAGATTCGTGCCCAAAGTGGAGCAATCTAACATATATGCGACGCTGGTTATCTATTATGTTTGCCTTGTGAATATCAAACGGCCTATGCTACTATGCTACACATCCAGAAATCAGCACTAATTATATACAATCCAAACGCTCGGGCAGCAAAAAAATGTCCAAGTATTTAAATACAAATGTTGCGTAACGTTTTACTCATTGTATGAGTGCATTTGATTGACAGATTCTTCCAAGCTGAAGACACCAGCTCTGGTGTTCTTCAACCGGATCCAACAACAATAGTTATAAAGTTATGCATGCATATATAGTTTTTATAGACAGAAGAGACAAAACAAATGCGTAGTTTGTTTTCTTTCTCCATCTCAGTAGCATCTCCATCGCCAAAACCTTTTTATTTCGAACAAACAAACGTCACTGGCCGAAGTTCGAAATAATTTCACAGAAATATTCCTTTATTGACGTCCACAAATTGCTAAAATACTTCTGAGATTGAAGGTGCTTGTTGGCTATTACTCGAAAGGCAAACATGAATACAGACGGCCGCCGGGAAAACCGGGCAAAGACCATGAGCTTTATGATTCATGTGTCGATAATGAGGATGATCCCAGTATGCGCATTCTTTTCGAGAAAAACGCCTACTATCCTGAGTACCTTATTCATTACAAAGGTGATACAGACATTACACGCTTCACACTCGTCCGGTTCACTGCAACAATCACCACCACCACACAACGTCCCACAGCGTCACCATCGCAAATCCAGGTCAATACACGCTTTACATTACTTCAGTTCAGCGTTTGCATCGGCTGTGCAACAAGCATCATCGCCAACTGTCACAGCGTCCCCATCGCAATCATATTATCGGTTGATTAATTTCTCAAAATATAATGGTCGTTCTAAAGAAGTAACACCAACTATGCCAATGGGGGATGTACACACATCACAGTCCAAAAGTTAATGGTTACAAGCACATTTACTAGCAGCTACAACTGCACCTACTTTAGCACCCCCACAACATTCATACTCTGCTTCACAGTTATCACATACCCAGGATTTCCTAGCTCTTTTGATAACGTTCCTACTGCTCAGAAAATGTTTAACTTATTATCATCAATGCATCGGCCTCACGCGAAAAACAACGAATGAACTACAAATAATTAATCGTGCTCCTTTTGATATATTTGTAACATTATTGTTTAAACAGGGACAGGATCCGCTTTGAACATAATACAATTTTGTTTTCACATTTAAAGTATATTGACAAAAACATAGTATCACATGCAAAATCATTGTAAAACAATTGTATAGGTATCTTACATTGACTGAAAAATAATACATTTGTTGACATTGTAAATTACTTTGCCACGGAAGGCAAAATTTTCATTATTGGAAAAAAAACCGTATACAATTTTGTTGGTTTTGTAGAGCCAGTAGGCTTTACTGATTGCTTATTTATAGTTACATGCTATGAAACGCAACTCAATGTACACGTGTCTTTCGATTTGGACAAAACAACAGCATGGTGTAACAATATTCATATATGTAAGCAGACTCTTTTTGTGGAACTGTTTAGATAATTGGCATTGTTTTAGAATATGATAACGTTGTTTACATTATTCTTTCAGTAAGCTGTTGACTTTGTACTCAGAAACATATTTTCTTCATAATGCGGAGTTGGAGGATTAAATCTTAATACATGTACATTAAAAATTAAACTAAGTTTTTAATTTACCATTGTCTACATTTTCAGTTAACAGGCACTAATAATAATAATTAATACGGCAATACATCAGGCCCGAGTTTTCACATAACGTTCGGGCCCTCAACTGTCCATGCCGGTCAAGGTTTTAGCTGATTGACGTCCCCGTAGTCGTTTCATTTTTTATACTTTTCTATTTACATATATGCATTTCATGCATATTTGGCCATACACAATTTTATTTTGCTATGTTAAAACAGGATTTGTTCCCACATTTTTTCTATCCCTTTTTTCATATTTCTGTTTTGTGTTTGTTTCGTGGTTTTGTATTGTGCAGTGATATTATTGAAATGGGTCACTTGCCTTAAACAAAGGACCTTGTGCTGCTGATAAGAGTTCTCTCCTGCAGATGCATCTGGCGTTTCGTTTTCAGAGTTTCTTTTTCAGAGTTTCTTTTCAGAGTTTTTTTTTCAGAGTTTCTTTTCAGAGTTTCTTTTTCAGAGTTTCTTTTTCAGATAAATTGACAAGTCTGCAGAGGTATTTTACAAAAAAAATTCAAAACTTCATTGCCGCCTGAATTTCGTGTTAATCAGACACTTATATTTTTATTGATGTTCCGTATCACCGCAATATAAATGTTTACATTCAGCGTTCAAATAAGGCCAACTTTTATTGTGACATTAGTGCATATTTGTCTTACGCCATACTTCCAGTTTGCGTAGTTACTTTTAATTCTATACAAAAAAAAGATCATTGAACTTGAACGCCGTGCTTCGATTACACTTCACTATGGTTATATTAATGAAGATCCATATGAACATAACACATTGCTTCCACATTATTAGTTATTAAACCTGTTCTATAGGAATTCCAATTCAAGTTCATATTTTGTAAGTTATATTAAATTAAATATTTAGTTTGAAACAATCACAGGTGTCTGTAATTTAGGATCATTGCTTATAAGTGAAAAATACCACACCATACCATACCCAAACTACAACACAAAACGGAAGTCAAGTGTTCATAGTCATGTGTTCATAGTATGTTTTCATGTCATGCATGTTCTGTACAATGTTTTCGTGATCCATTGATTGTGTGAGTATTGTGTGTTCTTAATTCGTATCTCGATATGATCACTAGAGCTAACACGAGATTGTTGTTGAAAAACAAAACTAAAAACAAAAACACCATCACCTCTGAAACCACTGAGACTTCTATGAAAAACTTCACACACATTTTCCATAGTGGTTCTGTACCAATCTGCTCAAAATATCAGCGTCCAATATATACAATAAGGGATAGAGTTAGAATTAAAACAAAATCGTTTAATGGCATCTGCTTTAAAACTCTGGGTACATTTTGAATAAAAAAACGTACATGTTCATTTAATGGTTCTCTATCAGAGAGGCTTAAATGGGTCCGATTGCTTACACAAGGACACACGAGCTAAACTATACAGCTATCATGTGCGTTTGCAAGCCTTACATTTTAACAACATTCCACAAAATCTACTGATCCAGTTTCGTAAAACTGCACATACGTTTTCATTAGGTTGCCCTCTACCACAGTTGCGCAAATGGTTGTTCTACACTACACAAGATGGCATGAAAAGCTAAAATGCAATTTGTAGAAATAGTCCTTAAACAACATTGTCTGCTTATCACCTGGCTAGAGTTGCAAATACTTATTCACATGCATGGTTTCCTTTCAAATTTTCTTAAATGGTCTGTTACACAACATGCCGTTCAGATATAGAAATATATTTAGGTTATATCCCTTCTGATATATCCTGCTAAACGTCAAGACAGTTCAGTGTCTAGTGCACAAGATGACCGTAAGAGCTAAAATATAAATATATTTAAATGATTTGTTAATCATGCTAATCCTCCTGCTAAAGTGTTAAATACATGCGCATAATTACGTTCATTTCGTGGTTCACTACCAGATACGCTCAAATGATCTGTTGCAAAACATGAACTCCAGGGATATAAATAGAAAATACAATGTATTTACAACATTTGATGACATCTCCGAAACCCAAAGACAACGTTGAACCAACTTTGCATAATATTTCCTTGGACGATAACCCGCGAAAGTCATTCAAAAGGTTCCAGTTATCGGCACAAGAATACCACAAATGCCTTTCTGTGCTGTTGACCTTCTGACACTCCTTACTTTAGCAGCGTTGTATATTCTCTTGGGCATCATGTACCTGTAGTGGTAAAAAAGGAGAATACGAATGTTATATAGCTGGCTTATATTAATCAATATAAGGAATAGCAATTTGTAATAGTTTGCAATAGTTCATATCTCATCTCCAATGAAGTGTTTATAATTTTGTATTTTTGTATTGCATGCAATATTGTGATTGCTTTTCAGATTGGAACGATGTGTTTTGGGTAAATGTATATGTGTTCAATCCATACCTGTCAGTTTGCATGTCAATTGTATCTTCATGTACATAGTTTTACAATTATTATCACCAAATATTTGACGGTCACTTTCATACTTGTTTTTTTTACCTGTGTTTACCTGTACTTTGACACTTACAGATTTTAACAGTTTAATGCGCATCTATTTCATTTAATGTTCTGTGAACACAAAATGTCTTCAAAATGAATATAGATATTTTTTGATTTGAATATGTGTTTCTTTTATTTAGTATATAATACCTGTTTAGTTGTAAATTGTAATTAATAGTTTTTAGCATTCTTTTATTTGTCATGGGTACATGTTCTAAATGTATGAATTACCTGTTAGGATTATAGTTAGAATCTTTTGTATTGTTTGTATTGTTATTGAATGTTCCAATAATCATGGCTTATATTTATCAATATCCTTATAATATATTTTCATAAGTTAAAGAAATGTATAACAAAACATTTATAGTTGTATTCTTTCTCCGAAATTGATATTGAAATATTAAAATCGGGCTATTGTCATCTTCGGAAGTGTTTCTGCAAGAACATCGCATTATAACGTTTAACGTTTAAGTACATGATTTAAATGTGTTATCCCATTGTTTGGTGTCGCTAAATCATATTTCATACTAACATAATATTAATGAAGTTAACAGCATTCATTCGTTCAAAAATAGAAAACTCCACAACTGTAATGCTTTACACTATCAATTCCGGCAACAACATTATTTTGAACTAAATCACAATTAAATAACTTCCAGCGAATAACATATTCATTGGCAGCTTACCAATGAAAAGTGAAAAGAACACAGTTCAACGAATATCGCAATATGATACTAACCAACAAATGGATATCAAGCATGACAACAATCACAATCGTCATATAGTATAACAACATGATAATTATTATATAATTATAATATAAAATCTGAAATAAAGCCTATGTAATTACATACCTCTTTTGTTGTGTTTTAACATATAACGGTGTTATAAACAGGTGGAATATGTTCAGTTGAAAAAAACAGTAAGATATTTGTTTTGCATTTAAAAAAAAAAAATATACGAGACATTTGAAAAAGAGAAAACTAAGAAGTATCTTAATACTTATAAAATCAACACATGTAAATGTGTTTTTGATTCCCACCTGGCGAATTAGTTGTTTGATTGGTGGACATCGTTAGGTATACATAGCTTTTGACCCGGCACCCCAGTCGTTTCGTCCGTACTGTCGATGTGTCTCAAAAAGTTAATTCTCTTGGTGTGAGAGACGGCGTTATTTAATAATAAATGTAACAACAAACCAATGAGGATAAGTAAACGTTGTCATTTGCATGGAAAGCACATTCGTAATGATTTCAAGTAGTACATGTTATTGTGTTGAAATTGCCATTGAAAATTTACAGAACACCTTTAAAAGAAAAGGTAATCATACAACTATGTTTTTTATTTACTATTCAATTCATACGACACATGCATGTGAACATACGCGTATGTTGCTATAGATGAGATAATTAAAGCCGCAGTCCGTAGAATATAATTCAATACATCTTAAATTGGCATTAGTTTTAATGAACGCTAGTGACGTTTATTCTACTGAAAACTGTTTCTAATTTACGAAAGGAATTGTATAACGTCTTTGTTCGAACACTCTTAGTACGAACGAAATATACACTAATGTTCATCCTGATTTACTCCAGAGGCATCACCAGCTATCGCATGCAGATAATTTTGCGGTAACAGTTTACCAAGACGTTATTATTTTACCGATTTCAATGCGGTGTTTTGAATTTTGATGAGGTAAGATGTAAATAAGTAACGAATTTTGCACAGTATTCTTATTTAACATATTTCTGGACTTCTGCTATACATTTCTATGCGGTGACCACAGTTATATTCATGTGTTTGTTTTGCATTTGTTTCGTGCTTTGCGTATTTTAAGCGGTGTTACATGGGGTATTGGTGTTTGCCTGATATAAAATAACTCACACTGATTATAATGGATTCTCTACAGCTGGTGTTCCATACATTTTATATTAGTCTACTCGTTTGTTCAGGTGGTTATCCTCCGTCTTGATATTCTGCACATGCGCGAACGATGTAAATTGCGACTATTAAATGGCCGACTTGGTTGTTCCTTTCTTCTGACTCACCTGTTTCGCTTTTGTGTTTCCGTCTTCATCGCCTTTCTGTACACCGTATCTGTCGCCAGAGAGTTCATCTCTCTGCATCAATTATAAGTGTTCGTGTGACGCGAGGTAGGCAAGATCTCTCAATATAATACAAGGGTTTTCTGCTCCGTAAGCCGTGGTGTTCAGGCTGGTGTTCAGTCCAAACTCATAGTAGGATTTTAAAGCTGACAAATTCGAGCATATCATCTTTGCGCGATGCAAAATCTGAGCAAAACTACCTATGTGACCTTAGTATTGGCGCGGCGTCGTTGGTTTATCTAAGTGTTGGACATACATGTCCTTACTTTAATTATTAAATGCGTATTTGCAGCAGCATGAACAGTAAGATGCCATAAATGGTGTTTTGCATGTTTTTTGTTGAACGAGCCTATAACAGCTAGCAATCTTTGTTTTGAAGGATGCTTTCTGAAGGAGCCTGAAAAGTCCATTGTTACTCATCAGATCGAAATCCTTGGTAAAATCATTGAGGAGGCAACACAAATAGGCATTCGTGATTCCCTAACCTTGTCTTGAAGCTGTCGTTGTGATGCAATTATTTCTATCTTCGAAAGGCCAGTTCTGAAGCCATACTGGGAATAATGAGTTAAACAAGCATATACTACTACTACCACTACTACTACTACTAGTACTACTGCTACTATTACTACTATTACTACAACAACAACTACTACTATTACTACTACTACTACTACTACTACTATTACTACTACTACTACTACTACTACTACTACTACTACTAATACTACTAATACTTCTGCTGTTACTACTACTAGTAAAATTGTTACTACTACTACTACTACTACTACGAATACTACTGCTACTACTACTATTACTACTACTACTACTACTACTACTACTACTACTACTACTTCTACTACTACTACTACTACTACTACTACTACTACTACTACTACTATAAATATAAATTACTAAATACGAATTCGTGACTGAATATCTCGATGCAAATCATGCCTGGGAACCACCCACATTCCGTTTACGGAAATCAATTGTTACTATATCGGATCAATAGTGTGCCACATGAACTTCTGTTGATATGTTTACGAAACGGGCAAACTCTAATAATAGATAATTGATTAACCGGAAAATTTATTTAAATAGAGGTCAGCAAGATGAGGTCAATGTTATCGCACTAAACAAAATGTTCATCCGCTGTATGCATATCTTTATCTGTGTTGTATATAACAATATATGTTCTGTACATATCAATATATCTTGTAATTATGTTATTATGTGTGTTGAGTACACGCTGAAATATTTAATTGCTAACACTATGTGACGTTGACAATCTACAATATGCAAGTAAAAGATTGAATATCTTTCTGGTATTATAATTATATTTTATAACATACCATAATGAAGACAGTTCTGTTGGACATAATCTTTCAAAATATATGATTTGTGATTAATGATTAGTCCTGTACTCGTTTTCCAATATGTTATCCGATCATTAATATAAATAACTGGATAAGTACAACGCTGCATTGATCTATGGATCGCCATGACTTTTACAATCTATGTAAACAATGTCATGACAAATTTACACCAAACATTGACCAAACAACTAGTGCGCAAGACAAAGTAATATACTGATCATTTGACCAGACTGGATTAATGCAACGCCTTCATTGACACAACAACATAATAGCACATGCGACAAACAAGCTCACATATTAAGTAGACAAAAGACCAATGCTATAAAACTACACTACATTTTTAAAATAATAAAGTTTACTAGCATTGCGAACAGTACAAAAAAAATTATTATGAACATACAATATTTCGGCATTCCACAGTAATATCTTAATTGATTCTTACATTGTATATCTAAAATATGAAGTCATTTATGGGGAAATGTGTTTATATCATAATATGACGTACCTTTTGAGCCATCAGTGTGCTTGTGTCCAAGTGCTATTCATAAATTTACCTGATTGCTAGCTACTGTACGGATAAATTTAATTTAAACATTTAAGTGTTAAACATTCAAAATAAATAAACATATTATATAAGACTTTTACCTTTTAGTTGGTTTGTTCAGAGAAATAAACCCAATGACATTGATATTGTAAATCTACAGGTACAAACGTTGTACCTCTAGGAACATGTTTACACGTATTTGAGCTTATATGATTACAATTTACTTTCGTCGCAAATGATACACCGTCCACATTGCCAGTGGAAATGGTATCCTCCGGGAAAATACGGACAGCGGGTAACTACGGACAAACGCATGAGTAGACCGACTCTCTACATGTTTTCAAGTTTATTGTAATGATTTTACCTTATTTTAGAAGAGAATTATTTGGGGTTTTACATGTCTAAAAATAGCAAGTGACACAAGGCATTGGTTACTGCAAATTTTGCATGATGGGAGCAACCTATTGATTCCGTCCGAGCAGGGTGTGGAAATATCCAAATTATTCACTTGTCCACGGACAAGTACATTGCAAAAATCTTCTTGTCCGCAAGTAAATGTCACTTGTCCAAGTAAAAAGATTATTCTGCCACTTTCATATGCATATTTTGTAATGTAAATATGCGCATTACTGTATTAAAGTATTGCAATCCAAAATAATTGTGTTCCTCGTCTTTCTTAAACCAAGTAGTGCCGGGTAAAAAGACTAGTAAATTGTCAGCAGAAACGTTTATGTTTATATAAACATCTCAATTAAGACAGTCATTGACAGTGATGTGACAAGGAGAGCAAAGATTTGCTTTTTAGTTTGTTTTAATCTTCACAGCCTTTTTCTACTCGTTTGCTATCTGTTTCGATAAAAAAGATCCATAGTCAAAAATTGCAGACACTCTTATAATGTTAAAAATCATTGATGAATACTAGCAACAGTTATAAATGCCATTGCGAGTTTAACGCCAAAATAAAAAAAGCAAATAACTGCAATTAGTTTCAAAAGTAAACCTACCAGATTCGAGGTCCTAAAAACAAGCTTCCTGAATTTTGGACAATCATAGTATAGGCCAAAGGAAAACTATTTATAGACGTATCGGGGTTTTCCAAATGACGTAATAAGAATGCGGTTGACGGACCGGACCATGACGGCCGAGTCTTAACAGTTCAGAAAATTTAAACAGACTCCATTGTAACTGTCTTTAATATTAAATACATTGGTAATTGGTGATTATTGCGCATACATCCATAATCTTCTGTAAGGTTGTAGATTGTATGTGTTTTTGTTGTGTTTATTTACGGGTTTATTGATTCGAATACAATTTTTGCCACAAGTCAGATATAACACTAACAAACAACGACCGATTTAAATGTATCGAGTTGGCCGTTACGGTACAACTGGTTTTGTAATTAAACCGTTTTGACTCGTCACAAATTTGCGGATACCTGAACAAAAAATTCCAGTGTGCGATGATTTTGTTTGCACCATGTTGCAATGTACTTCTTACGGTTGTAAAACATTGGTTTTAATAACTACACACAACTTTCATGAAGCAAGTACATCACAGAGAAAGAGATATTCGCATTCACAAAATAATAATACGAAACATGTACCTAAAGTTAATAATCGCTTCGGAAGTGTTTAACTGTGCGTGAAAAACGATTTTGGTAGTGTGGTGTGAACCGCACATAACTTCGCGCATTAGCGGAGGTGATGTAACTCTTTAAACAACCTGTTATTATCAACTACAGCTATTGAAAAATCAAATATATTCAGTATATGTTTTGTTGAAATAACAGTAGTGTGTTTTGTGACTCGGATGTTTTGTCAAGAAGGCAAACCCAGTCTGAATACTGAATTCGCATACATGTAGCTATGTACTTGCTACCTATGAATGCTGAATTGTTTATGGCAGTAACTACCATTTTGTACACATTTTAATAAACTGACGTTACTCATAGAATCAAGGTATACACTATCCTTTGTAGCACTATTGTGTTGCAATGAATATTGATTGTCAGTTCACTCTGTTTTTACAGCAAAAATCCAATATGCACATACCAACTATCTGCGATGTTTTTTAGAAAACAAGCACGGTTCCTCATGGTTTTCTTTTTCAGTGTAGTACGAGTAAATATCTTTTTACGTATAACATGTTTGAACTGTTTCACATAGGTATATTGCGCAGCAAAAATCCAATATGCACATACCAACTATCTGCGTTTTTTTATTAAAACAAGCACGGTTCCTCATGGTTTTCTTTTTCAGTGTAATACGAGTAAATATCTTTTTACGTATAAAATATTTGAACTGTTTCACATAGGTATATTGCGAACAGAACAACACAAAATATGACAACATATTAAGATAGTTACGCTGTTTAAAAATTGACGCCATTGGCCCTGTTTAAAGTTATGATTTGACGCAGCTAACATTAATTGTGATCAAAAGCGCGTTAATCAGCCATGGAGATTGTTTAACGGTTAAATAAATGTAAGTGCCACGTGTGTTTGTAGACAAGATAACAGTTTTACTTGATACTGTAGTGGCAAAAAACCAACAATAAAGCATTGAACATTAAAAATAAATACTGACTGTGGGTTAACATTTGGTTTCGGTCAGATAAATATACATGTACAAATGGAAACCTGCAGGTACAACAATTGTTACAGTGCACATTTCTACCCCTGATTGAGGTGATTTGCATGTCATTGATATGGACTGTTTTTCAAAATAAATCTTTTAGTCGTTATGTTATAACATAGGTACAATTTATCACATGCTACACCTTGTTTCCCGTGTAAAACAGCCATTACGAATATTTTTATCTTACACATGTGTTCATGTAAGATAACAATTTGAGCTTTTCATTTTAATTGAGTAATATATTTACATTCTTTAGAGTGCACCATGCTACTTGCTAGTATCTGCTTGCATGGTATATATTAGTAAGGGCTTGTAGTTTGGGGATTCTTTGTATAGTTCAACAAAATGAAAGTGACTTCCAGTGCAAAAATTTCATTACGTTTCATCTCACCCGAGCAGCTCGATGAGCTATTGGTATAGGGGGACTGTCGTGCGTCGTCCGTCGTCCGTAGTGCATCGGACCAATTGGGCATGTGGACGTGATACAAACTTCACTTTCATTCAATCTTTTCCAAACTTGCACAGTTTGTGTATGACCATAAAATCTCGGATAGATAATAGGCAAATCAGACCATGAACACCAGAGTTATTGCCCCTTTGTCATGAGAAAATCTGCAATCTGGGCTTTGTGCAACATACACACCTCATTTGTCCTCTGAATCTGACCAATTTTGCACAGCATGTACATGAACTGAATATTTCAAAATAATACATAAAATGGCCTAGATTGGGGTACAAACACCAGACTTCATTTATCGCCTAATCTTGACCAACTTGCACTGTTTGTGTTTGACCATAAGGTCACAGTCAATCCCAATATGGAACAGATCAGACAAGCAAAACCAGAGTTATGACCCCTTGTTTGTGAAAAGAAAAAATCGATAATTTGTCAAAAATTGGCTTTCAGTCTCCATAGGGAATTAACTTTTTATTCCTTGTTGACTAAACTTGCACAGTTTGTGTATGACCATACGATTTCATCAAGGTGCAATGATGGGCCAGATATAACTATGAATACTGGAGTTATTTCTCTTTTTTGTAAGAAACGTTTCAAAAATGGACTTTGTGTGACATAGAAACTTCATTTTTCATCTAATCTTGATAATACTTGCACAGCTTGTGTATGGCCACAAGATCTCATAATAAACCAAGGTGTTGGACTTATTAGGCAGCTTGTGTATGACCATAAGATCTCATAATAAACCAAGGTTTTGCGCTGATTAGGGTATACAGAAGAAAGTTCTTTGCCCATTTGTTTGTGAAAAAGAAGCAAAAAATGTTCAGGACAGTGACTTCATTTTTCATTTGGGATGGCAGCAGATAGTATTTCAGCAACCGGTTAATTAGTTTTGGTATTTGAGATGTTAACCAGTGAGCTAAATATCATTTACGAGACCTGAAACACAATTAAAATGGAAATACATCAAGTACAATGGTATGTTTGATTGAAAAGTCCTAATCGATGAAATACATAATGCTGACAGTTGTCTTATATTGCTGTCTTTTGTGACTGTTTTAATTATTGTTCTGTTGAAATAAGAACAAAGCACAGTACATGGAATTCAGCTGGATGTTTGAACCTAAACATGTGCCTTTGCAAAGATTGGATGTCAACCTCTGTGTAATGAAAGTTTGATTGTGCATGGTAAACAAACATTATGGAACTCCCAACATGGCTACAATATCTACCATAGCTTTATATGAAAGAAATTTTTTTTAAAAACATGTATGTGCACACTACTAAACGAATTAAACACGAGGGAGATTAATTCGCAAATATGTAAAGAAATGTTCAATTTTTACGTCATTCTGACGTCAATTTGCTCGGTATGTTTGACAGTGTGTATTGCAAATAAGCTGTAATGCTGTACATGTTCTATATATTTTGTAAAGATTGGCCGTAATATGTAGACAATTAAATGTTCTTTGTAATGGTGTAATTTGATGAACAATTGCATTACTAAAAATAATAATTTCTGCATTGTCAATGAACTTTAAGACCAGCCCTCGTAAATACATGTGTTTACAATAGTTGATCTTCTTGACCACAAAGCAGATTCTGGAGCAACCAAGAGAACCATAAAAATTGCCAAAGCAACAATTGACTGCGTTTAGGCAACATAGGGTCTCATGTCCTTCTTGTTTCATATTATTAATATTTATACAAGTATTATTAAGCTTTGGTCGATACGTCGAGATGCTGGTCATTAATATTTTGAAAACTTAAACAGGTTTTGTTTCTAATTTGCTTGTTTACCCTGGCTTTATGTGAGGCAAGTTTTGAAAAAAATAATTTAAGTTTGGATTGTTGGAACTACCAAGCAGTTTTAACACTATTTTATTCAGATATAGTAATTTGAGTTGTACAAAACATAAAAGCATATTAAGCATTCTGACGAATATTTCTCGTAGATGCGTCTGGAGAGCTACAGTGCCTATTTCGGGAAAGAAAGGCAGTCTTCCGCTTTTGTCGAGACGAACAGAATATACAAATCCGAGTCACAGCACAGCGTACGGAACGTCACTTGTGCCAGATCGACATTTATGTCATCCTGGAAAACATTGCACTTGTAGTTACGGCTCTCCCAAAATTCCGGATGATTGAACATTTGGTTAGGTTTGCCATAAGGTGCATTTGAGTTATGTGACCGTCTGATGGAATATTCGTTCCATTTTCATTGCCAAGTTCAACTATGCCTACAAGAACACAAAGACTGTTTATTAATTCAGTAAAAATGAACAACACACGCCCTGATACTTTTACCTTTAAATTAATAGAATTGCTTTACGAACGGCTTAACGTGAGTTGGGGACCTTAGACTGAAAAGAAATTTTCCGTTTGTGACCGATTCTGACAAAAAAACTAGGGAATTGCATGGCATAATCATGTCGATACGTTACGTAATATTACAGCGTGCCACATATATACGTATTTATTAATTAAGGCAACTGTATATTTTGATTTTCGAGAAAATTATTTAAATGTATTGGAAACATTTAATGTATAATTTCAGATGCACCCTTGTAGACAAAGTCCATACAACTTTAGTTTATCGTACCCATCAATGTCATATGAAGTGTGGCCCGGTAGCGATGTATGACCGTCTAATAAATCTGTGAGCAGTTCTTTTCCTAACACCTAAACATAAAAAGTAATCAGAATCCAGTCATAATAGGTGACATACGCTCCTGATGTCAGACGTTACTCATGCTAAATTAAATAGTTTGTGTCATTATTATCATTGTTTTGTAACATCAACCGAGACTACCATATTCGTAAAAGAGAAGCCTTACTTCAACGACCTCTCAAGGATCAAAGTCCATTATTATTAATTTAGCCATGTTTGATATGGAAAAGCGTTACCAAATGAATTCATGATTTATATCAATGATTCGCTAAATATTGGTTTAATCATAATGTTCAAGCCATATTCCTGAAATGCGCTTAACATGGAAAACACAAAATTTGCTTTAATTTGTTAGTGAACTGGTAACACATAACAACATTTTTGTTCCGGCATATCTCACGATGTCACGAACACAAAATTCAACTGCACATACTTATTAAAAAATAAGCTATAATGAATATATGTGACAGTGTGCTTCCTAGAGACTCTATTTAAACAACTTTTAATGTATTAGTTAATTTAATATCGTTTTGATACCGAAATTACCTTTTGGGTCACATGTTCGAAGAATATTACACATCACGAGTCCGCACCCTCAGTATGCTTGCAAACCATCGCTGCCTCAATATCCTATAGCCGTGTTGACCACCAGATTGTTCGAGTTCGTTGAGAATGAAATATATCACTGTCTTAATAGTATTATAGTATCTCGTGTTCAAATCAAACGAGCGCAAGACTCTGTGTATTAGACGTACCGATATCGACACGCCCTGTGTGATCAACATAACAAAACATTATTTGGCGATAGGAAAGTCCTTGAAAATATCTTACAACATAATCGTTTATGTCGGCCATGATTGTCATAAAAAACAAATATACGGAACAATTTGATTGGTTCTCTAACTCGTTGGAACGAGTTAACTATGTCGAGAGAACGAGATACTAACTCGACTTAGTATCTCGTTCCCTCGACTTAGTATCTCGTTCCCTCGACTTAGTATCTCGTTCTCTCAACTTAGCATCGCGTTCCTTGGACTTAGAATTTCGTTCCCTTGACTTTGTATGTGGTTCCCACGAGTTAGTATCTCGTTCCCTCTAGTAAGTATCTCGCTCCCTCGAGTAAGTATCTCATGGGAACAGGATAAAAAAGAACAGTGTCACCTCTATGCCACCGTAGTACGACCAGACTCGAAAACATCCGGAACAAAGGAAAGTGGCGAAAGACGCCCGGAGATTTTGCATTTTTTACAACTAGACTCTATGGGAATGGGATTTACTGGTTTCTAACCTTATAAGTAATCACTGTGATTGTCGCTAGGTAACAAATAAAAAATGAATGTGATATTTTTTTATTGCTGAAGCAGTGTCCTGAACAAAAAAAACAACACATAATGGCCAGCATTCTGCAAGCGTGAGTGTATCTTATGCTCTCAATAATAATTATGAAATTTAGGTTAAAGAGTAATTTTTTATAATTAAGAAAATATTGCTTTAAAGTGTGATGTCCTATGTTGCAGGCTACACAATTGGTTGACGCCACGAGAGTTTTATTATAATGATACTTTGCATAAAGTATCTTCCTATTATTAAACAGTATGCAGTTAGATTAAAGAAACAGTGGCACACTATACACCTGTAGATTCTACAGCAGATGTACTGTGTAGAACTGGCTGGCGAGAAATATTGCACGACGTGAACTAGACTGGTATTTCTAAATAATCTTTTAAAAAAAGAAATTGTATAATTTTAATTCATGAAACTGAAAAGTATTTTTTGAATATTTTGATACAAAAGTTGCAATATATATTGTGTATATTTAAGTAGTATTTAGCATGTGGCTTTGGGCCCTGCACATCACACCGGCCTTCAGGATACATTGACCAGTTCAAAGACAAATCGACGCGACATTGTTTTTTCTGAACATAAATGATTTGGTTTGTGCCAATATACACATTGACATTTCAATACTTGCGATAGTTTGTAGCAAAAAAACAACTAGACACGAATTTTAATTCTCTTTTAGAAGCACACACGGCATTACCAAAACTATATATGGAGTACCAATTCAGTACCTATACGCGAAACCTATTTAATAAATATGTAATTGTTGTCATTAAATTGTAACGGCAGGGCAGAAATACATTTGTGACTACAGTTCATTCAACTATGCCTGCAGCTACAATTTATACTAACTGTCGAAAAACAACTGTGGTATTTTATTCCTATCATTTATTTGCTTTAATAGTAATCTTTAATTAATGAGAACGTTCAGTCGAAACATACATGTACAATACACCAGCTCGATGACAAAGCAAGATTTTCTTCGAACGCAGCCGCAACATCAATATTATGTGAACATAATTATATTAAATAAAATTTATATCATTTATAATATTTATATAAGAATAGAGTACACATGCGTTTATTAAAATGACTTTTAATGTGACTTAAACTTAATAATTATGACTTTTTAATATGACCAGTAATGTTTCAAACTATCGTGTTGAACACGCTGAATATGAAGTCGAGTGATTGTATTGATTAAAGAGACCATGTCAACAAAAAAGTGATCTCCTTTAGCAATTTTAATGTTATTATGTTCAAAAAATGACCAATACAAAGGCATACACAATAACTAATGTATTAATAATTTCTATATTATGAGAATTTTGAAAGAACCAATAAGGAAAAATACTTGAAATAAAGAAAACCCAGGGTGGGTATCGAACTCACGACGACGGAGTCGTTAGAACAAATGACAGTATATAGACAGCGCTGCAACCAACTGCGCTATTCTGACTTGTGAAAATCAATGAGCATACTATCGTTATATTAGATACCCAATCAATCTGACCTCAAAGTGTAAACAACAAAAGGGCCAAACAAGCAAACAAACACAACCTAAATTATATAATGATTTTTTTCTCAGAATGCATAAACCGTTGTTTCATTATATGTACATTATTGTAACCTTTATTATATGTCAATATTAATATTTAATTTTTGGATTTCTTACTGCAGTTGCCCCATTTGGGGCCCTTTTCGCTGACATAGTCCCTCAAATAATTATAAGGCATAATAATTGAAGTTGTTGCAATTATTATCACACGAAGATGAAAGAAGATTTTTAACAATGAACCTCACTTCCTCAGCTGCACAGATGACAATCTATACAATTCAAAACGACATTATTGAGAGACAAAAACTAACCTAACTACACAATGGCAACATACATTTTATAATCTGATTTTATTGCATGGCAATATCATTTTAAACGCCGCATTTTGAAGATTATAAATCGCCAAGCGATGTCTGTCCTCACGTTATATTTATAATGTTGACACAAATATTATAGTAAAACGAGGAATGTAGGATTCAACTAAATAAGCCTTCTTTCGTTTTCTCAAAATACCTTCGTTTTCAAAAAATAAAAATGTAGCGACAAGCCTCATTTATATAGTTCGTAGGACTACTTTGGACATTCTGCTTTAGAACGAAATAGTACAGCTTTTGCAGATTAAAGAATGTAGTGTGTACAGTTATTTGTTTTCCAATTGCGATTAAATCGAGCATTCAAATAACACGAGGTACTAGTATCAAGATGTGTAGTTTGTTCCAGAAAACAATAAGATGTACAATCAGGCACACCGACGTGTTTCAGGTAATGCTTAACTTACAATTATTTTAAACTCTATTCGATACTTTTAATACACAATTTTATACAATTCGGTATAATTATTGTTCCCTACTTACATTTCGTCATATGATGACGATATTTAACACAACATTTCACACACTATTTTTTATTAGCTATATATTGGGTTTCTATAATGACAGTTAGGATACAGATCTGTCCGGATTAATGCATTGTGTATTTTGGCAATAACAACCATTAAGTTATATAAATATGAACAACTATTTCGCGTGATACCTGTATAATTTAAATGATTAAACTCTATAGCGGCTGTACTGTTCAGATATTAATACAGAGAAAGTACAGCTAATCTTGGCAATTTTCTTGTTTGTCTGCAATTTAATGACTAAAAATGAGTGTCATAGTGTAATACGTTTTGGTACTATTTAGGTTAATTATTATGAATATTGATAGCTCGAAAAAAACAAACTGTCACTGAACTCTATTGATGAATATACTACACTCAGAATACAATGAATATATGTTAGTGTACTGGAATCGTGTCAAATCCAATATAGAATATAAATAAGCTATACTATTTGTCTTCTTGGATTTTGTGTTGCTATTGATTAATTGCATAGATTTTGCTAGAGAAAAGGAAATCTCTAGTTGTTCTCTTACAGAAATAGAAACTTTGCCATATATTTGCATTCAGTCATCTTATAAAATGGATTCTTTCTGCCCATCAGAACAAACGTATAGACTTTACTAATTAAATGTAACATTGTTTTTAATATACACACATTCATAGTAAAATACAGTGTAATTGCAACGTACATGAACTCAATCTTCACTTTACAAAGAATGTAAAAAGTAAACATTATATGTTTCGCAGAGCTTAAATGCAGCGTTTGCGATAGACGTGCAGTCATCCAAGAGTATTGGAAGTGCAGCGTCTGTGCGAACGTCTACGTGTGTTTATCGTGCTATGAATTGAAGAATATTTTTCACGATACAAAACATTGTTTCTTGAGGACGATACAAACAGCATCGTATGAATCTCATTGCTACACGTACCTGGCGCTATCACTTACTGTTTCGTGATTCTACATAAACGGATTCGTACATCAATATATTACGTACAACAATATTATGTACATATATACTTGCATTCATGACAGTTTTTTTTATAAGTAAACAAGCTAGGTACATATTGTAAATTTAGCTGAATTAACTATTCGTTTTATGTTTTATATGTGAAATATTGATATACAGAGACGAATCACAAACATAGATATTGCGTGAATGAACTCGTTGTTCTACACATAAGAATTCCTGACGACTATGCGGGTCTTTACAAACCAGTAGCTACTGGGGTTTCCAGCCAGCAACAGAAAACGAACGAAGGTACATATCTACTACTTATTTGTTAAATAGATGCACATGTACATCATAATTCTTAAAATGGTACCATGTCGTGATTTTCAGGCAGAAGTCTAGTTTGTATATTGTTCATATTTATATTTGCCATAGCAATGTCAAATTTATCTATTTAATCTCACTGAAGTATGTGTCAGGTGTAGCCCTTATAATAGGTTAAACAATAAACCATTTATGTAAGCTGAACTTAACGCTCCCATGTGAACATATTTTGGGTACGTTATACTATGTAAATAAATGCTAACTAGTTGATAGTGTTATTTTTGTGAAAGCAATACTAATCATTAGTGTACACAACATTCTCAGTGAAAAAATGTTTACTACTATATGGAGTTGTATTATATAAAATAAATGTTATCTGCGATTATGTGTAAACTGGTGTTTCAAGAGATCAGTTGAAATGCCTAATCTGCCCTGAGTGTCCCATTCAGGGAAAGATATGGAAATGCGACACCTGCGTAGAGCACTTCTCATGTTCTTCATGCTTCGATGTATTCAAGTTAACCTCACTCGGTTTAAAGTGCAATTCATTCACGGAGATGGAAACACCTATTATTAAACCAGTGTACGTTAATTTCAATTTCATATATGTATGACAAAAAATTGAATTATGTGTTCAAATGTTAATATTTAACTTTGCGAAATCAAGTTTTATATCTAAAATATTCTAATATATATATGTCCAGACAGCGAGTAGACTATAATCGACAGCTTCTGAATTCGATTCGTAATAGCAAAACCTGCGATTGTATTCATTTCACTTCATAGACAAAACTAACAGTATGAAAATCATTTCCGTACATGTTCGTGCGTTTGAAAGAATGTTAAATAGCGATGAACATGTTTGTACGAAAACTGAAGAAAAACTCAAAGGATAATTTGCTTTAATCGCTCTGGGTTTGCAAACTTACAAGTTGTACGCTTCAAACCAGGGATAACAATTATAAAGCACCCTTATTCACAAAATTCCGCTGATTAAAAAGTACAAATACAAACAGATCAATTGATTCATACCTGGCCAAACTTGATTTCTGAAACAATTTAAGGTCACATTCTTTTTTCTTGACACATTGTGACCACATTTGTGTGGTTTCATCTCGGTGAAAATAATGTAGACATTCAGTAAATTTATATCTATGTCCTCCTCAGAATCGGAATAATTACTTTCGTTTTGCACCACTAAAAGAGTGGAAGCTTCTCTGCATTATCATGTGATTTATTAGTCGTTTTAATAAAATTTTCATCTAAAATGTTTCGTCCGTCAACAATTGACATTCGGACGCGATACGATAAAGACGTTAATTTTCATTTACTTTTAACCAAACTAGACCAGTTTGTGTATGACAATACAATCTCGACGATGTTCAATAAATTGACTGCTTTTATTTAATTTTGATCAAACTTGCAATGTGTTAGTTTCACCAAAAGGTCTCAGCCGAAGATGAATATGGGATCAGATCAGACAGACCAGAGTTGATGCCTCTTGTTTGTGAAAAATATGTCCGTAAAGTGTCAAACATTGGATTGCAATCGTGAAAGAGAATTATCTTAAATTCAATGATGAACTTTCACAGTTTATGCTTGATCACAATTTTTCAGCTGGGTGCAGTGATGGGCTAAATATGATCAGGAATACCAGAATTATTACCCTTTAAGGAGACACAATGCAAAAAAGACTTTATGCAACATAGACACTTTTCTGTTCATTTTATCTTGACCAAACATGCACAGCTTGTGTATAACGATAAGATCCCAGAAAAAAAATCATGGACCATTGTTGGTGAAAAAATGGACTCTGTGCCGATGGTAGTTTAGGTCACTTGGTATTTGTAACAAATAGCACTTACAAATCAAGAAGCGGTTAACCTGTTTTGGTATTTTAGTTGTTAAGAGTGTAAAATTAGTACGGTTTATAAGACCTTAAAATGCAACAAAAAGGCGAATATTTCCAGTACGACGGTCTGTTTGATTGACTAGTCCTTACCAATAACATGCTTAACGCTGACGGGTGTCTTTATAGCCGACGATACAGGAGTTCTAATTTTGATAGAGGGGCACTTATAACTGTAAATCTTTTATATATTAATTTGGCACTCGTCTGACGTTTTGATGGTGTACCTATAACATTTGTGTAGTATTCGTCTTGGTTCCAAGTGATACGATTGTACATGCATCGACAATACACCTGTCGAGAGTCAGGTGAATAAAACAGAAGTACCCCAGACAGACATCTAGTAATCGGCAGTCGTTTGCCAGTCTAACTACAATGTAGACTGGACATGCATCTGTTTTGCACATGTCGATTTTCAACAATAGTAAGTATTCTGGCTGATTTGAATTATTTTGTAGGCGATGACATTCAGATGTCAGAATTGATCTCTGTCATTGCCAGTACTTAGGTGATCGCTTTGGACCATCATGACCGTCTTGATAATTATTTAGAATTTCATTATGAAAAGGCAACAGTTAGAAAGCACTGACTGATTTTCACAATAATTTAACAGAGATGTAATATTTGCCAAATTATTTTCTTCGTTAAATGGCTTAATTGTAAAATTTGAATATTTTATTGCTTTCTTTCAAAATTATTACACAGAAAAGTTTCTTCGGTGACTGCACCAAACGTCTTCAAATAATATTGAGTCGTTAGAAATCATTGTCGTCAGTGGGTGGGGATGGCTCTAATGGTTTTTTGTATATTGCTAAAGTTTTTGTACCCGGTCCTTCAATTTATGTTATTAAATATATATGTGAACGAGTGTGCCGTTATGAAATCGAGGCATTGGTAGGGCCTGAATGAGAGACAAGTGCCTAAAGTTCTATCGCTCCGGTTTCCCCGATTTTAGCGTCTATATAAACATTTACCATGAAATGTTTTCCCCAAAACTAGTATTTCAACTATGTTTGTTTTAGCTATTATGTTCTTAAGGGAGAGCATCCGTGTGCATTTTTAACCAGTAATTTTTCGCCGTTGTCGTCGTCGTATAAAACATTTACCACAAACAACACTCTTGGTGGCAAATGTCCACTCCTAAATATAATAAAACAAATAACAGTGAAAATATGTGATTGTTAATTGTAAAATTATCATATTAATTGTTTAAAAATAAGTTCCGCACTTGCAGACATGTTCGTTCGAGGAAATCAAACAGCTACAAACCAAACTGGAAGTAGCGGTGATAACCAGTATGTCAGAATTTCTCATCTTCAAAGATGGACCAATCAACAATTTACCCATTCCTCCATCAATTTGAGCTTCAGCAGTGACATTAACCACACAGATGTGGCCAAGTCAAAAAGACAATTAAATAGATCAGAAATAACAAATCATAACAGACAAAAAGAAACACATCATGAAAAGTTAGGGTTCGGCAAAAGGTAAAAATTCGCAGCACACAACAACGTTGTGAAGGAAGCATTTCAAGCTCACATTGCGTCTGTACCTGCGCAGAGAAATATGGAGTTTAATTCGATAGAACAACCGATGGAAATGGAGACCTTTACAGCAGAAGCTGCATCTACTGAGGGAACAATTTGTGAACAATATGGTGCTTCCAGTGGATCTGAACAGACAGACCATGAGAGTGTGCTCAAAATGGGTGAGATAATGGTTTTTGTAGTATGGCTTTTTAACATGAGCTTTGTTCTGCCCTCAGTTAGTTGGACAATATATCATAAGGATGTTTTATCATTTTGTTCAGCAATGACTACAATTGTAGATTTATCATATTAAAACGCACACATTACTTAAACATATAAATGTGTCAAATATATAAGAAAATTCATTAAAGACTATGATTGCCCAGTAATTAAGTGCTGTTTTTGTTTTCTATAGATGATGCATCTAGCAACTTTTTGTGCATGGAACATATCCATGGCAACTGTAACCAAAGTAACTGCACAAAGCTGCATAGCAAGTATTTCCTGCCTTATTTATGGCAGGTGAAACTGTTGGGAGATTGGTCAACGATGAAGGATTCTGAGAGTGCTGAAAAGGATTTCTGTACACCGGGAAAGAAGTCTCACTGTTCCGTTGTTATTAAGGTAGTGCAGCCAAAATGGGTGGAAAAATAAAACCTAACTTTGAATATTATTTCAATTATCTGCATCGCATAACCGATATTATTACACAATTTTTTAGTGGCTTTCCATTCATTTTTTTGAAAATGTTCATGACATTACCATTTTGCATTTTTACTCATAATTCATTCACCACTATAGATGAAAAAAATGAAACTCAATTATAGTTGCAAATTCATCCACAAGTTTTATGTCTGTTAGTCAGGTAATGATGGGCGTTTATTAGTAATAAACAGCATCTAAAAGATAACGTTATTTATATTTATCTTTCTTTCTATGGCAGCTCAGCATAAGCTTTAATCTGACGGAACCACGAAATTAAGCTCTTGCCTCAAAGAAAATTGCTTTTCTGGACTGAAATGTTGTTTAACTTACATCTTTTCAATGGTGTTTTATTCATTTATTTATTTATTAATAACATGCATTTAACTGAATAACAAAGTAAAAACAAATTGACCGTGTACTGTTTGCAAAACTGGAAAAAAACAACATAAAAACGTATCCGTTAAAAATAGGACAGCTGTATTAAGTCAATGGCTCAATAATTATTGAAATGGATAATAATTTGCAATTTACGTTTAATACAACATTTTCACTAATTAAACACATAATAGTAAAACGCAATTATTTAATTAAATTTAACGTTTGTTATCAAAAGTCAAGTTTTCTGAAGGCGCACAACATTGCCAACTATATCCTACAATGGTTGCAGATCTGAATCTAAACACCATTCAGCAGCAATACGAGTTCTTATTTATTGACTAATTTTCCATTCATCTTCATGTCAACAATGTATATACTGATACTTTAGACTGCATATTTACCAACTGACTAAGTCAGAAAAACATGTGTACTGAGCTGATTACAAGGCTTGACATCCAGACATTGACATTCCGAGTGATTTGTGACAATACTCTCCCTTTAACTGCACACTTAATTTTATAACTATGCAAAAACTCATTATATTCTATTGCAAATTTTACAATATACACACAAAATGTTCAAATATACTTGTATGTGCAACACAAATCTTGTAAGCATTCGTTTTCAGTGTTTGATACACTATTCCGTGTATTACTTAAATATATAAAAACACAGTGGCACAGAGTCATAAACAAAAGGGCACAGATATTAAGTTGACTAAAATTGTGCGTAGGTATTTTATCTAGCAAAAAACCAGAGTACTCGTACATAGTAAATTGTTTGTCGTGTTTTCCAGTCAATACATATTTAATTTTATTAAATGTATTATTAATAATTTTGAAGGCGGTATTCACTATGTCACTATGTCAAATCGTTTATATAATTCTGTTAATAGACTGACTGCAGAAAGTGTTACTATATGATACATTAATCTTACTACCCAAATACAACTGATCACTTTATAAGTTTTATAACCATGTTTTCTCAGTTTGGTCAACGAAACAAAAACATTTACTGAATACAATGGTTTTAACAATACATCTCCGTTAAACATTTGGTCCTGGCATTTTGAATTGCGTTTCGCAGTGTCAATCGAATCTTGTCGATAAAGCAGTTGCCCACTTTGGCCAAAATTGTACGAATTGCAATTACCTCTACATGTACTTTGGACCGTTTAAAGCAATGTTGGGGCGTTTATTAGCCATTAACCATGGTGTTTTGGGTGTTTTTTTAATATAATGATATAAAATCCAGGGGGCGTACTGCGAGCGCTGCATTACTTATTGGAGACATATTTTGTGTTTTATTCGGAACTTATTAAGAAACTGCTGGAGTTTTAACGTACGTCAAAGGCAAATAATAAGTTTTAGCACATAATTTCAGAGCTATGGACACTGGAGCTGCACAGTAGTGTTTGGACAAGTGATCACTGCCTCCACGTTTAATACTATTACGAGTCGCGATGAGCATTTAGAGGTCAGGCGTCTGACCACCATGTCCGTCAAGGAGGCCGGCGATGTAGCGGACAGTAACGTAACCCAATGGCGATGGTACTGGGATGACAATAATGGGCAATGGAATCGTTTTGAATCTGTAAGAGTTTACAATTAAAATTTTGTGAATCATGGTTTTCTCTACGTTGTAAGAACGATACGTGTCATGAAACAAGCATGTGGAATTACAATTTGTCCTCAAATTGTATACTGTCACATCAACCAAATGTAATTCATAGGTCGAGCAGAATGCACACGTGTATTGACAAATTTCAAAAATATTTCAGTGAAATATTATTTTGCTTATCCTCCAACAAATTCCTTAAAATTTGTTGGATTCGTTAATATTATGACCGACATTAGATGTGTCTCTGCAAACCTGGGTATACGCTGTGTAGTAAACTAAGCGGCCATTGTGTTAAAAGCATCGAACAATGAATTTCTCTTTTATAAAAATCCAATAAAAAAAAAAAAAAAAGTATGCGATTGTTCTTAATTTTCGACTTAAATTAAAACAATAATATGCGCAGTTTTCTTGCCAATAGGTCAATCCTCCTGTACTGGAGTAAAAAAATACAAGCTTCTTTATCATCTGTATCTCTACGAAACTCAAAGTAATACATCCATGCCAAGTGTCCTGTCTAGCAAACTACAAACTTTTACCAATACTACGTATGACGTGTATTACTACAATATTCCATCCAACACACGCTCAAGTCTAAGTTCCTCGCCAAGCAGCCCACCTACCGGTGTTCGCGTGAGAACTACAAGTGGGAGTATGTGATTGACTTCGAGTCCATGACGCAGCAAAACATGTACACCGGTGCCACCAGAAAACTGAGACGCCGTCCGCTGTTTGTATCATGCAGAGACGTCCAGGATAAAAGAACGTAAGTATCTCGCATATGTCTTTCCTTGCTTGATGATCTTAAATAAAACACGTATCATAGTATATGTTTTTCGCTATAATAATAATAAATAATAATAATAATAACAATAATAATAATAATAATAATAATAATAATAATGTATCAATAACTCAGTATCATACAAACTACTTTTTTATCCTCCATTTATGTTACAACTAAGAATGATACTTTGATGAAATCTGAAAAGTAAAATATTGGTCGTATGAATTGAAACATTTACAACAGCAGCAACAGCAACAGCACTGCAGCTGCTGCAGAAGTAGAAGTAGTAGTAGTAGTAGTAGTAGTAGTAATAGTAGTAGTAGTAGTAGTAGAAGTAGTAGTAGTAGTAGTAGTAGTAGTAGTAGTAGTAGTATTACTAGCAGTAGTAGTAGTAGTAGTAGTAGTAGTAGTAGAAGTAATAGTAGTAGTAGTAGTAGTAGTAGTAGTAGTAATAGTAGTAGTAGTAGTAGTAGAAGTAGTAGTAGTAGTAGTAGTAGTAGTAGTAGTAGTGGTAGTAGTTGTATTACTAGCAGTAGTAGTAGTAGTAGTAGTAGTAGTAGTAGTAGTAGTAGTAGTAGTAGTAGCAGCAGTAGTAGCAGAAGTAGTAGTAGAAGTAGTAGTAGAAGTAGTAGTAGTAGTAGCCGTAGTATTACTAGTAGTAGTAGTAGTAGTAGTAGTAGTAGTAGTAGTAGTAGTGGTAGTAGTAGTAGTAGGAACAATGCTTATGAAACACATTCAGGAAAACTTGTTGACGCTTAAGAAGTTTAACTTTAACCTAAAACTCTATCATTTTGAGGCTTTGTTAGATTGATGCATTCAAATTATGATTCAATGCCTCACCCAACTTACTGTAACCGAGTGAATATTATAGGATCATCCTGGCTCTTTGTTTAATTAACAGTTATATAACAGTATATTTCTGAATTATTTATTGTGATTTTTAATCTACAGGCCTCCATGTCTAGCGCCTCCCCAAGTGATTGACGTTGAGCTTCCGCCGTCGTGGGTGCCGTGGGATGTAGCTCATCCGTTTGAACTTGTCCACCTGTCACACACAGACGATGAATTTATTGAGGTAACTTTTGACCAATGTTTTAGAGATTTCGATAAGTAGGATTGGGTATGTCGTTGGGCGAGCGGATGGGTGGGCTTTCAGGCTAAAGGCGCAGTGGCGTGTCAACGTTAAGGTCATCCTTACTTAAAATAGAAATATGGTTCCCGTTCAATAACTCGATAACTAATTGAAGTACAAGTATTGCAATGTAGCTTCATACATAAATACCTTATATCAAGACCGCCCTTGGGATTGGGTTTGGGGAGGGTCGGGACAATGTGTTTGTTGCTTATAATTGAAACAATTTTCTCTGACAAATTCAGGAACCCACTGATATTGAAATAAAACTTAATAAATATAATATGATATAACGTGATAATGTCGTTATGGATTCGGTGCAAAAAGGTGTGGAAGAATTGTGAAATGTGTTATCTATCCGCATGTCATTCATCTGTTATTAAACCATATATTGTTTAAGATCTCAAGGTATCAAAGACTCCTCAATCCCGTGTTAGCTAATGGTTATAGGTAATTTTCAACGTGCCATGTACAAAAAAGAAAACAGAAAAACATGACAAATATATGATATGCGTTTTCTCTTAAGTCATGTTTCTCCAAGGCTTTATTATTAATTGTTATTTGGTTACACTGAATAACGTTGTTGTCAAGTTATAAATAACAAAATAATGAAGAGTAATCTCAGAATTTATTATCATAAGATGCATATTTGTATTTCTAGGAGTCCAAAAACTTCTATAAAACAATATCATCTCGTCGTTATATTCTGGCAGCTGTGTTCCGAGTCCAGAATCATTCATTATTTTCAGCTTTCTGCAAGTAAGTGTTATTGTACCACGTCAAGAAGATATATATTTGATGAGCATTTTCGAACTTGGCCTAGACAGTATGCCCACAAATTTAACATCTCCCTTCTGACCGACATTTGCAAACCAATACACAGTCATTTTTAATAAGGGGATGGGCATAATTATATGTATCTTGCCATTTGAAACCTCAGCCGCATATAAGCACGGGAAAACACTTGTTAGCAGCATACGATCCTTGATTTAAGACAGGTGACAAATGTTCAATACAATACAGCAAATCATAACCTGTTTTTTCGTTAACTATGTACGAATAAGTACAATATAGTCCGCAGTCATGTGGTGTTTTCTTAACCTTATAAAACATGTGTGCACAGTTGCAATTACAAGATGTTGGTTCGGGAAAGTCTTTCACGCCTGGCGCGGTAATTAGATACGGTTTATTAAGTTTATGATAATTCTTGATTGTTCTTTCTATATGTTGACATATTTTATACATATATTTTTTATTCGTTAATACAAGTTTTGTTTCAAGTGTTTAACATAAAACTGTGTAAAATGAATGCGTATAGAAAGCAATCAGAAAGGTACACGACAGTTTCACACGCTGTGGACGCATGACGAGCTGGGTGTTTGCTCGTAAACAAATTGTTGCAAACAGTTTTGTTACGCGAATAATTAAAGAAAACAAAATAAACGTTATGTTAGCGTAACAAAGATGAGTGCATTTACTTGTCATGCGTTAACGTGTAAATAAGGTACAGAATGGGTGAATAGTGAACATAAAGTAGACAATTATTATAAAAAATGTACCATATCCATAACACATTATTCATGATAAATTATGAATTAACCTGTTACGTTGTTTAGAATTTCAACTCATATGAAAAAATTATAAATAAAAGGTATACACTCAACAAAAGTTATAACACTCCCAGTGGAAATACATATAAATGGTAATTGCATTTTCTTTTTTTATTAGAATTTTAGCTAGAAATGTCAACTGTGATTAGTATGCCCCCCTTCGAAGAAGTGGGGGTATCTTGCATTGCACCTGTCCGTCCGTCGGTCGGTCGGTCGGTACATTTCGTTTCCGCACGATATCTTGAGAATGCTTTGACCTACGATCATGAAAGTTAGTACGCTGGTTACTTGGGAGGAAAGGAAGAACCATTTGAATTTTGAGATCAACAGCTCAAAGGCCAAGGTCACCGTTGCCAAAAATATAAAAACGGTTTCCCCTAAATAACTTGAGAACGCATTGAGTTATTTCAATGAAACTTTATACATAGATGCCTTATATTGATCCCTCATTAGAAATTGCATATGGGATGGGTGGGGTCAAGGTCAAGGTCACTGTTAATGAAACTAGCAAAACGGTAGACCATTTCGTTTCCGCACGATATCTTGAGAACGCTCTGACCTACGATCATGAAAGTTTGTACGCTGGATACTTGAGACCAAAGCAAGAACCCTGTTAATGTTCAGATCAACAGGTCAAAGGTCAAGGTCACCGTTGCTAAACATAGAAAAACCGTAACTAAAAATAGAAAAAAAAGTTTTCTGGACAATAACTTGAGAACGCATCAAGATATTTTAATGAATCTTCATACATATGTACCTTATATCAAGACCTCGCTTGGGATTGCGTATGGGGTGGGTGGGGTCAAGGTCACCGTTGCTAAAAATAGAAAAACTGTTTCAGCTCAATAACTTGAGAACGCATCGAGATATTTGAATGAAACTTCGTAGATAGATACCTTATATTAAGACCTCTCTTGGAATTTCATATGGGGTGGGTGTGGTCAAGGTCACCATTACTAAAAATAGAAAAACAGTTTCCTCTCAATAACTTGAGAACGCATCGATATACTTTAATGATACTTCATACATATATACCATATATCGGGACCTCGCGTGGGATTGCATACTAAAACAAAATTCTTAACAATTGCACATATTCACAACGTGTGTGCAAGTCGGGGGCATACATGTCTAACAAACATCTCTTGTTTGAGTTACACGTGCATGTGTTCATACCAAAATATCTAGTTCTTGGATACAAGGTCGAGGTCACACTTACCAATAGTCATAAACTTTTGTATGGATAATAACTGGACAAGGGTTGTTCCAGGGTTCTCCTAACGCGGTAGAATGGTTAGTCATGGCAAATAGGTGATCGCTGACTGTTACACGGTGCATTCATCAGCTAACCAACAGAAACTGGACATTAATTGCATACTAATTGCGCTTAGGTTATTTTTAAATAGTAGGTAGGTTGGTTAGGACTATGTGAAAACCTGTTTATACGCCTGTTTGAAAAACGGGTCGCATAATGGGAACGCATTAGCGGGCGAACGGGCTAATGGGCAAGCGGTTCGGGCGGGCGGGCGGGCGGGCAATGCGTCGGGAGATCATTGTCCAGAGCATAACTTTGTCCAGCGAGGTCAAGGTCACAATTCAAGGTCGAAGTCAAATATAGGAAATATGTCATTACCACTTTGTCCGGAGCATATATTTGTCCAGCGTGGATCGATTTTCAAATAACTTGGCAGAAGTGATAGGTATGATGAAATGGAGGTCGCGCGCAAGAACCAGGTCCCTAGGTCCAATGTCAAGGTCACATTTCAAGGTCAAATGTCAACTAAATGAATTCAATCCGTAAGACTTGTCCGGAGCATATCCAGTATGTATTAATTTTCAAATAACTTGGCAGAAGTGATACGCATGAAGAGAAGAAGTGTTGCGCGAAAGACCCAGGTCTCTAGGTTCAAGGTCAAGGTCACAATTCAAGGTCAAATGTAGGAATTCAATCCTTAACAGTTTGTCTGGAGAACAACTTTGTCCAGCATGGATGGATTTTCAAATATTTGGCAGAAGTGATAAACATGCTAAGACGGAGTGTTGCGCGCAAGAACCAGGTCACTAGGTCCAAGGTCAAAGTTACCATTCAAGGACAAAAGTCAAATATAGGAAATAAATTTTAACCACATTGTCTGGAGCATATCTTTGTCAAGCACGGATGGATTTTCAAAAAAACTATTAACATGTTGAGACAGAGTGTAGTGCCCAAGAACCAGGTCCCTATGTCCAGGCCAAGGTCACATTTCAAGGTCAAAGGTCAAATACCAGAAATCAACACTTAACACTTTGTCAGGAGCATGGATGGATGTTCTCTCTTTAGTCGTTGAACCTTTACTCCTAGAAATGCTCCCTTGACGGGCGTATCTTTGTGGCAATGGCACTCTTGTTTGATAATGTGATCACAGGGTCAAGATTAAATTTGCCTAAATTTGTAAAACCTTGTATATGCCATCACTGGATAATATTTGAACCTAAAATCTTTAAAATTGGAACGTATGTTAGTCGTAAATAGAGGACCCCTATTGATCATAGGGTCGCTGCTTCAAAAGTTAATGTCAAACTAACTGTATACAATCCTTGCCGCGGCAATAACTAGGCGACGGTTGAACCCAGATCCTTGGGGTTTGGTAGTTATTTTTGGCGTATCTTTATTTGAATAGAAGTGGACTACTGAGATCACTGGGCTATAGTTCTATGTCAAAGAGACTAATATTAATTATTGTTGTCAGTAATATAACTTAAAAATAGCTTAACCAAGTGTTTTCAAATCAGTTTTATTGGTTAGACACGCAGAATATCAAACATTTACTCATAAATTATAGTTGGGTATGTCTACATTGTTTTTGCCTCATTTTCCACCCAATATATTGATGGCTCTGCATCCTCAGAAATAAGATATAATTGGTAAGACGTTCCGCAATACTTCTTCAATATATGTACTTAAAAATACATCAAATATTAAATATGTATAGCTAAGATTTTCTTAAAAGTCACATAAGCACAAAGTGCTTGTTAATAGTGGATCTCTTCCGTGTCGTACTTATGTCGTCATCAATTGTTACTTCAAATTTTTATCCAATCTTGACCAGTCCTGCACAGTTTGTTGATGACTGTTAAATCTCGCACGAGTTAAATATCCGACTAGCTGAAAACAACAAGTAGATTTTTTTTAATGAAAAGACATTTAACAAAAAATGGACATTGAAGACGATGCAGAATGTAGTATTCATCGAAGATGAAATGCACTGGCACAGTTGCAGTTTGTTGCAGTACGTGTATGATCATACGATCTCAGACGAAACCAAAGTTTGGCAAATCGGCTTTAATCAACTGAGTTCCCCTTGTTCGGGAAAAAGATATTAAGTTATTAAAAATTATTTTATTTGCCAGATAAATGATGGCATTCTTTCTTTTGAATGATATGTCATACTGACATTGTGTCTTTCATTGGAATGGTCAAGTGAGGACTTTTGCCAATCATGACCTTCGTGTTGTTAATTGGTTTCAGCTATCTACAATAGCATGAAATAACTCAAAGTCTGTTCATAACTCGATGATACTTCCATGTAATTCCAACACAAAAAGAAGACTGTAATTATTTCAGTCATGAGAAGACCATTCTAAACAACCAGCGGAGACTTTGCGACAGAAACCCAGTCGATAAATGTCAGCTCTTCCATCGAACTGGGAATCTAGGAATCTGCATTAATAACTTCGACTTCCGTTTGTGCGGAAAGAATGCGACAGTGTATGGTCGGGGAGCATACTTCGCTAGGGATGCAAGTTACAGTCACAGCTACACCAAGCCGTCAGATAAGCTGGGAAGGTTCGTGTTCCAGACTAAGGTACTTGTGGGTTACTATACTACAAGGAATAAGGAGTACAAAAGGCCTCCAGGGAAGCCAGGCCATGAGCTCTATGATTCCTGTGTAGATAACGTGGTTAATCCAGCATTTTCATTCTTTTCGAGAAAAACGCCTACTATCCTGTGTACCTTATTCGGTATCGTGACAAACACGACATCATGAATATGCGGCGTTAGCGTAGATAAGTGGTTATCTTTTACTCAAGGTTAATACGGATTAGTTTTACTTGTTTTGATAAATTTTGTAAAGTAAAATTGTAATGGGTTCATATAATTATGCAATTTATCAAGTCGAGATGTTGCTATGATACTTGTTACAAAAACACAGTTGTAAATTGTCAAGCCCATATCAGACATTCACACATTAGCAGCAATATAAAAAGTAATTGTCGATTAAAGTTTATAGAGAAACACACTATCCACGTGTACCTAAGGCTTGACGAGATTGTAATTTATAGTTGACAGTAATATAATGTTAATAATTAGTTCATTTCATACTGACCTTGTTATTGGGCTAAAGACTGCCATATTGGCCTGAGGCCGTAGGCCGAATTTTGTTTAAGAATTTTCTAACGTAGGTTGTCTGAAGCCTTATAACAAGGCCAATATGAAATCAACTAATTAATGACAATTGTATGAATTAACTTGTTTATTTTTTCAACTGTGTATTGTGAAATATAACAACCAAACAGTACATAAAATAATTGCTTCTTTTTTTATCGAGAAAGTCGCAAAAGGTTTTACACCACCAATCGATATCCACTGTGATCCGACCGAGTCTTGGTAAACCTTTCAGTATTCATCAACACATTCTTTAACCATTCTTAGACTTAAGAATAAAGAATAGACTCCGACTCCAGAAAATATACTTTTAAAGACTAATTCACCATTGAAGCATTTTGTTGAAGAATATTCTTAAAAAGTCCAAGTATGCTCCAGCGTATGCTTAAGACATTCTTGAAAAGTTGAACACGACTACAAGATGTGAAATAAAATGAATAATTTACTAAGACAATTTTCAAATTTCTTACGTTTAGCCTTCCACAGCCTCTTTTCAGCTGAATCCTCACGTGTTATTGTGCTGATGATGTCGGCGAGTTGACGGAGCAAACGCTCAGCTAACTCTCCGATTCCTTTCCCTTTCCGAGGTGCATCCAATCCAATTTTATTCCAAATATTAATAAATAATTTCATCATGTTATAATGATAAACAAACGCTAAATTTAAGAATACTTCAAGGAATGTAAATCTGTGTTTTCGTAGTCGACGTCGTCAGGATTTCATGATTCGTCACTTGGTTGACTCGGTCCAATACATTGAAAAGTACGAACATTACCCAAACTCACTTCATTTTGTGGGAGTGCTACATGTAGAAACTTTTGTAAAACATACAAAGCGCTAAATTAATTATGCTGAGCGTTTTCAAAATGAAATTTAAAAAAAAATGACACCTCGTATGAGGCCGAGCTAATCCTGAATCCTGATTGGCTGAATCTCGTTTTGGCCGCATGTTTCCATATTGGCCGAGTTTTGTTCCGTATTGGCCGAGTTTTGAAATTTATTGGCGACGTTTACATTGCATCAAGCGAACAAACTGACCAGATACTCGTTTAATATTATAAAGTCAATTAAAAATAGTGTAAACAGCTTTTTTTTAACAATGATGTCAAATATTGATGATCAATAAGTTTTAGTCATTGTGTTACAATGTTAAATTATTAAAATGAGTTTTTTTCTGTTGTAACAAGTAAAGAGCACTTTATTTGAAATATTGTGCCGTTTGCAACAGCGTCCTCAATAATACACTAAATGCCATATATTTAGAGTAGTAACATATGTTATGAACAGAAGACCGTTCGTTTGTTTGATAACTAATGCAATTACCACATTTGTTATATCTTATACATGTACACATTTCATTTTCGCTATCAGTTGTTTACAAAATGCACTTACTAAAGTTGTTTGATTTGGATCAATTTAGTTTGCTGATATTGAGATGATGAACAGGTTCGATGGGCTGGATGTAATCAATGTTTATGTTCGATATATATGTGATGATTTTCATGTATATTAATACTTACGATACTATAACTAATCATTTATCTTTTTTGTATTATTTTGTAGTTGTAGATTATCGTACATTTTGAAGATAAGTATCCAAATGGCAGGGAGGGGGGGGGGGGGCTTAATTAAATATATATTATAACAGACATTGTTCATAATACCCATGGTTATAGCACTAATACTACAACGAAACATGTGTTAAATAATATGTATAACATGGATCACTAACATTAGTAGATTATCCAATGGAATGCCTTTAAATAACGTTTAACAAGTCATAATAAACTGTCTAAAGTTAATGTACGAGTAAAAAGTAGAAATGATTTCTTAACATTATAACAAAACAAATTGTATGTTGTACAGCTGAGGTTAGTAAAAAATTATCTTTGGGAAATGCGCTTGAATAGAAAAACTAAGAATGCCCTTTTTTAAAATTCAGTATGTTACATATTTACAAAAACGTTTTATTTAATATATATCAATAACACTTTTTATTGTTTTTCATGTGTTTAATAATTCAGTTGAAATCTTACATACTTTATTCCATACAAAAGGCTTCTTTAAATGTAAACATCACAATTCTGTATAATGTTTGTCATGTATTTAATAATATATATAAATGTCTACGTGTTATATTTGATAAAACAGGATTTCCTATCATGTGAAAAGTACATGTTGTGACGCTAATGTTACATTTCCCATGTTTAAAGTCCCATAGTAGTGTCACATAACAGTGTCAATTATTTTCAAAATAAGCAGCTGAAAGTGACAATACAAATAGACAGAATCATACAAATGACGAAGTAAATACTCTGGTATGAAAAAAATAAACTACACAAGCACTAGAGTCAAAATTTGCATTGTTTATTAGTTCTGTGTAACCTAAACCAATTGTCAAGTCATGCATATACATGTATTCGAGTTTCCGCTTGGACAGACAAAAACTAATTCGGTGAATATAAACTACCTTATTGTGCGTTTAGAATATTTAAGATACGTTCTCATTAACACTAGTATTGTAGCACTTTGGTTGTTGTTTGGTAAAAATCAATATTGCACGTACATGTACTGTATTGTACCAGTCTCTATGCTTTTGGTAACGTATCGTCTTACAGATTATAAGAAAAAATATCATTTGCAACTATTGCGTTTCCTGGCATTCTGTATGTCATGTTTCAATAGTGTGTTATTAAACTAATCTTACAGTTGCATTGTACTGTATGTATCATTCGTTCACATAATCAAACAATATGCAAGCATTATTTTGCTTGACATTTTCTTTGACATACTAAAATATTATGTTCCCATACTTATTTTACAGTCCCACTCTTTTTAGAAAGGTGTCAGTAAAGTATAACACTTACACATATTTTATTGTACCATCTTCTGTGCCGATTGGTTTCGTAAGTTTTTATACAATATCCTAACAATGATTTACATTTGTATTACCGCACGAGTTTTTTTGTACATTTCAGTATGTCATTATACTCAGTTTACTGTTTCACTTTGGTATTTTAGGTGTTGAGATATCTTACACATATTTGACTTTACTATATTTTTGTTTTTGGTATCATCTCTACATATCAAAACAGTGTTTTGCATGGAAATTGTCCCTTGTATATATCAATATTATGTTGTTGACATTTTTTGTACATTGTACTTATTGTTCAGTTCTACTTTTGTATGTTAGGTAAACCATCTTGTTTCTAATTATATTTCCAACACAACCATTTAGATGTCATTATGATGTTTACAAACATAGCATTATCTTTTATTCTTTGTCTTTTTTCCAATCTGTTTTCCATTCATCTGTATCGCTAATATTTTCTTCTCCGTAAGTTCTGTAGAAAACATTGTTATCAAATACTAACATTATTAGCAGCAAATAATGTTTGTATGCGTAGATGTAGGTGTATTAAACAAAACATGTGAGCGTTCCAGTCTCATCTAGTCTTCATTGAAGCATTTCATTATGTATAACATCAAATATAGGTATGGAAACGCTGACATGACTATATATAGAGCTCTAATTTATTTTCCGTTACTACTGCACATATTGTGGGCCTGCCACATATGGATGATCTTCTTTTTAACGGCTTAATGGAGTGTCATTATTCTTTTATTTTATCTACCAATCCGTAAACAGCCCTCTTGATTCACATGGAGGTGTTGCCATATACGTCAATAAAAGTATAGTTTTTAAACGCAGACACGAAATAGTATTAAATAATTTTGAATGTATATTAAATGAAGTCAGCTTTAAAAAATAAATCAAATCTTTTCGGAGTTTTTGTATAGACCAGCTTGTGTGGATAGATCGTTCATGCAAGCCATTGAAGACTCGTTTGAGCTAGCTAGCGAAACACGCATTAATGATGTAATTATAACAGGAGACATTAATTTAAATTGTCTGGCCCCATTTTCCGCACGTAAAGTAGATGACATCAGCCTACAATATAATTTAACACAACTTATCCATGAGCTCTCACATTACTCAGAACAAACATCATTCAAAATTGAGTTAATCTCTGTAAGTAAGCGGAATTATTTACTAATGTTTGAAATTTGCCGAACCTTTGTTAAACAAATATCCGTAATCATTGTCATACATGTATTTTGGGAATATTGCATTTTACAAAACCTATAACAAACACTTATTATCGACACATTTGGCGTAACGACGTTGGGGATTATAACAAATTACGACGTTTATTGACATATATTCAATGGTATCTATTAAAAGTGATAACATGCATACTTATGCTGAAAATATTACTAACACTAAATTACAGACTGCAAGTACATGTATTTCAAACAAATTGCATGTATACGTTCTCATGATCTACCATGGTTAAATAAATATAATTAGAAAAAACTCGACAGCAAAACCATTATATCAAAAAGCCGCAAAGTTAATTCTGATATGCACTGGTCGACGTTTCGACGTGTTGGAAATGAAGTTGTCTAACTCTTACATAATTCACAAAACGTATAATTTCATAATTTCCAATAAACTGAAGTCTTCTTACCTCTGCGATAAACATTGTTGGAATACATTACGACATTTCATTTATACAAACTGACATTACTTTATTCCACCCCCTTACGATCAATCTTGTTTGCGGTTAACGACACATGCAATGCCGATATTGTAAATATGTATTTTGCGAGTCAATTAACGAAACAAACCACGATCTTTCACCTATGCAAAATGTCAGCACTACCAACTTCCAGTAAATTTAAACATTACAGCAGGAAGTCATTGACTTAATGAAATGCCTTACGGTAGGAAAAGCATCCCGTTCTGATGGAATTTATACCCAAATCATCAGGAAAGCAATGCATCAGTTTAGCTATCCGCTACGCGAATTGAAAATTCCTGCCCAGCTGTTCGCTAAATGCCTTTCATGTAGAAAATGGCAAAAGTGTCTCCGACCTTCAAAAAGGATTATCGATCTCTAGCATCCAATTATCGTCGGATATTATTGTTAAATACCACCGAAAAGGCCTTCGAACGAATTCTACATACACACATTTTCATTTTTCTTCGTTTTAATTCAGTTTTCAAACCGACACAATTTGATTTCTTGCCTGGCGATGCGACTGTTAACCACTAAACATATATTTAAAGTACATTGTGCAAAGTTGTATTCTTTGCTATAAGTAAAGCTTTGACAAAGTGTGGCAAAAAGGTTTATTTTTCAAACTTCAGCAAGCAGGTATGCGAGTTGATCTATAGGGCATTTTTATCCAATTACCTTTCTGATAGCAAACAAGGCAATTTATTCACAGTCATTCATACCACCTACTGTCTCTGAATGGAATAATCTGCCCGATGATGACAAAAATGCAGAATCGATTCACTTATTTCAAAGGCTAATCAATATTGACCGATTTATTCAAAATTATTTATTTTCTTACGGAGAAAGACGCCCTCAAATGTTGCACACACGCATCGGAACAAAGTGCAATGCGTTAAATGAACATCTATTCAGATGCAACTTAGTTGCATCAACGTTTTGACTCTGTGGAATAAGGGAATCGCCTTCTCATTATTTTTTTAATGTAAACATTATGTAAATATTAGTAAAGAAACACTATGTCCGTGTATTCCGTACCTTATAATGAAACTATCTTATAAGGAGACGACTCTCTTGATTATCAAACCAATACCAAATGTGTAGATGCAGTTCACAAATGTATTATTTATAGTAAACGATTTGATACATAGATTTGCTTCAGAACTTTGCTTAAACTTCCTTTCTATTTCCCACTTACACATGACTACATATACACGGCATTTTGACATTACAACATAGCAGTTTTATACAAAAAACACTTTACCGACAATTAAACGCCTTTTATTAACTAGACTAGAAGACCAACCAATTTTACATACAATTTAACTTTTTAATAAAGTGTATTGAAAACAGAACAACACACACTTTATTGAAAATAGGAAGTCATTTTTAGGAAACTGTGTATATAAATGACGTACCCTTTTGGTCATCAGTGCAAATCTGTCCAATTAGTATAAATATATAGACCTGTTTTATTGCTATGAACATATACATTTCATTTCAACATTCAAATATTAAACATTCAAAAAAAGACGGCGTGGTTGGTTTAGGTTAGATAAATATACCAAAATCCCCAGGTACAAAAGTTGTAACTGCCGGAACAAGTTTACACCTATTTTAATTTATATGCATACATTAATTTGTGACACACATTGTACTCCATACACTAATTTATGACACACATGGTACTCCATATATATAGCAAGTAGTTAAGGTATCCAGTTTCAATGACACGAGTGTAACCAGTATTTACACTAAATCCCTATATTTGTGAATGTGTATGATAGGACTACGGTAAATAAATCCATCATATTCAGTAAAGGTACATGTATTTATTACGTTTTGTATTAATTTTGTTTAGGTTGTGCCTGCAGAATTTTCATTCTCCTTTTTTGTCTTCGCCGCCACTTTATGTTAAACTGGTTTTCAAAAAATAAATTTTGTTCATAGAGCTTCTATGGATAGTACTTTCCAATCTTACAACAGTTATTGAGAATTAAAGAAAAGTAGTGTTAAAGTATAGATATATTGATGTTTCCTATTGATATGAACTTTTCCGAAACATTTATGTCGTCGTATTAATACTGACACAGCTACAATATCGAGGTTTTCAAGTTATCAGGAAACATGTGAAACGATGTATAATATTAGCTCTTGATTAGAAGTGTACGTAACATAATCTAGTGGTGATGGAACTGAAAATTAATAAAAGTTGATGGGTTTTGTTGTTTGCGGTGTAATTAGATACGCAAATGGACAATTGCGTTGTCGAAAGGACAATCCACAACCATCTGTTCGATCGATATTTCTAACACTTCCTGTTTCGTTTTCTCAAAATACCTTCGGTTTTCAGAAATTTAAATATTGTTTGCAGGACTTCTTTGAACATTCTGCTTTAGAACGAAATAGTACATCGATTGCAGGTTAAAGCCGCATCTTAAATCGGCACTAGTTCTAATGAACGTTAATGACGTTAATTCAAATGAAAACTGGTTCTTACTTGCGAAATGCCTTTTTATACTTTTATGTTCGAAAAGGCTTGGTACGAACAGAATATACACTAATGATTTACTCCAGATGCATCACCGGCTATCGCATGCAGATAACTCTACGAAAATACGTTATTATTTTACCGTTTTCAAGTATCTGGGCTGCCGCTTTAACGAATTTTGTCTCTACTTATTTAAGTGGATATTTAACTCACATGTATATGTAGCGGTTTTCTTTCGAAGCAATACTTTAGATAAATGATATACAATTACTGACACCTAGATCAAATAACGAGGATAATTGGCGTTGTCAAAGGACAACCAATATCCGATGTGCATTTGGAGTAATGTCTTTCATCGTTTTGTTAAATAAATAAAAATTGTCCTGCTTTGTTTTAAAGTATAAATGATCCCGTTTAATGTTGAAATCGGTTATTAAATACGCCGTTTAAAAAAAAAGAGTGAAGAACATGAAAGAAGCTTGTTTTATTTAAATAAGTTTCGTCTAAAACCCTTGTTTGGGTCAATAAGTAATTAACATTGGAATTAGAAGAGCTTTTATTTCATTCAGACATGTTAAACTGACTTGTACAGGGCGCAGCCATTTTGGCTGCTCATGTAGTAGATCATCTTTTTTTCCAATAGTATTTTTAAACCTCCGAAGCAGACGATGTTCACGCAAACCATTTAAGCTCTGCGTATAGGGCGCGGTCATCTTAGCAGCTCAGACCTTCTGTACAAGTTTTCAGCTGTTTATCTCTTTAAATCATTGATGCAATGCGCTACAAGCCCATAAATGTATGTTGTGCAATATTAAAAATCGATTGCCTATACATTATCGTCATTCCTACTGCAGTCAGCGTACGGTACACACCGTCACAGTTTACCTGTGCGGCTTTTCCAATACTACAAGAAAACAACTAGATTTTACAGTGAAAATTGTACTATTTTTGACAAGGTAAGTTGATTCAAAATTTTCAATATATCTTGAGGCCTTATGTACCTAACAGCCAATCAGACCACAACATTTCTATCGGTTGGTAATATTTCGCTCAGTTGTAGTATAGCCACCGGAGATTGAACATCGGTAGGCGAGTGTTTATGCGGTGTACCGTTAATACTGTTTAACTATAGCAGGCGATAAGAGAGGTAGCAGACAAGTTTAAAATACTGTTGGCTTATAGTGAACAAATATAACGCTCATTTTGTATCTGACTAGTGGTTTTGCGCAACATTTAAAAAAGATAACAAAGACTTAAGTACACTACACACATTTTATTTTGCAATACAACATACAATACATGTACAGTTTATTTACAAAATATGTAGCATACAAGTGTGATAAAAAATCATTTACAACATTGACAACACAATTCAATAACATAAATATCAATTTAAACCACTAGCATTAATCCAGCTGTTAAATTTACGAGGATAATATTTCCATTTCACAAATGTTTTTTAACACTTTCTATACTTTCCAAGTCTGATTGAAATCGATGTTAATTTTCTGCAGTTCACTTTGATAGAAAGTTCCTTTTAATATCATCGTCTTGTAAGTCTCGTAGTCTGTAGATGGCCAGTGTACCTCGGTGGTAGCGTTTGTGTACTTTAAATACTTCACCGGAGTATGTTTGATCGTACGCTCGAGTAAACACGGTTTTCAGATGACTGATACGGACACAGTCACCTACTTTTAATTGGAAGGGTTTACGTTTAATGTCCGAATTGCTGTTTTTAGGGTTTTGAGCAAGGTATGTAGATAGTCGCACTTCTTCCTGATTCGTACCTTTTGCATCGGCGGGTCTCATTCCGATCGTTATATGATACGTGTGATCATAATTGTCAGCAATATCTTGTAACACTGGTAGATAGGCTCTCGTCTCAGTGATAAAAAATATCGCATGAGTCGCGTCTTTATAGTCAAAATGGACCTTTCTGAAGTAGACGCCTTCGTTTCATTTTGAGTAGGAAAATAATTAATTTCTTCTTTCTTTATAAGATCGTGGATTTTCGTGGCTTTCAATTCCTGACCTAAAACAAAAAGTATGTGAAGTATTTGTTTAATAATGAGAACAATTATTATTATGATCCTTATTATTATTATTATTACTATTATTATTATGATCCTTATTATTATTAGTATTACTATTATTATTATTATTATTACAACGGAACTAAAATTTAAATAGTAAATTTGATGAATATATTTTGGGTACGTTATACCATGTAAATAAATGCTAACTAGTTGATAGTGATATTTTTGTGAAAGCAACACTATTCATTAGTGTACACAACATTCATTATAAAAATACTTAGTGAAAAAATGTTTACCACTATATGGAGTGTTGTTATATAAAATAAATGTTATCTGCGATTATGTGTAAACTGGTGTTTCAAGAGATCAGCTGAAATGCCTAATCTGCACTGAGTGTCCCATTTAGGGAAAGATATGGAAATGCGACACCTGCGTGGAGCACTTCTTATGTTCTTCATGCTTCGATGTATTCAAGTCAACTTCACTTTGTTTAAAGTGCAATTTATTCACGGAGATGGAAACACCTATTATTAAACCAGTGTACGTTAATTTCAATTTAATATCAGTATGACAAAAATTGAATTAATGAGTTCAAATATTAATATTTAACTTTGCGAAATCATGTTTTATAACTAAAATATTCTGTCGAATATATATGTTCAGACAGCGAGTAGACTATAATCGACAGCTTCTGAATTCGATTCGTGATAACAATACCTGCGATTGTATTCATTTCACTTCATAGACAAAACTAACAGTATGAAAATCATTTCCGTACATGTTCATGCGTTTGAAAGAATGTTAAATAGCGATGAACATGCATGTACGAACATTGAAGTAAAAACCCAAAGGATAATTTGCTTTAATTGCTCTGTGTTTGCAAACTTACAACGTGTACGTTTCAAACCAGGGATAACAATTATAAAGCACCATTATTCACAAAATGCCGCTGATTACAAAGTACAAATACAAACAGATCCATTGATTCAGACCTGGTTGATTTGTTGATTTCTGAAACAGTTTAAGGTCACATTCTTTTTTCTTGACACATTGTGACCACATTTGTGCGGTTTCATCTCGGTGAAAATAATGTAGACATTCAGTAAATTTATATATATGTCCTCCTCAGAATCGGAATACAGTAAAACCCCGCTTAACGCAAACTTGCGGGTCTGAATAAAAGTGGTCTTAATAGTGGGGTGGTCGTATTATCGAGGTGAGGCAAAGCACAGACTCAGTACATGCATATGTCTGTGTTATTTAAGGTTTTCTTGAAAATAATAAATACTCTATATATGACGAAAATTTGAGTTTGTTTCTATATAACGTTTAATTGCATACATATTTTTTAATGTATAGTTCATTATGGATGTAAACTTTACATGAAGTCGGAAGTTTAATTTACAAATCATTAATTAAGACCGTTTATAGACGTGTCACATTGTTGTTCATACACCCCTTGTATACCGCAAAGCAGTATGTTTAATTATCTCCACGGCTTATTTTGTTAATTGATGATGTAACGTGTCAACAACCAAATGACACTGGTTGCGATAACCGGGTTATTTTGAGCGTTATTTGGTACTTACGGTCTGTGATTAGTGGTCTTAATACGGAATAGCGGGGTGCCTGTATAATCGGGGTTTGCGACCATTGAAAAAGTGGAAGCTTCTCTGCACTATCATGTGATTTATTGGTCGTTTTAATAAAATTTTCATCTAAAATGTTTTTAGCTCACTTGAGGTTGAAACGCTCTGTGAGCTATTGCTAAAGGGGGACTGTCGTCGTCCGTCAACAATTGACATTCGGACGCGATACGATAAAGACGTTAATTTTCATTTGGTGAATAAAACAGAAGTACCCCAGACAGACATCTATTAATCGGCAGTCGTTTGCCAGTCTAACTACAATGCAGACTGGACATGCATCTGTTTTTTGCACATGTCGATTGTCAACAATAGTATATATTCTGGCTGATTTGAATGATTTCGTAGGCGATGACATTCAGATGTCAGAATTGATCTCCGACATTGCCAGTACTTAAGTGATCGCTTTGGACCATCATGACAGTCTTGTTAATTATTTTGAATTTCATTATGAAAAGGCAACAGTTAGAAAGCACTGACTGGTTTTCACAATAACTTCATAGAGATGTAATATTTGCCAAATTATTTTCTTCGTTAAATGGCTTAATTGTAAAATTTGAATATTTTATTGCTTTCTTTCAAAATTATTACACATAAAAGTTTCTTCGGTGACTGCGCCAAACGTCTTCAAATAATATTGAGTCGTTAGAAATCATTGTAGTCAGTTGGTGGGGGTGGCTCTAAAATATTTGTGCATATTGCTAAAGTTTTTGTACCCAGTCCTTCACTTTATGTTATTAAATATATATGGGAACGAGTGTGCCGTTATGAAATCGAGGCATTGGTAGGGCCTGAATGAGAGACAAGTGCCTAAAGTTATATCGCTCCGGTTTCCCCGATTATAGCGTCTATATAAACATTGACCATGAAGTGTTTTACCCAAAACTAGTATTTCAACTATGTTTGTTTTAGCTATTATGTTCTTAAGGGAGAGCATCGGTGTGCATTTTTAAACAGTAATATTTCGCCGTTGTCATCGTCGTATAAAAAATTTACCACAAACAACACTCTTGTTGGCAAATTTCCACTCCTAAATATAATAAAACAAATAACAGTGAAAATATGTGATTGTTAATTGTAAAATTATCATATTAATTGTTTAAAAATAGGTTCCGCACTTGCAGACATGTTCGTTGGAGGAAATCAAGCAGCTACAAACCTAACTGGAAGTAGCGGTGATAACCAGCATGCCAGAACTTCACATCTTCATAGAGGGACCAATCAACCATTTACCTATTCCTCCATCAATTTGAGCATCAGCAGTGATATTAACCACACAGATGTGGCCAAGTCAAAAAGACAATTAAATAGATCAGAAATAACAAATCATAAAAGACAAAAAGAAACACATCATGAAAATTTAGGGTTCGGCAAAAGGTCAAACATCGCAACACAAAATAACGTTGTGAAGGAAGCATATCAAGCTCACATCGCGTCTGTACCTGCGCTGAGAAATATGGACTTTAAATCGATAGAACAACCGATGGAAATGGAGACCTTTACAGCAGAAGCTGCATCTACTGAGGGAACAATTTGTGAACAAGATGGTGCTTCCAGTGGATCTGAACAGACAGACCATGAGAGTGTGCTCAAAATGGGTGAGATAATGTTTTTTGTAGTATGGCTTTTTAACATGAGCTTTGTTCTGCTCTCAGTTAGATGGACAATATATCATAAGGATGTTTTTTCATTTTGTTCAGCAATGACTACAATTGTAGATTTATCATATTAAAACGCACACATTACTTAAACATATAAATGTGTCAAATATATAAGAAAATTCATTAATTACTATGATTGCCCAGTAATGAAGTGTTGTTTTTGTTTTCTATAGATGATGCATCTAGCAATATTTTGTGCATGGAATATATCCATGGCAACTGTAACCAAAATAACTGCACAAAGCTGCATAGCAAGTATTTCCTGCCTTATTTATGGCAGGTAAAACTGTTAGGAAACTGGTCAACGATAAAGGATTCTGAGAGTGCTGAAAAGGATTTCTGTACACCGGGAAAGAAGTCTCACTGTTGCGTTGTTATTAAGGTAATGCAACCGAAATGGGTGTAAAAATGAAACCTAACTTTGAATATTATTTCAATTATCTGCATCGCATAACCGATATTATTACACAATTTGTGGGTGGCTTTTCATTCATTTTTTTTTGAAAATGTTTATGACATTACCATTTTGCATTTTTACTCATAATTCATTCACCACTATAGATGAAAAAAATGAAAACTCAATTATAGTTGCAAATTCATCCACAAGTTTTATGTCTGTTAGTCAGGTAATGAATGAAGTTTATTAGTAATAAAATACATCAAAAAGATAACATTATTTATATTTATCTTTCTTTCTATGCCAGCTCAGCATAAGCTTTAATCTGACGGAACCACGAAATTAGGCTCTTGTCTCAAAGAAAATTGCTTTTCTGGACTGAAATGTTGTTTAACTTACATCTTTTCAATGGTGTCTTATTCATTTATTGATTTATTTATCACATGCATTTAACTGAACAACAAAGTAAAAACAAATTGACCGTGTACTGTTTGCAAAACTGGAGAAAAGCATAAAAACATACCCGTTAAAAATAGGACAGCTGTATTAAGGCAATGGCTCAATAATTATTGAAATGGATAATACATTTTTCACTAATTAACACATACTAGTAAAACGCAATTATTTAATTTAATTTAACGTTTGTTATCACAATTCAAGTTTTCCGAAGGCACACAACATTGCCAACTATATCCTGCAATGGATGCAGATCTGAATCTAAACACCATTCAGCAGCAATACGAGTTCTTATTTATTGACTAATTTTCCATTCATCTTCATGTCAACAATGTATATACTGATACATTAGACTGCATATTTACCAACTGACTAAGTCAGAAAAACATGTGTACTGAGCAGAGCACAAGGCTTGACATTCAGACATTGACATTCGGAGTGGTGTGTGACAATACTCTCCCTTGAACTGCACACTTAATTTTATAACAATGCAAAAAAACTCATTATATTCTATTGCAAATTTTACAATATACACACAAAAAGTTCAAATATACTTTTATGTGCAACAAAAATCTTGTAAGCATTCGTTTTCAGTGTTTGATAAAAAATATTCCGTGTATTACTTAAATATGTAGAAACACAGTTGCACAGAGTCATAAACTAAAGGGCACAAAAAATATTAAGTTTATCCCAATTCGATTTGGTATGTTGACTAAAATTGTGCTTAGGTATATTATCTAGCAAAAATTCAGTGTACTCGTACAGAGTAAATTGTTTGTCGTGTTTTCCAGTCAATACATATTTAATTTTATTCAATGTATTATTAATAATTTTGCAGGCGGTATTCAATATGTCACTATGTCAAGTCGTTTATATAATTATGTTAATGGACTGACTGCAGAAAGTGTTACTTAATGATACATTAATCTTACTACCCAAATACAACTGATCACTTTATAAGTTTTATAACCATGTTTTCTCAGTTCGATCAACGAAACAAAAACATTTACTGAATACAATGGTTTTGACAATACATCTCCGTTAAACATTTGGTCCTGGCATTTTGAATTGCGTTGCGCAGTGTCAATCGAATCTTCAAGCAGTTGATCAAGTAGTTGCCCACTTTGGCCAAAATTGTACCAATTGCAATTACCTCTACATGTACTCTGGACCGTTTAAAGCAATGTTGGGGCATTTATTAGCCATTAACCATGGTGTTTGTGTGTTTTTTAAAAATAAATATAATGATATAAAATCCAGGGGGCGTAAATTGTGGTAGGGGCTTTGAATATACGTATAATCAACTCTTCGTTATAAAAGAAAATTTTTGTGACCTTGAGAAATAATAGTTTAGCCCTTGGAGCGCTGCATTTCTTATTGGAGACATATTTTGTGTTTTATTCGGAACTTATAAAGAAACTGCTGGAGTTTTAACGTATTTCAAAGGCAAATAATAAGTTTGAGCACATAATTTCAGAGCTATGGAAACTGGAGCTGCACAGTAGTGTTTGGACAAGTGATCACCGCCTCCACTTTTAATACTATTACGAGTCGGGATGAGCATTTAGAGGTCAGGCGTCTGACCACCATGTCCTTCAAGGAGGCCGGCGATGTAACGGACAGCTACGTAACGCAGTGGCGATGGTTCTGGGATGACACTAATGGGCAATGGAATCTTTTTGACCCTGTAAGTGTAACAAATTAAATTTTTGTGAATCATGGTTTTCTCTACGTTGTAAGAACGATACGTGTCATGACATAAGCACGTGGAATTACAATTTGTCCTCAAATTGTATACTGTCACATCAACCAAATGTAATTTATAGATCGAGCAAAACGCACACGTGTATTGATAAATTTCAAAAATATTTCAGTGAAATATTATTTTGTGTATCCTCCAACAAATTCCTTAAAATGTGTTTGAATCGTTAATATTATGACCGACATTAGATGTGTCTCTGCAAACCTGAGTATACGCTGTGTAGTAAAATAAGCGGCCATTGTCTTAAAATCCTCGAACAATGAATTTCTCTTTTATAAAATTCCAATAATTAAAGAAAACAATTATGCGATAGTTCTTAAATTTCGACTTAAATTTAAAAAATAATCTGCGCAGTTTTATTGCCAATAGGCCAATCCTCCTGTACTTGAGTAAAAAATACAAGTTTCTTTATCATCTGTATTTCTACGAAACTCTACATCAATGCCAAGTTTCCAGTCTAGCAAACTACATACTTGTACCTATACTACTTATGACGTGTATTACTACAGGATTCCCTCCAACACACGCTCGAGGTTAAGTTTCTCGCCAAGCAGCCCACCTACCGGTATTCGCGTGAGAACTACAAGTGGGAGTATGTGATTGACTTCGAGTCAATGACGCAGCAAAACATGCACACCGGTGCCACCAGAAAACTGAGACGCCGTCCGCTGTTTGTATCATGCAGAGACGTTCAGGATAAAAGAACGTAAATATCTCGCATATGTCTTTCCTTGCTTGATGGACTTAAATAAAACACGTATCATAGTATATGTAGTAGTAGAAGGAATAATAGAACAATGCTTATGCAACACATTCAGAAAAACTTGCTGATACTTTAAGAAGTTTAACTTTAACCTTAAAACTCTATCATTTTGAGGCTTTGTTAGATTGATGCATTCAAATTATGATTCAATGCCTCACGCAACTTACTGTAACCTAGTGAATATTATAGGATCATCGTGGCTCTTTGTTTAATTAACAGTTATATAACTGTATATTTCTGAATTATTTATTGTGATTTTTAATCTTCAGGCCTCCATGTCTAGCGCCTTCCCAAGTGATTGACGTTGAGCTTCCGCCGTCGTGGGTGCCGTGGGATGTAGCTCATCCGTTTGAACTTGTCCACCTGTCACACACAGACGATGAATTTATTGAGGTAACTTTTAACCAATGTTTGCGAGATTTCGATAACTAGGATTGGGTATGTCGTTGAGCGAGCGGATGGGTGGGCTTTCAGGCTTTAAAGCGCAGTGGCGTGTCAACGTAAAGGTCATCCTTACTTAAAATAGAAATACGGTTTCCGTTCAATAACTCGATAATTAATTGAAGTACAAGTATTGCAATGTTCCTTCATACATAAATACATTATATCAAGACCGCGCTTGGGATTGGGTTTGGGGAGGGTCGGGTCAATGTGTTTGTTGCTAATAACAGAAACAATTTACTCTGACTAATTAAGGAACCCATTGATATTGTAATGAAACTTAATAAATATAATATGATATAATGTGATAATGTCGTTATGGATTCGGTGCAAACAGGTGTGGAAGAATTGTGAAATGTGTTATCTATCCGTGTGCCGTTCATTTTAAGCTTTTAGAGTACTTGTACATTATTGTTAAACCATATATTGTTTAAGATCTCAAAGTATCAAAGACTCCTCAATCCCGTATTAGCTAATGGTTATAAGTAATTTATAACGTGTCATGTACAAAAAAGAAAACAGAAAAACATGACAAATATATGATATGCGTTTTCTCTTAAGTCAATTAAATGTCTCCCCATGGCTTTATTATTATTTGTTATCTGGTTACACATAATAACGTTGTTGTCAAGTTTTTAATAACAAAATAATGATTGAAGAGTTATCTCAGAATTTAGTATAATAACATGCATATTTTTATTTCTAGGTGTCCAAGAACTTCTATAAAACAATATCATCTCGTCGTTATATTCTGGCAGCTGTGTTCCGAGTCCAGAATCATTCATTATTTTCAGCTTTCTGCAAGTAAGTGTTATTGTACCACGTCAAGAAGATATATCTTTGGTGAACATTTTAGAACTTGGCCTAGATAGTATTCCCACAAATTTAACATCTCCCTACTGACCGACATTTGCAAACCAATATACACAGTCATTTTGAATAGGGGGATGGGGATGGGCATAATTATATCTAATAATAATTTCATAATTTGAAACCCCAGCTGCATAAGCGCGGGAAAACTCGTGTTAGCAGCATACTATCCTTGATTTAAGGCAGGTGACACATTTAAAATAAAATACAGCAATTCATAACCTTATTTTCGTTGACTGTTTACGGATGAGCACAATAGAGTCCGCAGTCATGTGGTGTAGTCTTAACCTTATAAAACATGTGTGTACAGTTGTAATCACAAGATGTGGTCTCGGGAAAGTCTTTGACCTTGACCTTGTATCCAAGAACTAAATATTTTGATATGCACACATGCACGTATAACTCAAACAAGAGATTTTTGTAAAACATGTATGCCCCCCGACTTGCAAACAAGTTGTGAATATGTGTAATTGTTAAGAATTTTGTTTAATATGCAATCCCAAGCGAGGTCTCGATATATGGTATCTATCTATGAAGTATCATTAAAATATCTCGATGCGTTCTCAAGTTATTTAGCGAAAACCGTTTTTCCATTTTTAGTAATGGTGACCTTGACCCCACCCACCCCTTATGAAATCTTAAGAGAGGTCTCAATATAAGGTATCAATGTATGAAGTTTCATTTAAATGGCTCGATGCGTTCGCAAGTGATTGAGCTGAAACAGTTTTTCTATTCTTAACAACGGTGACCTTGACCCCACCCACCCCATATGCAATCCCAAGCGAGGTCTCGATATAAGGTATATATGTATGAAGTTTCATTAAACTATCTTGATGCGTTCTCAAGTTATTGTGCTGAAACCGTTTTTTCTATTTTAAGTAACGGTGAATTGACCCCATCCACCCCATATGCAATCCCAAGCGAGGTCTGAATAAAAGGTATCTATGTATGAAGTTTTATTAAAATATCTCAATGCGTTCTCAAGTTATTGAGCGGAGATCGTTTTTGTATTTTTAGTAATGGTGACCTTGACCTTGACCCCATCCACCCCATATGCAATCCTCAGCGAGGTCTCAATAAAAGGTACATGTATCTATGTATGTAGTTTCATTGAAATATCTCGATGCGTTCTCAAGTTATTGAGCGGAAACCGTTTTTCTATTTTTAGTAACGGTGACCTTGACCCCACCCACCCCATATGCAATCCCAAGCGACGTCTTGAAGTATGGTATCTATGTATCAAGTTTGATTAAAACATTCCAATGCGTTCTCATGTTATTGAGGGGAAACCGTTTTTGTATTTTTAGCAACGGTGACCTTGACCATTGATCTGTTGACCTCAAAATTTATAGGGTTCTTTTTTTCTTCGAAGTAACCAGAGTATCAACTTTCATGATCGTAGGTCAAAGCGTTCTCAATATATCGTGCGGAAACAAAACAGACTACCGTTTTACTATTTTTAATAACGGTGACCTTGACCTTGACCCCACCCACCCCACATGCAATCCAAGGCGGGTACTTGATGTAAGGTATCTATGTATAAAGTTTCATTAAAATATCTTAATGCGTTCTGAAGTTATGGAGGGGAAACCGGTTTTCTATTTTTAGCAATGGTGACCTTGACCTTTGACCTGTTGACCTCAAAATGTATAGGGTTCTTTTTTTCCTTCGACATAACCAGAGTATAAACTTTCGTCATCGTAGTTTAAAGCGTTCTCAAGATATCGTGCGGAAACAAAATGGTCGACGGACCGACCGATCGACCGACGGACGGACAGGTGCATACCCCACTTCTTCGAAGTGGGGCATAATATTCATAGCTGACATTTTTAGCTAAAATTCTAATAAATAAAGAAAATGCAATTTTCATTTATATGTAGTTCCACTGGGAGTATTATAACTTTTGTTGAGTGTATACCTTTTTTTACAGTTTTTTTCATATGAGTTGAAATTCTAAAAAAACGTAACAGGTTTAATTCATAATTTATCATGAATAATGTTTTATGGATATGGTACAGTTTTTTAATTTTAATTGTCTACTTTATGTTCACTATTCCACCATGCTGTACCTTACTTACACGTTAACGCATGACAAATAAATGCACTCATCTTTGTTCCGCTAACATAACGTTTATTGTTTATTTATTTCTTTAATTATTCGCGTAAAAAAACTGTTTGCAGCAATTTGTTTACGAGCATACACCCAGCTCGTCATGCGTCCACAGCGTGTGAAACTGTCGTGTACATGTCTGATTGCTTTTTATACGCATACATTTTACACAGTTTTTTGTTAAACGCTTGAAACAAAACTTTTATTAACGAATTAAAAATATATGTATAAGATATGTTAACATATAGAAAGAACAGTCAAGAATTATCATAAACTTAATAAGCCGTATCTTATTACCGCATTACTAAAAATACAAAAACGATCTCCGCTCAATAACTTGAGAACGCATTGAGATATTTTAATAAAACATCATACATAGATACCTTTTATTCAGACCTCGCTTGGGATTGCATATGGGGTGGGTGCGGTCAAGGTCACCGTTACTTAAAATAGAAAAAACGGTTTCAGCACAATAACTTGAGAACGCATCAAGATATTTTAATGAAACTTCATACATATATACCTTATATCGAGACCTCGCTTGGGATTGCATATGGGGTGGGTGGGGTCAAGGTCACCGTTGTTAAGAATAGAAAAACTGTTTCAGCTCAATCACTTGCGAACGCATCGAGCTATTTAAATGAAACTTCATACATTGATACCTTATATTGAGACCTCTCTTAAGATTTCATAAGGGGTGGGTGATGTCAAGGTCACCATTACTAAAAATAGAAAAACGGTTTTCGCTAAATAACTTGAGAACGCATCGAAATATTTTAATGATACTTCATAGATAGATACCATATATCGAGACCTCGCTTGGGATTGCATATTAAACAAAATTCTTAACAATTACACATATTCACAACTTGTTGCAAGTCGGGGGGCATACATGTTTTACAAAAATCTCTTGTTTGAGTTATACGTGCATGTGTGCATACCAAAATATTTAGTTCTTGGATGAAAGGTTAAGGTCACACTTACCAATAGTCAGAAAAGTTTGTATGGATAATAACTGGACAATGGTTGTTCCAGGGTTCTCCTAACGTGGTAGAATGATTAGTCATGGCAAATAGGTGATCGCTGACTGTTACACGGTGCATTCATCTGCTAACCAACAGTTAGAAACTGGACAATAACTGGATAATAATTGGGCTTAGATTATTTTTAAATAGTAGGTAGGTTGGTTAGGACAACGTGAAAATCTTTTTATACGCCTGTTTGAAAAACGGATCGCATAATGGGGACGCCTTAGCGGGCGGACAGGCTAATGGGCAAGCGGTTCAGGCGGGAGGGCAATGCGGCGGGAGATCATTGTCCAGAACATAACTTTGTCCAGGTCACAATTCAATGTAAAAGTCAAATATAGGAAATCTGTCATTACCACTTTGTTCGGAGCATATATGTATCCAGCGTAGATCGATTTTCAAATAACTTAGCAGAAGTGATAGGTATGATGAAATGGAGTGTCGCGCGCAAGAACCAGGTCCCTAGGTCCAATGTCAAGGTCACGTGTTAAGGTCAAATGTCAACTAAAGGAAAGCATTCCTTAAAACATGTCCGGAGCATCTCCAGCATGTATTGATTTTCAAATAACTTGGTAGAAGTGATAAGCATGATGAGACGGAGTGTTGCGCGAAAGAACCAGTCTCTAGGTTCAATGTCAAGGTCACAATTCAAGGTCAAATATAGGAATTCAATCCTTAACACTTTGTCGGAGCATAACTTTGTCCTGCATGGATGGATTTTTAAATATTTGGCAGAACTGATAAACATGGTAAGACGGAATGTTTCGCGCAAGAATCAGGTCTCTAGGTCCAAGGTCAAAGTTACCATTCAATGTCAAAGGTAAAATCTAGGAAATAAATTCTTACCACATTGTCCGGAGCATATATTTGTCAAGCACGGATGGATTTTTAAAAAAAATTGCCAGAAGTAATTAACATGTTGAGACAGTGTGTAGTGCCCAAGAACCAGGTCGCTAGGTCCAGGCCATGGTCACAATTCTAGTTCAAAGGTCAAATATAAGAAATCAATACTTAACACTTTGTCGGGAGCATATCGTTGTCCAGCATGGATGGATTTTCTCTCTTTAGTCGTTGAATCTTTACTTCTAAAAATTCTCCTTTGACGGGCGTATCTTGGTGACAATGGTACTCTTGTTTGATAATGTGATCACTGGGTCAAGATTAAAGTTGCCTTAATTTGTAAAACCTTCTATATGCCATCACTGGATAATATTTGAGCCTAAAATCTTTAAAAATTCGTAAATAGAGGACCCCTATTGATCATAGGGTCGCTGCTTCAAAAGTTAATGTCAAACTAACTGTATACAATCCTTGTCACGGCAATAACTAGGCGACGGTTGACCCCAGATTCTTTGAGTTCGGTATTTATTTTTTGGCGTATCTTTATTTGAATAGAAGTAGACTTCTAGGCTATATTTCTATGTCAAATAGAGTATTTTTAATTATTGTTGTCAGTAATATAACTTAAAAATAGCTTAACCAAGTGTTTTCAAATCATTTTTATTGGTTAGACACGCATAATATCAAACATTTACCCATAAATTATATTTGTGTATGTCGACATTGTTTTTGCCTCATTTTCCACCCAATATATTGATGGCTCTGCATCCTCAGATATATGATATAATTGGTAAGACGTTCCGCAATACTTCATCAATATATGTACTTAAAAATACATCAAATATCAAATATGTATAGCCATTTACAAGAAATTCAATTTGGCATTCATGAGTATTTACGAAACATGTACGTATAGATAAAAATAATGCTTGTTAAATTATTTAATGATTTCGCATATTTTATTATTATTTATTGACCGTGTTAACAAATAAACGAATGTGTTTATAATTATTGCAATGAAATCAATTTACACGTAACTGCATGCATGTAACCGTGTAAAATGCTAATGATAACGCCCATATATAGAACTTATATCGTACTTGGAAGGAGCTACACATTTTTTCGGTTATGATACATTGCTCTTCCCGCAACGTTTGGGTAACGCTTAAAGAACGTTTGTGCAGCATATCATTTAAGATTGGTACACTGTAGTATTACATATGCACGATTGTACGAATAATAGGGCTAAGATTTTCTTACGTCACATAAGCACAAAGTGCTTGTTTATAGTGGATCTTTTCCGTGTCGTACTTATGTCGTCATCAATTGTGACTTCAAATTTTTATCCAATCTTGACCAGTCCTGCACAGTTTGTTGATGACTGTTAAATCTCGGACGAGTTAAATATCCGACCAGCTGGAAACAACAAGTAGATATTTTTTTTAATGAAAAGACATTTAACAAAAAATGGACGTTGAAGACGATGCAGAATGTAGTATTCATCCAAAATGAAATGCACTGGCACAGTTGCAGTTTGTTGCAGTACGTGTATGATCATACGATCTCAGATGAGTTCTCCTTGTTCGGGAAAAAGATATTAAGTTATTAAATATTATTTTATTTGCCAGATAAATGATGGCATTCTTTCTTTTTAATGATATGTCAAACTGACATTATGTCTTTCACTGGAATGATCAACTGAGGACTTTTGCCAATCATGACCTTCGTGTTGTTAATTGGTTTCAGCTATCTAAAATAGCATGAAATAACTCAAAGTCTCTTAATACCTCGATGATACTTCCATGTAATTCCAACACAAAAAGAGTACTGTAATTATTTCAGTCACGAGAAGACCATACTAAACAACCAGCGGAGACTTTGCGACAGAAACCCAGTCGATAAACGTCAGCTCTTCCATGGAACTGATAGTCTAGATAATGCGCGAGGAATCTGCATTAATAACTTCGACTTCCGTTTGTGCGGAAAGAATGCTACAGTGTATGGTCAGGGAGCATACTTCGCTAGGGATGCAAGTTACAGTCACAGCTACACCAAGCCGTCAGATAAGCTGGAAAGGTTCATGTTCCAGGCTAAGGTACTTGTGGGTTACTACACTCCAGGGAATAAGGAGTACAAAAGGCCTCCAGGGAAGCCAGGCAAAGACCATGAGCTCTATGATTCCTGTGTAGATAACGTGGTTAATCCCAGCATTTTCATTCTTTTCGAGAAAAACGCCTACTATCCTGAGTACCTTATTCGGTATCGTGACAAACACGACATCATGAATATGCGGCGTTAGCGAAGATGAGTGATCATGTTTTTAATCAAGGTTAATACGGATTAGTTTTACTTGTTTTGATAAATTTTGTCAAGTAAAATTGTAATAGATTCATGTAATTATGCAATTTATCACGTCGAGATGTTGTTATGACACTTGTTACAAATACACAATTGTAAATTGTCAAACCCAAATCAGACATTCACAAAGTAGCAGCAATATAAAAAAGTAATTGTCGATTAAAGTTTATAGAGAAACGCACTATCCACGTGTACCTAAGGCTTGACGAGATTGTAATTTATAATTGACAGTAATATAATGTTATCAATTAGTTGAATTCATATTGACCTTGTTATTGGGCTGAAGACTGCCGTTTGGCCTGAGGCCGTAGGCCGAATTTTGTTTAATAATTTTCTAACGTAGGCAGTCTGAAGCATTATAACAAGGCCAATATGAATTCAACTAATTAATGACAATTTTATTAATTAACTTTATAATATTATGCAGCATATTTCGGTTTTAATAGTATAAAAACTATTATTTCGATATAAATAGAAATAGTTTGCAGCATCTTTCAGTTTTAAATGTACATGTTAGATCTATTATAACTATTGTTTCGATATAAATAGAATGTAAAAACGCCAGTAAAAATAAACTTAACAATGTTTTTATTTGTTTAACTGTCTATTGTGAAATATAACAACCAAACAGTACATAAAATAATTGCTTCTTTTTCTATCGAGAAAGTCTCAAAAGCGATATCCACTGTGATCCGACCGAGTCTTGACATACCTGTCAGTATTCACCAACACATTCTTTAACCATACTTAGTCTTAAGAATAAAGAATAGACTCCGACTCCAAAAATATACCTTTAAAGACTAATTCACCACTGAAAATTTTGTTGAAGAATATTCTTAAAATGTCCCAGTATGCTCCAGCGTTTGCTTCAGACATTCATGAAAAGTTGAAGACGACGACTAGATGTGAAATTAAACGAATAATTTACTAAGACAATTTTCAAATTCCTTACGTTTAGTCTTCCACCAGCCTCTGTTCCGCTGAATCATCTTCTGTCATTGTGAAGATGATGTCGGTGAGTTGACAGAGCAAACGCTCAGCTAACTCGCCGATTCCCTTCCCTTTCCGAGGTGCATCCAATCCAATTTTAATCCAAATATTAATACATAATGTTATCATGTTATAATGATAAACAAACGCTAAATTTAAGAATACTTAAAGGGATGTGAGTCTGTGTTTTCGTAGTCGACGTCGTAGGGATTTCATGATTCGTCACTTGGTTGACTCGGTCCAATACAATGAAAAGTACGAACATTACCCAAACTCACTTTATTTTGTGTGCGTGCTACATGTAGAAACTCTTAGTAAAACATACAAAGCCAAATGTTAATTATGCTGGGCGTTTCCAAAATGGAATAAAAAAAAACTTGATACCTCGTATGAGGCCAAGCTAATCCTGAATCCTGATTGGCTGAATTTCGTATTCGCCGCGTTTTTCCATATTGGCCGAGTTTTGTTCCGTATTGGCCGAGTTTTAAAATTTAGTGGCGACGTTTACATTGCATCAAGCTAACAAACTGACCAGATTCTCGTTTAATATTATAAAGTCAATTAATAATGGGGTAAACAGCTTTTCTTAACAATGATGTAAAATATTGATGATCAATAAGTTTTAGTCATCGTGTTACAATGTTAAATTATTAAAATGAATTGTTTCTGTTTTAACCAGTAACGAGCACGTTATTTGAAATATGTTTGTGCCGTTTGCAAAGTCCTCGATAACACACAAAAAAGCCATATATTTAGAGTAGTAGCATATATTATGGACAGAAGACAGTTTGTTTGTCTGATAACTAAATGCGATTACCAGATTTGTCATATCTTATACATGTACACATTTCATTTTAGCTACCAGTTCTGTACTTTATGCACTGTAACGTGTACTTATTCAAGTTGTTTGATTTTATATCAATTGGATCAATTCAGTTGCTCATATTGAGATGATGAATACGTTTGATGGGTTGGATCTAATCAATTGTTATGTTTTTCATGTATTTAATAATTCAGTTGAAATCTTACATACTTTATTCCATACAAAAAGCCTTCTTTAAATGTAAACATCACACTTCTGTATTGCTTGTCATGTATTTAATAATATCATTATATACATTTCTACGTGTTATATTTGATAAAAAAAAGGGTTTCCTATCAAGTGAAAAGTACATGTTGTGACTTTAGTGTTGCATTTTCCATTTGTAGAGTCCCATAGTAGTGTAACATTAAAGTGTGTATGTCCGATCTTTCATATCGATTATTTTCAAAATATGCAGATGACAAAAAGTGACAATAAAATTTGAAAGCAAACAGAAAAAAAACACATAAAAATGACGTAGGAAATACTACGATATGAAATAAATAAACAAGTATTAGTGTCGACTTTTGCATTGTTTATTAGTGCTGTGTAACCTAAACCAACTGTCAAGCCAATGCATATACATGTATTCGAGTTTCCCGTTATACAGACGAAAACTAATTCGGTGAATATAAACTTCCTTATTGTGCGTTTAGAAGCAATATTTGTTCTTAACTTTTATTTTATAAAGATATATATGTTAATTAACTTTATTTTGTTAATTGTATTTACGCCACTATATGTGTTGTATGATCGTACATACATACTTTAATCTATCATTACAATGTCGCTCGAAAGTTGGGTTCTTATGTAAAGGCATTGCATCGTATGGGTCTAAGGTTTCATAGACTTGCAAACTGATATTATTTGTATGAGCATGTAGCTAATAAATTGTGAACTGGAATATTTTACTTGTATGAACATTTAACTAATACAATGTTTCTGTACCATTACAAAGCAGCAAGTACTCATTTATTGCTATTAATTGGTATATTGCTCAAACGTTAAATACTTGAAAAAAAGAGGCGCACAAGTGCCTGTAACGCTCCACTTGTTAATTAAGTAAGGGGTGTCAGACGCAAAATGAACCTGATATCCTTTATACGAAGAAAAGGCCCCCTCTCTGGCGAAAATGATTTTTTAACAAATCAAAATAAGTCAAAGTATTTTGGTAGAGAACCACCTAAGGAACAATTCTACGCAAAATTCCCAATTGCCAATTCCAACAATTCCCACTGGCGGCCATGTTTTTCAACGGATTGGAACCATTTTAGCAACTTTGGTAGAGAGCCACCAAAAGAACATTTCTGTGAAATTATTTTGAAATCAAGCTAGTTGTGTCTGTCAAGAAGATTTCCGAAGAATTCATTATAGTTATACAAGGAAAAATTGCCCACGCTCTGGCGTCCTATTTCAAATCGGAGCGGAACCAATTGAGCAGCTCTTGTAGAGGACCACCCCAGGATAATTTCTCAGAAATTATTTGAGGGGTTTAGGAGAAAATATCGTTTATAATATTTTTCATTTTATAGCTCTGGACAAGTTTTTCAACAGAACGGAAGCATTTAAGCAACATTTGTAGATAATAAACCAATGTACATTTCTGAGAAATTAGTTCAAAATCCAAACAGTGGTTTCTCACAAGAAAATTTTCAAAGTATTCAATATAGCCATATAAGGAAAAATGGCCACGCTCCCTCGCAGCCATGTCTTTCAAAGGAGCGGAACCATTTGAACAGCTTTGATAGAGTACTACCCATGGAACATTTCTGTGAAATAATTCCGAAATCCACTCAGTGGTTTCTGACAAAAAAATTCAAAGTTTAAAATAAAGCCATATAAGAAAACATTCCCTGCCCCTGGCGGCCATGTTTTTCACCGGATCGGAACCATTTGAGCAACTTTGGTAGGAAACTACGCAAGGAACATTTCTGTGAACTTATTCCGAAATCCACTCCGTAATTTCTGACAAGAAGATTTTTAAAGTTTTCAATGTAGCCATATACGAAAAATCACCCCGCCCCCTGGCGGCCATGTTTTGGAACGGAGCAAAACCAATTGAGCAACTTTGGTAGTGAACCACCCAAAGAACTTGTAAAGATCTGTGACAATGACCCACAGTGTACTAGGGTGACTTTTGCACTAATTTGCTATTGGCCATATTTCAAGATCACAATAAGCTATGATCGTTGGAATGATATAAGGCATTTCATATACAATGTATTTTAAAACCATAATTAATGTTAATGAATATCTTATAATCAGCAGGTTATTGTTTTATTATATATATATTTGTATAAGTGTATTGTTATAAATTATGACTGCCATTCCATCTTGTTTTTTTTACTGGAAATGTGCAATACGCACATGTAAACTACATATTTTTCCTCAAAAACAAGCACGGTTATCCCCTGTTTTCTTTTTGGCAGTTTGTTATGAATAGAATTATGTAATAAATATCGAGAATCTTCACCGAACAGATTTTTTTCTGTAATCAAATCCAAACTTTAATATGATTACAAAATGTAGAATTGTTTCGTTAAAAAGGGATGAAAAAGCATTTTGGGGGCAAATATATTTTTTTTTACTGGGTAACGGATTGCTTTCTTACAATTACCCATTTCAACCAATAGGATTTCGTTATTTTTTACCTATCAATGCTCAATACTATTTTTTCGCTAAAACAAAAGCAGTATCGACATTTCCTAAAATGCATTCACGGGTAGGTCATTTACATGCATTTTCCAAAAGATCTAATGTTGTGACCCCCATTTGTTTTGATTTCATTGTATTAGGCATTGAACGATCTGCAAAATATGTAACAATGAAAAAATTTCACGGAAGGGATAGAACTGTAGAAATCGTCTTTAATTTTCTTATATAAATGACCTGTTCATTGTTCATTATGGGATTCAAAACGATGAAATTTACAGTTTGACGTCATTAGTAACATAATTAAGAGTTCATCGTAGTAATTTAAACAATGTCACATATTGAACATATCTCTATATGCGTGGCCTAGACATAGCTGGCATCTGTTTTACTTAAATGTGTTGCTGTGTAGAACAATATATCCATAAACGCATTGCATTATTCTGCACCAGTATTGAAACAAATCACCGAAATTTAAAATGTAATAAGCACATTTTTAGCTCCACTACTCGAAGAATAGGTGAAATTTCCTACTACCCCCGGCATCGGCGTCGGTGTCGGCGTCCGCGTCGTAATTTGGTTAAAGTTTTAATCAAAAGTCTTGTAACCTCAAAACTACACAAGTTATTCACTTGAAACTTGGAATATACATTTTTCTTCAACTCCAGTATCAGGGGTAATATTCACCATAACTCTGGTTTGTATAGTGACAGCGTTATGCCCCTTTTTCACATATATTTTCTGGTTAAAGTTTATATTCAAAAGTTTGTAATTTCAAAACTACAGAAGTTATTCATGTGAAGCTTGAAATATACCTATGTCATCAACCTCAATATCGGAGGCAACATTTCCTATAACTCTGTTTTGTATTTTGACAGAGTAATGTCCCTTTTTCACATATATTTTTCGGTTAAAGTTTATATTCTAAAGATTTGTAACTGCAGAACTACATAAGTTACTCACTTGAAACTTGGAATATGTCAACAACTCCAGTGTCAGAGGCAACATTCCCTATAACTATGTTTGTATTTTGTCAGAGTTATGCCCCTTTTTCACATAGATTTTCTGGTAAAAGTTTATATTCCAAACTTGTGTAACCAGAACTACACAAGTTATTTACTTTAAAATAGAAACACACCTTATTTATCAACTCTGGTATCAGGGGCAACCTTTTCATAACTGTGTTTAGCATTTTGACAGAGTTATGTCCCTTTTCACATAGATTTTCAAGTTAAAGTTTATATTCAAAACTCTTATATCTTCAAAACTACACAAGTTATTAACTACATAAGGTTGAAACTTGGAAAAATTTGATGAAATAATTGCCATAACTCAGTTGTGTATTTCAACACATTTATGCCCCTTCCATTTTCAAAACTATGTACCAACTGAAACACTCCGGATAGTCGAGCGTGCTGTCCTCTGACAGCTCTTGTTTGTAAGCTACTGCATAAACGTAAAGAAACAAAACGCACGAAAAGGCAGTTCAAGCCGTCACTACTGGGGCAACCGTCGACTACAAATACAACTGCAACTCTAATCAACAAATTTCGGAAGGTATTAATTGTTCACCTTCCAAATCATACCCGTCTGAAGCCGATAAATTTAAGTCTTCGACACCGTCGTTTTGTGTTGAACGGACCGACGGTGCGCAAGGTGGTGTAAATTCTATTCTTTGCAAACACCAGTCATGATTAATTTTCATGTTTGATCATTGCTAATAATAATAGGTTATATATTTTCGTTTTACATTTCGTAGATTAAATTGTTTTTGATTCTGTCGATAAAAATCCATGTATGTAAATTTCTATACTAGAGAAAATAATTACTTAAGACGCCAGAGGTGTGCCTCAAAATGCTCCAAAATGCAATATTCCATCCCTTATTGTATTTTTTTCCCAGGAGGGGAGGGGAGACGACCTCATGATGAATGTTCTCGTGTGCATATACATATTACAGCCCTGGCTACGCCCCTGCCCATGTCATGGTAAAGTTTATTTTTTATTTAAAAAACAGTCATATAAAGTAGCAAAACTCATTTTTTGTGTTGTATTCTATGGAATTGTCGATTTTCATAATCTAAACGTTTGTTGTAAGACTGGTATTCTCCCTTTTTTTAATTATTTCCCTCTACGAATTAAAACATATTTTTATCTTATTATTTACTAAACAGTTCTGCTTATTTTGTAATGTTATAAATGTATTATATACATCTGGATCTCTATTTGTTTGCTGTTTGTTAGGCGAACTAGATTTTCCACTCTTGGAGTGGTATTTTCCACTCAAGGAGTTATAGCTTTGCCAGGTATGAAAAAGACAAAAAATAGCTTCGCCAGGAAAAGCCTTTTAACACGGTATTATTTGGAATTTATATTCCACTGATATATTTCCCCAGAAACTTCAGTTGATTAAAATACCGAGCTGACACAACTCTTGTTTTAAGTTTGTACCCTATACACCTCTTAAGATGCTAGACATTGGTGGAGATGCCGTTGATCTATAAAAATAGTGGACATATAAATCTAGACAATATCAGTCACATAAAATAATTGTTGTGGGGGACATATTTGGAAGGCTTTGGTGGGCAAATTATTGCTGGAGATTTGATATTATTTTGGAAAATGAGATTAAAGCTTGTTTGAAATTGAGATTTAAGGTTGTTTGAAATTGAGATCGAGGGCTGTTTGAGAAAGAGATTTAAGGTTGTTTAAAATTGATATTGTTTTCAGTCTGGGGATTGTGTAGGGCTGGTGACTGAGTTTTCATAATCAGTAATTATTAATGGGAAAGTAGGTTCTTAAACCAGTAATTCACTGTCAAGTTAAAAAGTCCAACAAAATTGAATTTAATCAATACAATATGATTGTGTTTTATAACGTAAAATAATAATATTATGTCGTTATTTTATTAATTTGAAATGTGTATTTCGAACAAAAAATACAAAAATAGATCTACTATCGAACCATATTTTTCCCAAATCGAACACGGGACAAACTTCATGTATATATTTAGAAACTTTAATTTAAATTTTACAAACAACATACAAACATGGAAGTCCAATTAAAATGACAGTCGCGTGTCCCAGTCTAGTATAAGATGATATTGCTTGCAGTGTCATACGCTGGATTCAACTGAAAATAAAAGAAATTAAGAATTATACATAAACATGGGCGAGTCGTCACCATTGTTGTTGTTTTCGGCTCAATCGCCCAACATGAGGCGAGTCGTAAATGGAGTGAATAGTTTAGATTATGAACATCAGTAATTCCATATAATGCTACACATAAATGTGAGTTTTGCTACTTTATGTGACGTTTGCTACAATCAAAAATCAACTTTATCAGGACATGTAACACTAAATAAATAACTGGCCTTATTTTCCTATAGTCGTGTGGTCGTCCTCCATTACCAGCCCATGCCTGACCCTATAACGAAGAGTAATGTAGTGACAGGGGCAGGTAACTACCAGACTACCGGTATATTCCTCGCAACGATTAAGGCCGCTTTTCCATGTGTGCGTAATCCGTCATCCTAGTCCGTGATCCGCATCCGTGTCCGGAACATTCTATCGCTCCAGTTGAAATACTCAGACCGCTTTTCCGTGATCCGTTATTCGTGACCGTATCCGGCTCTTCACGTCTTCGTACTCCTTAAGAATCTTGAAAACTTGGATCATGTCATCTGTTTCCCGTCTATAATCCTTTGGTTTTATGTCTTTCTTTATAGTTAAGATTTATCAATCTACGGACTTTTCTTGTTGCCATCCTGTGGACTTGTTCGATGCCTATAGTGACTCTCTTGTAAGTTGGTGACCACACTACAGAGGCATATTGTAGATGGGGGCGGACAAAGGCCTTGTATAAGGGTAAACTGGTAGTGTCATATTAGTAAAAGTGTTTCTTAGCATCCCTAGGGCTTGTTTGGCTTTCTGTTCTTTTTATCTGACTATGTTTTCAATTTCAGATCTACCATTCTGATCCCTCTTGGAATAAGTGTGTTCAGGATTGGACCTTCCTATTTGGAGACATTTGCATTTACTTGCATTTACTTGCGTTAAATCTAAGTTCCCAATTGTCGGACCACTCTGCAAAGTTGTAAAAATCAGATTGGAGGCTAGAATTGTCAGTAATGTTGAAAATCGGTCTGAAAATCATCCGCAGAGTTTGGTAACACTGTAACGTTGTACTTCTGAGTTTAAGTTTGTCATTCTAAATTAAGATTGTATATATGTTCACTCTTGTGCTCCAGGTCAGTTGGTTTAGGTGTATATGGGTTTTGGTTTTTGTTGAGCATGTTGCTGCAACGCAAAACAAAGAACAGTGCAACCTGTTTTAACATGTTGTATAGGTTGGTTTAGGTTGAACCGTTGATTTATGATCTATTGTTCCCTAATTGGTATGAATAGTGGGATATAGGGGCATTCAAGGAGTTCGTTGCTGATTTTTTCTTGATTTTATGATAGAAAATCTACAATGTAAAGTGAAAAGCTGTAATTGTTCATTTCGAAATGTGACATTTTTGTTGACTAGTTTGTTTAAGATATAAACATTTATAATCGCAGAGTGAAAATAAACTGTAAAATGACAAGGATTCTTTTGTGTGTCACGGACAATCCTTCCTAGGACAGTTAACCGAAAATTTCTTATAACACACAGGGAAATCGTTTAAGAAAAGAAATAAACAATGTCGGCCCTAATGCACTGCCTTGACGGATCCCGCTCTTCACAGCGGTCCATGATGACTTTGCCGAGCCAGTCATGACTTGTTGATAACGGGTATTAAGAAATGCTGAAATCCAGCAGTGAACAATCCGTATGCAATAGGCATGTAGTATCTGCAGCAGCCTCTGGTGTGGCAAAGTGTGGACCGCCTTCTCAAATTATATGTAGTGCAAGATATTCCCCGTCTCCAAGTAGTCAGCTACTAGTACTTCAATAAGTTGCGTGTGTACTGAATAAGTCATTTGAAATCACATATGGTTCATTATATGTTATCTCTTATGATAGATCCATAACTTTGCACAATATTACAGTTAAGGTCATTTCCCTCTTTAGGTGCTCGGTGAGCTATTGGTATAGGGGACCTCTCCTGCGTCGTCCGTCGTCCGGTATGCCGTCAACAATTTGGACCGTTATCGCGATAAAGACTACAGTTTTATTCTAACCTAACTTGCACTGTTTGTGTATGACCATAAAATCTCGGTTGGTATTAATAATGGGCCAAATTGGACCAGAAAGCTTAGAGTTTTGCCACTAAAGTTATCTTCATTTTTCATCCAATATTGACCAAACTTCAACAGTTTGTGTTTGAAAATAAGGTCTCAGTAGAAGACAAAGATGGTCAAGGTTGGACCACCAACACTAGAGTTGTGGACCTTTTTAGTGGGAAAAAAAGAAAAAAAGCCTTTTTCGTTCATAGAGACTGTATTTCTTCAAATCTTGACCAAACTTCCACAATTTGTGTAGTATCAAAAGATCACAGCAGAAGCCAAGAATAGGCAGGGCTGGGCCACAAACACCAGAGTTATGCCCTTTTTGTTGAAAAAATTGACAACAATTGACTTTTTACCTTGATAGTGACTTCATTTTTCTTCCAATCTTGACCAAACTTCCACAATTTGAGTGTGATCTTACGGTCGCAGCAAAACCTTATAATGGCTAGATTGGGCCACAAACACCGGAGTTATGGCCCCTTTGTTTGTGAAAAAACGCAAAAATTGCCCTTTTCCTGCATGGAGATTTCATATTTTATTCTTGTTCAAACTTCCACATGTTTTGTATGGCTATAAGATCTCAACATAAACAGCGAATGAGACAGAGCAGACCAAGAACACTGGCCCTAAAATGTGAAATTTAATGCAAAAATGGACTTGATGAAGACAGGCACTTCATGTTGAACCAATCTTGATCAACGTTGCACAATTTGTCTACGACCATAAGATCTAAAGGGAATTTGAATATAGGATGAGTAAAAGGCAAGACAATCCTCTCAGAAAAAAGCCGGCAAGCATGACATAACCTTTGCGCAGCCGTCACCATTATCTTTCAGAACTGCAGCATTAATACGTTTCCTTTGAAATTGCCTGCAAAAAATTGGATACCAGGCTAGCGAAAATACACCCAGGTCCTAACTTGTTTATGACCATGAGTCTTTGATTGTCTTTGACAAGAAATGGCAAGGACATTATGACGTACATTTATTCAATCCTGTCACAACATTAAGGCTTTCATCTTTGCCAGTACTCAGGTGAGCCCTTTGGGTCATCATGATCCTCTTGTTAAAGATTGATGCACAAGGGCATTTAACCACATATCTTGCAATGTTCCGGTATTCAATGACAATGTCCATGGGTTCACACAAGGGCTCACAGCATCCTTTTAGTAAGCGATGAATCCAATCAAGTCTCGAGGCCTTTGAAGTTTCAAACTGTTCAAATTATATTTAACGATGTCTGTGTCAATTAAAGAGTATCCATCATTGATATAAAGGGTCTGTTGTGAAATTCCGCAGTATAACTCATTTCAGCAGGAGATCAGGCCTCTGATTCTTAGATGAAAGAATAACATTTAGTGGCGGGCTTTACTTGGTTTTTTCTTGTCCATCAGCCTGAAACATGTTTTGATGTCAAGTTCACCTTGGTCGGAGAGCAGCTCTTGGTAAAGCTTAATCTAAATCATACACTCATCTTGTTGTTTTCTTTCTTTCGACTCCTTTTCCTGACTGAGAGGTAAGTTTAAGATAATCAGATTGTTTGCACGGTTGTTCCTGTCTTCGCCCTCCCTTAACGTCCTTTCCAGAAAGCCATTTATTGTTTGTGCATTATTACTTGTACTAGCAACTGATGCCATAATGTCATCGCTGGCCTTGTTCACGTCCAATTGAACTATATCTTTCATTGTTGTGGAGAGCTTCGCAAGGCCATTTCAACTTGCCTGAGTTTGGATCATTGTCACATTTCGGGTCGTAAACTGTCTTTCTGAATCCCCTTCAGATAAAATTTCATGCTTCTACATGATTTACAGTTCCAGTAACATTGCAGAGCTTGGAGCGAGTCGGCGATGTTTGTATAACACGATATGCAAGGCGTTTTGGACTATACCTTAAGTACATTTGATTTGCTCTTCGATGTTGTGCCGGTTATTTTTGCAGCCATGGTGTCGGCAAGTCTTAAGGCGCAAAAAAGAATTATGTTTGTTTCAGGTTACATGCCCCCCCCCAAAAATAGAGTAGGGATTTATGTATTTGTAAATGATCAACTTTA
>CM051033.1:54621409-54663909 GCA_027627225.1 Congeria kusceri
ATATTTCAGATGAAGTGTTCGCATTGAATCATTGAGCAGGCGCACCTGTTGTTTATTCTTCTTAAATGATATTGTTGACCGTTTGCCTGCTTTAAGTCGACCGTTGTCATCACGGTATAAAAGCTCTGTTACTGAGGATTTCATTTTTTCGACAATCTTTTTTCGTTAGCGCAAAATGGTGCCATGATTATTCTCTATACTCAGTCGCTTGACGCTAATTCCAAGTTCCTTTGCAGCCAGGGCCTGTAGTCTGTACTTCTTCAGAATAGATTTTGTAAATGTTTTGTCTAATTACTGTTTTTCTCGGTTTGCTCTTGCAGTTTTGTACTTTTGCCTTAATCCCTGAATTAGCACATTATGAAACAGTAGTGCCTTTCTTGCTCCGTTAAACACTCTTTGACCCCTCAAAATAATTGTTGTTTTTATCCTAGAGAGGCGGTATCCGACGTTTTCATTTCTTTGCGCTGGAGCCTCTTCTTATATCTTTCTGCTTCACTAGATTTAGTTTGTAGTTTTTTTTTCAATTTTTCAATTTGCCGATAGCACGCAAATCGTTCTTGTCTCACCCGTTTTCTACCAGACACCTTTCTTGATGTTCGTCTGTGATCTAGCGATGGAGATAGATTTGGTGTTGATGGAGGTGTATTGTCTTCTAGTGTACGAAAAAGCGCCTGTCTATGGAGTTGGCGATTCTTTCGTTGCCTCCAAGCTTTACGGGTATGTCGCTTTTCTCTGTTTGACATTTCATTGACCAGTTTTATACTACCCTCAGCCTTTCGTCGCTCATACCTTTCATGTTCTTTCTGTAAAAAGTTACTGTATAACGCAGGATTTTGTTTTAACTTCTCTCTATATCTCTGCGCCCTCTCTGCTGTACTTAATGGCATCCTTATAGTTTCAGTTTGGTTAAGTTGAAAACAAGACAGTGTTTCTTAGTATGTGTAGTGCCTCTAACACGTCAGCTTACCCTGCAAAGTATGTAAAATGCCGGTTTATAAGCAGTTTTAATTTTATGTCGCACGTCATATTTATTTATTTTCATTCCTGATCTAACAACCTCTACCTATCACTAACTATCATCAACATCATCATCATCATCATCATCAACATCATTATAATTATCATCACCATCATCATTATCATCATCATTATTATTACTGTTATAATAATTATTATTGTTATAACAATTATTATTATTATTACTATTATTATTATTATTGTTTACATTATTATTTGTATTATTATTTGTATTATTATTATTATTTCTATTTCAATTGTATAGGATTTTGTATAGTATTAATCTCGTTTTATATAATCACTGCTGTAAGAAACAATTCACTACCGTCACAAAGGTTCACTACCGTAACGAAAGTTATCGTTTCGGTAGTGAATCATGACGGTAGTGAAATGTTTCACATTGAAAGCGCCTGAGCACTCCTGACTACATTTATCTTCATACAGTTACACATTTATAATGCGTATCTGTCAAACAAAACATATTACGCACACTTGGGAAATAAAAACATATACACACTCAAGGTAAAGAGCTTTCGGTTGTGAAAAATAATAAGCATACTAAGGATTTGTCTTACCTTCACGCTGCGTTGAATTGACCGCCATGACAGCCGCTTAAAATAACTTTCGCGCAAAGGAAACTACATAAAGTATGACGTCATTTGATGCAGTGTGCGTAGCGCGGTATTACTTTTACATGCACTATCTTTACAAGTTAAGTAATTGTGACGGTACTGAAGTAAAAAAAAAAGTTTATGGACAAAGTTTAAGAGAGTATATTTATCTACTGTGTTTAGCGATTTACCTTAAATATAATTAATTATAGATAGTTGATTTTACTTATGTTACCTATAAGCAAGTTTGCCAAGCAAAGTTACCTAATGTAAAAAATACGGATTTTTAAAGCCAGCTGGTGTTTGGGACACGGCAGAAAACGGCGCATCTGGGATATTAAGTTTTAAAATATACTATTTATATGTAAAATTAAATATTTTGTTTAATTTGGAAGAATTAACAGATTATATATGGTTCCAGAGTTTATGTTTTTTCTTTGATAACGCTCTGAAAATGTTTTACATTTGCTTTGATCATATGGGACGCAAAATGGACATTTTCTGTAGAATTACTCTTCAAAACATCACTGTAAAATGATGGGTGGGATATTCCGTTAGATAAGAACCATTTCAAAGAAACATTGTATTTAGTAACAAAGACATTATATTTTCTATAGAATTTTAGCAAACTTATTGCGTAGATCATGATATACAAAACCTTGTTTTAATAATATCTTAGTCAGTGTAAGGTTACGGTCGTTGAAATCTTTAATTCATGAGCAAGCTCTTGCATATCGAACTAATTGCGAAATGTATATACCATAGGAAGGACCTTTAGGAATATTACCATCCAAGAAAGGGAAATTTACAAATTCGAAATTAAAATCATCGCGATTGTCGTATAGACTGGTTTTAACTATATTGTAAGTAATAGTAAGATGTGAGTCTAGGAATGCAGCATCTGTATACGATGAACACGATTTATTTAAGGAAAGTTCTTTAGGGTAAATGTTTTGGATATTTTGTTCAAAGAAAGGGTTATCTATGTTTAATATATCATCAATATATCTACTGGGTTGATTAAAACATTGAATCAAATTTAATTGTTTACCTTTTGATACACCTAGCATAAATTCCCGTTCATAGCAATATAGAAATATATCATCTATAAGAGGTGCAGAGTTAGTACAATTGGCACACCAATAATTTGTTTAAATATTTTCCCATTGAATTCAACAAAGAAGTTATTAAGAAGAAAGGTAAGGGCTGAACAAATATCTAAGCAAGTCCAAATAATATGTTCATAAAAAATCTGATTGGTAAAGAATGCTGTATAAGTATTTAAAGCCAGGTATGAGCATTTGTCTCTTGCAAATGTTTTTTCGATAAGCGAAACAATATTATTTTTAATAATACTGTAAGGTAGGGTTGTATACAATGTAGAAAAATCATATGTACTCACACAGGACGCTTTGTAATCTTTACTTTCTTTTTTTATAACTTTAGACGAATTTTATTGACCAAAATAAGTTAATGTTTGTATTCTCATAAACTTTATTGCAGTATTTATTCATGTGTTCCTAATAGTACCCAGACCAGAAGTCAGGTAAGCTGATAATTTGTTTGTGATACATGACACTGAATTTGCTATAAAACGACTTATATGGAGTTTTATGGAGTTTAGGAATCCAGTTAAGTGATGGAAATTTAAAACATCTGTTTCTGAAGCTCAAAATAATTAATGACTACAAAGTCGTCTACAATCAGGTAACAAAAATGACACAACAGCAATAAGAGCTCTCCCGAAATGTCAAGACGCTGTGGACGTCAAACACAGCGGGATAATGGTCCAACAGGCAAAACAAAACAGTATTTTGAAGGAGCGATTGTTATTACTTGTGTTGACACTATGAATCAAACACTGAATGTAAGGTTGAATACCACTACACAAGAAGCATGGCTAGCGCTCTGCTTGCAACCGCGCAATATCGACAAGTTAACGACGGGTCCATTTTGGCTCTTTCTGAACATTATGAAGGTCTATATATACCTCAGCCAGCCACATTCTACAAGAGGTTCGGCTATGGAGGCAACCTGGATAAATACAGAACAGAAGCCACCAATTATTACTGAACGCCAATGTAGTCTCATGTACCGAAACATAACAAACATTATTTCACTTCTGTTGTTAATAGCTGTGACGTTAACAGGTGTTGAACGGTCGAACTCCTCTTTGAAACTCATCAAGAATCCACATTGGAGTACATATGGGCAAGGACCGTTTTAATGCTCCTGTTTATTCACAGAGACGTTAAATCGTGTATAGAAGAAATAATTACTATGTATGCTAGAAAATGTCCTCGTCGCATGCTACAAATAGATTCATGGTCCTCATAAAAATAACTTAATTGCTACTAGCCTTTTTCGAACACCAAGTTCTCTTTGTTATTTTCTCCTCGCTTGTCGCATATTGAATAATTAAAGGTGGATAAATAAATGCAACGTTATATTCTTATCCCTGAAAACGGGCATTGTAACTATGTGTCAGCTGGCAATGCCGTACTGTAGCCAAATACAACATAAAGAGATTTAAAGAGACTGCACCTTAATATGATCAAAAGGTTAAGCTATCCCCAATTACCAGGAATTATGGAGCTTATACGCCCCTGCGTATTATTGGTAAACTTGTTATTTCCTATATTATGACAGAAACGAAATTGTGTTCAATGGCAGTCACAATTGCCATTACTTAATGTTTTAGAGAAAAACGTTTCAAATCATGTGTTGAATTGTGTTGTTGGTAAATCTGGCGTAACCATAAGAGTCCGCCAATCCTCTTTTGCACAAGGACGGAGAGCGTGCGGTACAGTTTCTCAAATAAACGTGACTGTTGGTTGTGACCCATTCTGCATCATATGTTTGATGCAACTATTCAATGTGACCCCCCACCCCCCACCAGGCCAGTGACGTACGTCTGGGTTCGGCCCTGTTAAACTGCGGGCCTACTAGGTTTTATGCAACTTAACTTGATTTACGTTTAATTTACAAACATATAGAGTATAGTCATAGGCTTATGCCTAGGATGTCTAGATAAGTAGCCTCTTTATATATTCGGCCCATTAAGAGTCATATTGCTTTTATATCCTAAATGAACACAATTAACACCTGTGATACTTTTATTGTTAAATTTAATGTCTCTCCTACAAAATAAAGGCCAGATAGATCTTATTTAGAGATAAAAGCCACTTAGTTAATGACCTATTCTAGGAAGGCATCCAAGCAACCATGATTTTTTTCAGATTTGCCACAGTTAAAATGTGTAGCAACTTTGATCTAATTCTTTGAAAGCATCCTTTACTAGACTAACACACACCCAATTATTACTACCAAATACTTCAATAATTATTAAGTGGGTGGGTGAATAGATAGTGGTGTCTGAATAGATAGGAAAGATCTACACCTATATTTGCAGGCACTGTCTTTCAAACGACGTTTATCATTGTTAAAAGATATGTGTGATTGGTCTCAATGTTGTTTTCTCTTGTTCTTTCTTTCTCGATTATTTTTTGAAAGCACTGTAAATCGGTCAATGTCAAGGTCAGAACAATATTTACTTTCGCTAACGGCAACGGTTGGACTGAATAAAAACGGGGTTTTGATTGGTTGAAATAATATTATGAAGAATTTGTTTAAATTGCAATTTTGTTTTATGTTCAAAATAATTATTTGTTATATTAAAACAATATGATTTAAAAGCGAAATATATTATTAGTGATTTTAAGTTACTAAAAATATATATTTAGCGAGTAATCATCCAAAGAATGCACTGAACATATTTGCTCCGTTTGGCCTCGCTTTTATCACGGAGTCGCGACATGGACGAAATGAGAAGTAATAGGAAAAAAAGTCGAAGAAAATTTTAGAAAATCTCGTCCTTATTTGCATATTTGTGATTGAATTATGGTGAAATATGAGAAAAACTCTTCATGTGACAGCTTGTTTCTCTAACTAAGGCAACGGCATCAGATTTTAATTTTTGGTAATGTACAATTCATCACCAAGTAAGTTTCTTCAGCAATCAATAACGGAAAGCAAACTAACGGGCGGCTTGTTGTCTGCGTTAAATTTAATTCGAAATATCAAAACGTAAAAAGAACAATAAACTGTATATGTTTAATTTTGTAAAGAAGAACATCGATAATAAATGAATTTTGAATAATGAGAAGTGATGTCGATTTTTATGTTTTTTTCAAATCGAGGCCTACTTTGGGATTGGTTATTAGATATAATACTCAATTACTACATGTAGTCATCAAAATTTCTAACGTAGGCTTTAAATAAATAAAATTTCACCTGACAGTTTAGTTATTAACTGACCAATTAGCTAAGATTTTAAAATAATCTGATGGGTCATTTACCAGTTTTTCAGAAATCTATTTATAGATAAGGAAGTAAAGATATTCTAGTTAACCCATAGTTTCAGTACACTTTGATCTCAGACTTCACAATAATTTTCCCGTATTTTCGTGTTTTTTTATATTTCAGAATCACAGTATCGTCGGATTTCAACATGGGACAGGGAATGAAAAGGCAATTAGATGTGTATGAATCCGATAAATTACCACAAAATCAAAGGCAGTTTATTGTTGACATATCAGTTTGCAAACTTCAAGTTAATAAAAGCGTGAAGAGAGTAGAGCCATCGCTTGTACGTTCTGTACTTATCTTAAATACACTGAAACATATTGAATCTGAATTACGAAATGGATGACATTGTGCACCAACAAATACTTTGCAATCAATCGACACCTTTGTTGGAAATAGATCACTTTCGTCAGAGAAGATGGCAGTGGAAACTTCCCCATTTCCATTGATCACAGAAGCTTCGTTTACAACTGTTTACCAAACAACACTGCGTATGGATGACATTTTCAATGACCTAGAATTTAATATAGCTGACTATGATGTATTTTCTACTGTTGGAAATAACAAGTTAACTCCGCTCAGTGCTGACGAGGTACTACATTCCTATCCAAATTCATCTTCGCCATTTGGTAGTGACACTTTTGCAACACTGTCTAATGCATCATTACCTCCTTTCTGCCAATCGGAATCAGCATTTGAAAATTGGACAATATCATGCACATTCTTGTTGGATCGTGACCTGAACTAAATCAATGTTAGCTTTACTTATGGGGATTGTCATAAACATTTAGCAAAGCTTACATTGATCATTAAATTCACCTGAACTCTGATAAGTCGTACAAGATCATGTGAGTAAAACAGTTGGCAAAGTGTAGACAACTGTAAACTGAATTTCGCTGCAGCTGAAACTGATGAGATGAAAGTGACCTTTTGAAATGTGCCTAGTCTTGCTTGATGTGCAATGTGTACCACATGGGGTGCTGTCTGTGCCACAGACTGTGATGTTAGTTCTAGGCATGCAGTTGTTTACTGTCCATGCAATATATGTGAATCAAAACATGTTAATGTTTGAACTATTGTGTTAAAGAACATATTCATTTTAAATTATGTATTGTTCATGACCATTTTAGAAGTGTTATTTATTCATTTATTTTATTTTACGCTTGTATTTATTGATTGAGAGAACAGGGCAGGTGGATTGTCCTTTGTGATGTTGTGTATGCCAACATTGCCAAATATGGCATATACGATAAATGGTGGTGAAGTTCATATAAGTGCCACGTATCATGGTATGCAGTTCGTTTTTTTTTCGTTACTATACTAAGTAACGGTTAGTCCGGCTAGTACAGAAATGGTACCCTCGCTTCTCTAGCAGGCGATAGCGGTTCAATTCCAGTCCCTGGATATGTATATTAACAAACAATATACACTGTAAATCTTAAAAAATTTATTTTTTCAAACCTCGGAACTTTATTTATCTACAATTATACACATCAAGCACAAAGTACAAATCCTCAATAACGTTTTATCCTGTTATTTTTGTCTTTATTTACATTGACATAGGGTGCTAGTAAACTTAAATTGCGAAAACAAAAGATTACTATACAAAAAGCACTATTAATGAATCATCCATTTGTTTCAAAGAGAACTGTAAACGATCCAGTTGACCTGATGTAGTTTCTCTATACCATTATAAAAGGTACGGCACTCAAGATGCATAAGCAATCGGGAATTATTAACAATAAACGGTTATTCATTTCAGGCCAGTAATCAATTGTCCACACAATGCAAAGATTATCCAGGCGGTTAATTGTATCGGAGTGAAAGTCGGGTATGTAACACAACAACACATTTCCACATATGGACACATTGTGTAGACATGAACAATTAAATGTGGTTAAATTGTACGTACATTTTCCGACCATTTCCAACGGAAATAAGCAAATGTGGTTTAATTGTACGTACATTTTTTCCACCATTTCAAACGGAAATAAGCATATATAACACTAGTATAATTATTAAGTTGCCAATATATAGATAAAGGTTGGTAGCACATAATACTTCAAACGTTTTCACACGCACAGTCAGTTATGCATTGTGTTTCTGTCTACATTTTTACGGGTGCATAAACCGGTGTGTCAATAGGGACAACTTTGAATTTCATTACATTAATGACGTCATAGTCACCGGGTATTGTGTCCATGGCTTCATTACATCTGGTGCGTGCTATATTAGCAGAATGTGGGATATGGTTATAGTCGCTTATGTCCTCTTTCCCACCTGCCAAAACTGCTGATGTTGTATTGTAGTCGTTGCCTGAAACTTGGGACACGTTATGCCCGCGTCTCCCTACCTGGTCGTAATCACCGGGCTGCTGTTTTCTGAGTTTGTTATAGACATTGTCCGGTTTACTGGTACTGGGTCCAGATGTTAAGGCATTAGTTGTGTGGTCATAATCACCGTCGTCATCTTTCACACGTTCATACGGTTGTTCTATGTCCTGTATTGAATTGTAATTGTCGTCTTCAGCATTGTCGTCATTTGGTTCATATGCTGTGTTATAATGCTCGGCATTGTCAGTAACTGGCTGCACGCATTTCTCTAACACAAAGTAATTATGATTATTAACGGTATCGTCACATTTCTTCTCATACGACAGTCTGTTTGAAGATGCTGGTTTGTTGTCTGTGTTTTCTTTCAAACTACATGGAAATACACCTCTGAAATATATGTATTAGAACATGCTCGTAACCGGTGCGCCAGCATTTGACATTTATAAATAGTAAACATATAAACAACAAAATAAAAAGCAGGTGTTTCTTTTTGACAAAAAATATCTGCACTATGTTTAACGTTCGAGTCGCCTGTCAGATCATATCGTGTTGTTTATTAGTCCCCTACCGGTGTTTCATCGGAGGGGACTATAGGTTTGCCCTCCGTCCGTCCGTCCGTCACGCAGTCCGTCCGCAAAATATTGTTCCTGTGATTATTATGCACGACCTTTTATTTTTTACCAGAGTTCAAAGTTCACGTGACTGTAACTAAAAATAGAAATAAACTAAAACAAACTGGATCCTGCGATAACTCAAAAAGTACTGAAGATATATATGAAACTTGGAATACATATAAACGTCAATGTGATGATTATGCAGGACCTTGGATTTTTCACCAGAGGTCAAAGGTTACGTGACTGTTACTAAATATAGAAATAAACTAAATACTGTTATAATTCGAAAAGTACATAAGATATGGAAACTTGGTACAAAGATTGAACTATAGGTTTGCCATCAGTCTGCGTGTCTTTCTATATATTCGTCCGTATGTTTGTCCGTCCGTCTCTCTGTCCGTCCCCAAAACCTGGTTCCTGCAATAACTCAAAAAGTCTTGAACTTATTTCAATGAAACTGGGTATACATATAAACAGCAATGTGGCAATGCGAGGATTATGCACGACCTTTTTTTCACCAGCGGTCAAAGGTCACGTGACTGTTACTAAAAATGAACTAAGTACTGTAAAATTCGAAATGGACATAAGATATGACCATGAAACTTAGTACAAAGATTTAACTATAGGTTTGCCATCTATCTGTGTGTCGTTCTGTCTGTTCGTCCGTATGTCTGTCTGTCAATCCAAAACCTGGATCTTGTGATAACTCGGAAAGTACTGAAGATGCTTTGATGACACTTTGTATACGTAGCAACAGCAATGTGATAATTATGCACGACCTTTTATTTTTCACCAGAGGTCAAAGGTCACGTGACTGTTACTAAAAATAGAAATAAACTTAACACTGTAATAGTTTGAAAATTGCATAAGATATGATCACGAAACTTCATGAAACTTGGTACACAGATTGGACTATGGGTTTGCCCTCCGTCTGTGTGCGTCTGTCTGTCTGTTCGTCCGTCGGTCTCACTCTGTCTGTCTGTCCCGTCCCCAAAACCTGGATACTGCGATAACTCAAAAAGTACTGAAAATACTTTGATGAAACGTTTTATACATAGAAAGAGCAAGGTGAGGATTGTACATGACCCTTTTTTCACCAGAGGTCAAAGGTCACGTGACTATTACTTAAAATAGAAATAAACATAATAATGTAATAATTCAAAAAGAACATAACATATGATCATGAAACTTGGTACACAGAATGGACTATACGACTGCCCTCTGTCAGTTTAGCACTGCAATAACTCTAAAAGTAACTCGAATGTGTGGACAGTGGTAATCAAATAGAAAAAAACAACAACTTAATACTGCAGTGAGAAATGGGATGCAAATATGAAACTGTGTACATCTACAGATAAAGGGCGATTTGACGGTATTGCACAATGTTTAATTAGTAGGGTTTTCACCGGTAGGGGACTCCTGTATTGCTTGCAATACTATCAAAGCCTTGTAACTTATATGTCCCACATGTGTCTGTCGCATTTTTAGGCAATTCAAATAAAATGCAATGAGGCCAACGAGTAAACCGGTTTGACACTTTTTAGAAATAGAAGCGCCTAACAACAGTTTCCACATCTTTAAAACTACAAAATAATTACACACCTTCTTTTTATAACAATGATAATTACTGCTCCTCCGATTAAAAACAGGATGGCAACTGTAACTCCAGTTCCTACTCCAACAGCTGAAAACTCTGCGAACAGTAAATATCAATGCATATCAATGAAAAATAATATATGAACATGTTAAATTAGAAACATGCACTGATTGCACGTTAAGTTTAGACAAATCGAAAATGAAGTAATTACATACTTTGAAACACCAACTAAATAAGGGAATGTCATTCTTTCCGGATTTTTATTGATCACTTTTATGTCTTCATGTACGGTGGAAAGTTGTTCTGTTATCGAAAGTTTCGAAGTAGAAAAACTGATGTTGGAAACTGTATTTGTGGTTGAATGCTGAGAAACAGAGGCCGGAAGAAATGGCAAAGCCTGATTTGTTATAATAGGTGTTGTTGAAGTCGAAAATGTACCACTACTGGATGTTTCCGGCTCTGGCGTCCGATCAGTAGTTGTAGGAAGCATTGGTGACGTTGTTTCAGATCCTTTAAAATTAAATACACATAAGGTATAGCTGAATTTTCATTTCCTGATTAGTATATATGCTTGCAATGTCGGGATGGGCCATATTAATGAGCATTGACTGATTAACGGCCTTTGGTTTTATAAAATCGATTATCGTGTATTCGGTTATTGCTATTAATGTTGTTCAGTGTTATTTTCTCAACCTATCCAAAATTGTAAGACTAGATGAAAATCAAAGAACGATACAGTAATATCTCATTTGAATGATTACTTTTCCAAAATCATACATGTACATGTATGAAGACAATACTGAGACAACTTTACATCACAAACATATTAATCGTGAGAAGCAAGAAACTGTATATTGTGGATTTTGTTTTCATTAAGCGTATTGGCGGTAAATTAGGTATAGAGCACATTAAACATTAAAGACTGTCAATAATTCACAATCAATGCTGTTTATTGCTCTTTACCGTTAACACAAAGCGCTTTCTTGGTGTCGTTGTTTACGAACTGCAGTTTTCTACTATCCTTCATCAAATATGCATATTCGTCACATCGGTTAGTTGTAAAGCTTTCTATTAAATACGGAAAATACATAATTATTATCTTATATTATAATGATTGGTCTCTCTCATCATGATAAATGTAACCGTCTCGATTTCTGGTGTTATGCACCAGTAACAGAGTAAAGCAATTGTGATTTAAACGTCAGTTGTCCCTTTTATCGTGAATCTTATCAAGGAAACCACTAGTAAATGTTTATTTCATATGTACAAAAGAACACTAGCACAACACAGTATTATACTTATACGAAATATAACATAACTTTTCAACACATTGTTTTCTATTATTATAAGTAAAAAACTAGTTTACACAACTAAACCAACACACTTGATAAACAAGTATACTTCGTGGGTATTTCATAAAGAATATATCTGCGTGCTTTTAAACATTTATATGACATTTATACCAGTATACAAAAAGGTTTATGTTATAGTAAGACACATTATCTTTCCTCGCGGCGGGTTGTTTCATTCAAAATTCTTTGTTAAAGTGCATGTTAGACATGTACCTTTCGATGATTTAGCAATCAAGACAGGTTTTCTTTTAACACCTGTCCAGTAATACTGTGCGTGAGAGTAATTAAAGTTAGCATTGATAATACTGCTAACAGAAGCCGGGAACATTCCTTTCGTTAGACAAATTCTATTGCCATCACCCCAGTTGGTCGACGTTTCCTCGATTACATACGCTTTCGTTGACGTATCTGCAAAAACGTTGTGAAGTTTGTTACTCTGTAGTTTGCGTTAATGCAAGCGTCTACATGATTGACTTTTGTCGCGTTCACACATATTTTGCGGATTTAAAAATACAACATAGTTTAAAATGTTGACGCCTCATTTTAGATATATTTGTTTTTTTTACACTTGTGATATTGTGTTTTATAATCATGTGAAACCAAATTTCAAATAAACTGCTTAATATAGTTTTGATACTGTGCAATATATTTTTACAAACAACATTCAAAAAGTATTTACCCTTATATTTATTCTTTAATTTCATTCAAACGAATTATACAAAATGATGTTTACAAACCTGGACCGGATCCGGATGTGTTTCTGCACATCACTTTAATATTTTCTATGTGATGACATAACCGCCATTGAAACTTTGGGTAGTAGTATGTCAGGCAACTTCCGGTGTTTTCAATTAAGTTGGTAATTGAACTCTTCACTGCGTAAATAAGCGAAATATTGTTATTGCATGTACATGTTATTAACATTTTATACATTGCATATTAAGCAATGTATGTTCACCAGTTGTCAACCAGTTCTATAAAATATCCTATTTAATTATCAATAATGGTATTAAATGATCTTTAATGCAGACTTCTAAGAAACAGTACAGATTAATGTATACAATAATAATAATAATAATAATAATAATAATAATAATAATAATAATAATAATAATAATAATAATACATTTATAATAATAAAGTAACACAAGTACTATTGCATAGAATGGATGCATATGTTACTTCGACTGTTTATAGATACATTTAATGCAATTAAATTTAAATACCATTCATATGAGTGTAAAATTCAAAAGATTCCGTATTGCACTCTTGACTCACTGCGTCCACAGATCCATGTAGTACTACGCAACCGCATTCCAGTTGACTCTGAAACATTACGTTCTGTCAGTTGCGACAGCAGGAGAAAACTCTTATTAGCAGCCCGAGGTCTTTTATTTATGGCAAGTGACCAATTGCCAAAAACAATACACAGGACATCACAAAAACACATAACAAACACAAAACACACATGAAGAAAACTGGGGTAACCGCCTTGGAACGGTCAATGCAAAGCATTGGGGTTCCAAACCGGACCATGCGCGCACGAACCTCACGCCCGGCCCAGAACCACCCACAAAACATGTAAGTGTAAATAAAAACTAACCCCACAGCACCGCAACCCAAACCAAACAGCAACAAAAGAAAATATTATTCAACCTAACCACCATCCAATCACCCTACAAGAAATCACACATACAATAAAACATATATGGGTCATAATAACGATAAGGCTTTATAAACTGGTATAAACATCTACGAAGCAATATGTATAAATGCTATTTACATTAGCTAGTCGTTTTATTCCAAATGTCCCACCACGGCACACGTTAAAACAATAACCGATATTTGTTACATTGCTTTTTGTCTCGATCTGCTCATTACGGCATCCTGTAAAGAAGTGAAATATTTTAAACAATCAATAAAACGGGGTTGGCAAAGTGAGATACTTGTTTGTAATATACGAACAATTGCCGAATCTTATATTTTACGGATTAAGACCCAACTGTTTTGACAATTTACAGCACTTATTGAGCGCATGTTGTCCTGTATTCTACTAATACCTACATGCATAGAAAGAAATTTAGAAAATTATCAATATGCCAATTAGTGAATATGTCCCATTCAATTTATGATGCGTAAATAATTAAATGAAAGTTTATAACACTAATAGAGGTACTGCTAGGTTTGAGGAAAACGTTTATTTGCGAATAAGATTTGTATGCCAATAGAAGATATGAGTTAAATACAATATTTACCCAGAAAAAGAAAAGACACGTTTGCCATGCAATAACCGACCCAAACACCAAAGTTGGCAGATATTGTGCTCATTGATTGGTCGTTTACTTCGGGAAAACCTTCCGAGTAAAACAGAGGTGGTTCTGCTAAAATACATTTTACAAAATCCCACCCTGTTGAGGGGTTGCTTTCAAAGTAGTTAGCTGAAAGTAAATGTAATTTTATTTTATGGTTCAGTGAGCATACTCTCGTAAAGCAGAAATGCGACGGTAGTTGTTTTCTTGTTCGCCTATAGTAAACACGCTTGTTTATAGTAAGTTACGTCATTTTCAATGCCTATTATACAGAATCCAGTTTCTGCCAGTTAAAATGGACTCTGTACAAGACTTCAGATGTGTTTTGCATCTTCGCCTTTCGTTAGAAATTTCATATACAACACAATTTGGACGATAATTATCGCCCTAGCATTTAAAAATGTATTGTCTTCACTTTTGGCAAATTGAGAAATCTGCAAAAAACAATTTAAAAAATAAACGGTCGCGTTGTTGCATCATCGTATTGTCGCAGATTCCGTGCTACTGACTTGAAAATCTATGTTGTATATCAATCGAATTCTCCATGTTTCACATTTGAATCGGAAACAAACAAAGAAATTATAATAAATATAAATGGAAACGTGCATGTTAATCTGCAAATAATGTTACTGAGCGACCTGAGACTTGTATTTTATTAGTAATATGTTATTCACAATACATAACAAATAATGTTATATAATAATGTGTGTATGAACCGGTTTTTAGCTCCACTGGCCGAAGGCCAGTGAGCCTATGCCATGGCGGTTCGTCCGTCGTGCGTGCCTGCATGCGTGTGTAAACTTGTATTGTGGGCCGAATTCGTTAGTATCCAACACGTGTTTATTCAACCTGTTACCATATCGGTACATATGAAACCCCCTTTTAGATATCAGCCCTCTTACTATGATAACGGACTGCTAAAATTCGCGATGTCAAAATAAATGTAACTACTTTCTTGTCCATGCATCGTGATATCACACAGTTTAAATGTAAACTTTGTATTCTCAAATGCATTCATAAAACGAGATCACCATCTACACATAAACGATAATTGATTGACTGATACGCAATCAATAATAAATAGCCATATTTCAGTATTTTCCAAGCAATTAAAATAATATATTATATTTATTAGCGGCGTTGGTATGAGTTAGGTATATCACAAAAAAGGTAAGTCAATGGGTAACCAATAATGGACTGAGTGGTTCTCTTAGTTTAAATGACTGAAAACTACATTTGTCAAATGACTTGCTTATTCGAAAGGTGTTTTTTTCATAGTGTATTTATATGTTCATGTTCATACTCATGTGGGTGTAAACACAGTTTAGGGTGTACATGTATTTTTATAATACACTGTATAATTCGTCTTAATACCAATAAGATCACAAAGCTAACGTTATCTTTGTTTTTTTGGGACACTACATTATAGATCAATTTCAGTTGAATATCGAAGAGGGTTTAGCCCAATTCAAATTCGAAAATACACCGAATACAAACATATATTAAATAACTCAATTATTGTTTTTTACAGCTTGGTAAGCCTTGGTAGAACGTGTGTATTATATAATGCGATCGCATTGATTAAATTAGTTAAGTACAAGTCGGTTCTAGAGGCAGACAATGCAATGATCTCAGTTTTGAGCCAAATTTCAACATTAAAAAAAAACTATAAAATATTTGCTCGATTGTGTCAGTCGGCAAAATGGACAATAACGCAGATATGAACATACTAGTAATCCTTTTCTGCCAATGGCAGTATCCTCTCAAGAGTGTGCTTAACCATGTTAGTAAAAGTATGTTTATATTATTTACCTACAGGACAGTGAAAACATGGGCGTTAAACATTATACATCTTCATAAATACACCGAGCATCGGTACAAACTAGTAAATGCGTTTGCATTATGCACAGGAATTCAAAGGTTTCAAAAAAGGACAGAACAATTAATAAGGCTGGATAGATTTCTCGTCCTTTTGTAAAGAATATGCCAATAGCGATAGACAGTGTGCGGAACAGTGTCTGTTGTGTACGAATATAGAAGGAGCAGTCAAAAGTTGTATTCACTATATCCTCTATAGGTTTGTTTTTTTGCAACATTTGCATTATGACCAGTGTACTACGAATATCTCCAAATTAGCCGAAGCAATACTATTACCTATTTATTCGGGACTACTGGTCGGAATATTTCCCAACATTTGATTGGATGTTGAAAGGTCAAAAGTTGGGTTGGACAGCTAAGCCGAAAAATGTACTTTTTGGCCCAAGTTACATCCTCTTCGTGACCAGGAAAACGCTTAATCAATCTTTATAATGTATTCAAATTGAACCTAAAAGATAAGTTTCTTTTTCAAATGTAGCACATACAGACAAAGTTATTTTTGAGATTCAAGTCGACCTAAATAACGTAAGTATAATGTTTATCGTGCATTCAAATTTTTTACGACTCAGTGTGTTTTACAAGACGTTAATAAATCCAGTTTTAAGCTAGTACACTTCTAATGGGCAATATTCCAAACCTAATTTTAAATATTATTTCCATTTTCTGTATCACATCACTGATCTTATTACACATTTTGAGGGTGGCTTTCCATGCAAAAAAAGAATTTATTTGAAAATGTTCAGGACAACCCCTTTTTCCATGTTTCATAAAAATTCATTTACCCCTATGGAAAAAAAAATCATAACTCAAAATTATAGTTGCAAAATTATCCAAAATGTTGGTGTCTTTTCTACAAGTAATGATTGAAGATTATAAAATAAGGAAACATAAGGCGTTAAAGAAGTCAAAATATTGATATTTATCAAATTTCTATGGTAGCTCAGCATAAACTCGAAGTTGACAGAACAGATAAAATATTATGTTGTCTAAAAGATTTTGGTTTTCCTGGACTGATATTTTTTTCACTTAAATCTTTTGATTTATTTTTCTTCATCTATGACATAAATTTCACTAACATAAAAAGTTATAAACAAATATTCCGTGTACTTTTTGAAAAAGTGAAGAAAAACTATCCATGGGCAACAATCTCGCTTCTCAGCGCGGTGCAAAAATCCATACTTCTCACGTAAAATTTACATTGATTTGATAGGGAGCGTTCAATATTATTTGCCGTTACTTCCATATTTTTTTTAATCTCAGAAAACTGCAGACGTATTTGAGAAGACAATTTAATTTTATGCTCTTTAACATGGTACCATTTATTTTATTTCAATCAATAGAAACTCGGTTGGAAATATGGTGCATTTTCAACGTTATCGCATAAAAAAATAAACTTCCCCTGTTTGTCAGAAAACTACAGACGGATTTGGGAAATTCGTTTTTTGCTTGTTCGAGTGGTGTTAATTTTGTTGAATTATATAATGTTTTATATAGGCGGGGGAATTCAGACTTTAATGAGGTACCTACAGTTTAAAATTCATTTCCGTGACTGAATACGGAAATAAACGAGTGTTGTCGAACGATACCGAGTTGGGACCGTTCTAGCAGTATATGTTCCCCCGCGGCGTTTATTTTGGGTAATATACAGATAAGAATCTTGGTATTATAGACCTTCTAATCTGCAGTTTAGCTTATTTTAGATAATGAAATCCAGAGGGAAATTTAGATGTATTTGTTTTAACAATGCAATAGCATTATATCTGACATTGAGATAAATCAGACTATGCATATTAATTAATAGCAGAAAACATAATTTAATTATTGTTTAATTAAAGATAAGAAATTATTCCTTAATATTGTGATCCAAAAACAAAAACGTCATTATAATGCCCGAAATTAATGAAAGAAACAGAGGAAAAATAAACAGTTGTTTTCATACGCGTAACAATAATTCCTTTATTGAATTAAGACAGAACAAGCTAGAATAACTGAAATTACAAAGTTCTGATAATGTAAAAATTACAATGTATAACTTTAAATGATTTAACTTTAAGTTTCTACATTAATTAAAGCATAATATATCAAATAAAAATGGGATCATGGCGTCACTATATGTGTCGGTGGTATAATCAGCTGATAACGATTATACATGGGTGCTGTCCTAATTGTTTTTAAAATTATATGGTTGGGCCCTAAGTGCCAAGGTGATTATGTTTTGACAAGGGTGCGCAAACTTATCTGAAACGGGGCTTTATACCTGGTCTCCGCGGATAGGCGAAGGTGACAAATGGGGCCACTTGTAAATAATATTACTTATACTAATATATTAATTGTACATTTAAGCAAGACAATTTCGTAGTTCAAGCATTGAAATGAAAAGTATCACATTATCCTCTAATGAATTACGTTCTGATTTTACAGACAAATATAAATATATTCAGAAAATTCAGAATAAAAATACAATTATTTCAATTTCTTGTCTTTCATACATGTGTTTCATCTCATTATTATCAGGACTCAAGCTGGTTCATCATATGTACGATCTGGTGACGTTTATTTATATGGCTCCGATTTTCTTTTAGTAAGCATTCCCTTTTTGCTAGTACTTATAATTTTCTTTTGACAGTTGTTTTTGTTAATACCACGAAAAATATGTGACTTTCGGTTTATATTTCTATCAATTTTTCATTATGTCAATATATTTATCTGTTTGGATTTCGTCAGAAGTATATATGGGGTGCGTCGTGGAAAACCGGACTTAATGCAAGTGCGTAAAGTGTCATCCCGGATTAGCCTGTGCAGTCCGCGTGGGCTAATCCACCTACAGAGGATTTATGTTTAGAAGAGACTTCCTTGAAACAGAAAATGCCATACAAGCGGAAAGTGCCGTCCCGGATTAGCCCGTGCGTACTGCACAGGCTTATCCGGTACGACACGTTACGAATATGCATTAAGTCCGGTATTCCAGCGACGAGCCTCATATATATATATATGATACTAACATGTATAAAATAATGTGATTATATAAAATAATGTGTTCGACAAGAATTGGAACAAAACAAGCATATTACGCACTGGGTAACGAAATTTTCCGACAGTCACGGATATCGGCCGATCTTAGAAAAAAACGCGGGAAATTATTAGAGTTGTACTACCTTAAAGGTAAAATATACATTAATTATGAGTAATGAAATATATGGACTTAAGGCATCAACTTGTAAAGGATATTCATTAATTCTTAATAGAAATGAGACGTAACAAAGTAAATTAAAATAATAACTATAAATTATATCTAAATATGATATCTGACAGAATGATGTTTAACGTATAACTCTCAGGTGATCACAGCATTCTAAGCTTCAAAATATATGATATTTAAATCATTTGAAGAAAGCAAATATACTTATATTGTACATAAAACTAAATATCAAAACATATATACCGTCTACTGTCGCCTTAGGCAGTATGGAAACACAAAATTTTGTAAAACGACATTGAAACCCTTTGTTCACGGTCCTGAAGATACAAGCTGACTGAAAGAGGAAGTTACCTTAGCTAAAATAGATATCTCTGTGTGCACTATCAATGTGATTGAAGCGTTATCCTTTTTAAGATTTTACCTGTACATTGATATGATATCTTAAACACCACATCAAGTAGTTTCGGTAGTATTAATTTGGCACGCTTGTATGGCAAGTGACCAATTGCCAAAAAAAATTAACAGCACATCACAAAAACACATAACAAACACAAAACACACATTAATAAAACTGGGGTCACCGCCTTGGAACGGTCAATGCAAAGCATTGGGGGTTTAAGCCGGTTTACGTGCGAACGAACCTCACACTTGGCCCAGAATTATTTATAAAACATGTGAGTGTAAATAAAAATTAACCTTATAGCATCGCAATTTAAATTAGACAGCAATAAAAGAGAATACTATTCAATTTAATTACCATTTAATTACTCAATGGCTAGATGCAAACCAAAGTAGCAGAACTGCAACTTTCTGAGACACGATGAAATGAAACAAACAACAAGTATCAACTGCATCTCGTCTTTTTATATAAAGCTTAAAAGACATAGCATCATATAGTTCAATTTTCAGATCATCGTCGTGCAATTTCAGGAAGAAGCCGTAATGTTGGGTGTAAAAAGCCAGATTACATAGCTTTGTTGTATATGTTTATTTTAAACTGAGTAAAACTTAATATATTCTTCTACATCTTCCTGCCAACCCAAATTGAAAAAATAAAATAACTTAATGAACGTGAATGTTAAAACCTGTGTTTAAATTGGAAATGCTGTAAAATATTAAATAAAAGAATATATCCTAGACAATCTTACGCTACGTCACCTCAGTAAAAATATTTAAATGATGACGTAATCCAGAAACGCACAATGCACCCGATGACATCAACATTTTAAAACGCAAAGAAGTTAAAGCTACATATCCACTATTTTAAAACGACCAAATTTGTAACGATGAAAGTAATTAAGTATCGGAAACTAATAAGCATGTGTTTAAAGTATAAAGCGCATTATGTCCTTTTGATAAGAAATAAGAAATAAGGTAGAGTGTACTAAATTATTAGGTATATGTTTCGCATTCACTTTAACATATTGAAAACGACCAAATGTATAACGATGAAAGAAATTTAGTATCGAAAACTAATAAGCAAGAGTTTTTAAGTATAAGCGCATTATATCCTTTTGACAAGAAAGAGCATTTTATAATTCTACCTCGACCCACACACACCTATTGACAAGAAAAATATATATATATTGAACGGGGAAAAAAATAAAAATAATTCTACCTTTACCAAAACAATATAATACGTAACAAAATAGAATTTAACACAGGTGTATGTCGGTAATTAAACTTAATTTATTCATAAAATACCAATGCAGCGCATAGGAAGTGGCACACTATTAAAAGTGTTAGGTACAAATACTATATAGTAATACCGTTTAGTGAAAGCCAAAGGGCCTATCAGCCTTCTTTGCACAGACCTCCGCCGGCATACATGTAGATAGGAAACCCACTAAACAACTGATTTTCCAGAGTTATGATACCTCCCTTGACCTTTCTGCCAATACTAACGAATTAAAAAAAATCCTGTATTATGAGGTCCGGATAACCGGCAAAAATGAATTGACACATTTCGACAAATTATTGTAGGAATATTTCAAGCAAATCCGTTTATAACATTAGACGTAAAATTGCTAAATCATTCAAACATACCTACGGTAACATAACTTCATTGGCGAAGATAACTAAATTTCCACTGAGTGTTTATTATTAAACGTATTTATATCGTTGTTGTAATGCGTGTTTAAAACAGATTGCATGTATGAGCCTGTGGGTGTAACACGTCTACAATATCAGACACATTATCTATGTTTAGGCAATAACTAATAAATTACTCATGTGAATGACGTAAGAAATGTTACACAAATGTGCCAGATGCGCTAACTGATACTTAACACTTGACTTATTTATGTTCGTTTTCAATTTCGTTTTTAACGGGTGAACATATGTAATACGAGTAAATGTCAAAATTATACAATGTTTATCGAGTATTATGGCATCTATTAATTGTTCCATACTAGTTGTTGTGAGTGGAAAGTACTGCTGGTGAAGTATGACGCTTCCTTTCCGTTTGTATTTAGACCAGGTTCCAAAATTATCTGTTAATTTATATTGAATGTTTAGATTGTGAAACGATCTCGTTTGATAAATGGATTTGCGTTTACAACGTTAACATTTAAACTGTATATATTTCAAACCGCATGAAATAAAACTCAGTCATATTTATTTTGACACACCGGTTTATGATAGTCCGTTATCAACGTACAATGGCCCATACCAAAAGGGGGATTTTATGCAAACCGATAACAGGTTGAATAAATAGTGATGGATACTAAAGAATCCGAAGCTCAGGTGGAATGCTCGCAAAACATGCAAATTGTAAAAAAACGACCATTTTTGTTATCGAGCACACCGATAATTGTCCACTTTTCTAGGTATAGCCTGCACTTTGTGTATTGAGAATGTTCATTATAACATAATGTATGGAGTATGCGAACTGTAACGCCTCAGCAGTAGTTACGACCTTCTTTGACGCCGTGGAGGTATTTCGCATAGCAACATAAGCAGCTGTTAAGAATACAAATTCACCTTTAAATTATTTGTTTGTGTTTGCCTTTGAAAATACAGAAGAAACATTTACATTTTACATCGCATACTCTGAATATTTTTTTACTGCGACCACGCGCTCATATATTGTTCTTTTTATTTTGATTTGTTCGATCAACGTTTAAGCTTCAAGTTGAAAAACTACAACCCCTCAACAATTTTGTTGAATGTAATTTGCATTATTCATATTTCCAGTAAGTGTCCAGCGACTGTTATCGACTTCATAATGAAATTATAATATATATATTTTAATTGTCATCTAAGTCGCCTATTATATTTCCGTGCATACATATGAAAAAATGAAAAAACGAAAACAAAAAAAAACCGTGGTATTATTCGTAAAATAATAATGTAACAAATCTCAAATATGTTGAGGACTCCAACAAGAATTCATATTTTCATTTTAATACGATTGTTTACTTGATACAATATACTTTAAACCACCTACATTTGTCTTTGCACAATAATTTATATGTGTTATCTGTCCATGAATTTTCCTTATTCACCATTTGTAATGTACATCAATTAGCAATAATGTATAGTAACACGCATTTTGAATGACATATATCGTTATCAGAATGAATTACAATGACAATGTTAACTGTATCATGCGGGAATATAAATCAACATTGAAACATAGTTTGAAATATCAATATACATAGTTAGTCATAAATTCCTGGATAGAGAAGAGCTGATACAAAATGATACAAATGACGCATTTTATCTACATTTTCCGCCATATGTTTGTATTATAATTTTGACAAAATACCATTTAAATTACATCTGGACGTAAATATAAGCTATGACTTTGGTAAACATAATGTTTTGTTACGTCGCCACATATATCAAACATATATTTACCTTTTACTTTCAAAGTAGCCAGAATTAAAACGCACCAAAGCGTATAAAACCACATTGTTACAGGATGTACCTGCTCCTAAAGATACGAGCAGAATGGACAAGGAAGTAAACTTAGATAAAATAGTTGAAACTGTGTGCACTACCTCCGAGTGTCATTGACTAGATTTTACATGTACACAAAACAATCGACATGACAGTTAAAGCAATTTATTCAGCAGTATCGATAGTTTAAACATTGAGTTTTAGCACATGTGATATCGGTTGAGTTATCTGGTTTGAAGCATTTGATAACAAATCATTATTTTGTCTGCACACAGAAGTATTCATATACAATCTGCATAACACACACATACGAAAAGATGTGGCTTAACGGTCACTTGCAGATTGATTTACAAAACAACATTAAATAAGCTACGGAGTTAAAAATTTTGTTATGCTCAAAATGCAGTTAATTACAGCGTAATGTGCATAATATGATTATGCTAACAGAAAAACATAATGTAAAAATGTCCTTTGCAATATCAGTTAACAACCATTCCTCCGCTCGCGATAGTCCTATACTGGTATATAATGGAACCAAAACAATGTACATTTACTTGGTTCCTGAATGTATTAAATACTGTATCGTGGTACTCATGTATTTTTTCTATACCCATGTGTATCGAATCGGTAAACTGATTCCGAATAAAAGTTGGCATCTTTCATAGTAATTCAGCATATGACAACAGTGTGTACAAACACAAATATTTGAATTTTAATTCAACGAACATAAATGTTCCCAGTTTTACAAACAGTAAAAAGCAAGGCAATATCACACGTTTTGACACCAGAAACACAGTGTCAGTTATTCATTTAGTTTCTATTTAAATTTTAACCGGGTGCTTCGCTGGGGTCAACTTTGAACTTCATCCCATTAATGACGTCATAGTACCCGCCTTTGATGCCCTTTATTTCATTGTATCTAGTGTGTGCTGCATTAGCAGAGTGTGGAATGTGATTATAATCACTAAAGTCCTCTTTCCCAAAGGCCATTGCAGCTGATGTCGTTTCGTAGTCGTTGCCTGAAGGGTCGGCCACATTGAGTCCGCGCCTCCCTACGTGGTCGTAATCACAAGCCGGGGTATCTTGAGTTTGTTATAGACCTTGTCCAGTTTCCCGATACTGGGTCCAGATGTTTATTAGTTGTGTAATCATAATCACAGTTGCCATCTTTAGCACTTACATACGGTTCTTCTGTGTCCTCTATTGAATTGTAATTGTCGTCTTCAGCATTGTCTTCTTTTTCACATGGTTTGTTATAATAGTCGACATTCTCGGTATCTGATTGCACACATTTCTCAAGGACAAAGTAGTTATGATTTGCCACCTTTTCGCCCATGTGTTTCCCATAAGTTAGGTTTTCTTCGAATGCCTTCTTGTCACCAGATGTTTCATCTTTATTCGTTCGCATTCTGCATTTTTGAAACACTTCTCTGAAATAGTTTTATCTCATGATTAAACTTCCTTGTTTATTAAGTGTCGTCATGTATACTATTAGTGCTGAAAATCAGCATTGTAATTAATATATCAAGAACATATTAAAACATAGCCAATATTTTCACCCAATCATCTTGCAGATAAACACCATTACATGTAACATTTAATCATTAAAAGCATAATCTTAACAGTTCTTATTTCTGGATTTTTTATTGCATTTTTGAAACATAGCCTTCTCAGAATTTGTAGTTACCCTTCTCGAAAAAGTGTATTTAATACGCATTTTATGCTGATCAAACGCTGTGGTATTGGCACCGTAATATTTTCTGCGTGTAATACGCGTTTTATACACTTGAAACTGCAGAAACAATACACTTATTACAGAGATAAAGTGTATATTTTCTGCATTTTTCCTGCATTAACACACATAACAGCATTTAAAGTGTATTTTTCTCCATGAAAAATATACTATATCTTCAAAAAATACACTTGAGTGTATTTAAAGTGTATTTTATGTGTATTTGCTAGTGCATTAATACACTTTTTTGTAAAGAATGCAGAAAAAGTACAAACACTTAGTGTACTTAAAGTGTATATACTTTGTTTCGAGAAGGGTAACATTACCATATGTGAATATCTGATATTCACATGTTCTTATGATGTACATGCGCACGATCAGTCATAATGTAGGTTATGTTTTAAGTTAGTAAAATCTTATTGGATAAGAAGGGACCATTCTTAACCCTTAAGATTTTACTTAATATTTTCTAACTAATACTTAACCAGAAATTTAGAAATGATAATAAGAATATATACACATGTCATGTACTTATCTATGGCACACATAAAAATAATAAATTATCTTTTTCGTGCAGTGGCGCTATAATTAGACGCTTAGTTATTTGCATCGTAATGAGAAAAAGGTGAAGTCTTTTGTTTTCCTAATATGAAAAAATAAGTATTAAGCTGGTATTCAATGGCTCCGGTTTGCGAATGTGTTTGTCAATTATACGGAAGAAAAAATTTGACTAATTGTATTTTTTGGGGGTCTAATTCCCCAAACTAGAGCCAAGCATTTTTGTCTAAATCCCCTAAATGGGGGATGCTTAATTGGTGTATCAAATGGCCCGGGGGCCAATATTTACCGGATCTAAGATCGGTACAAAGTCTATAAGTCTATTTGCCGGGACCCGGAATCATTCGGCGTGTCAAATTCCTGACTGTCGAGAATTGCTTTTGGTCTAAAGTCCCGTATATACCCGCCGCTCCTCCCCCCCCCCGAGGGGAAAATATTGATAGGTGCATTAACACAACTTTACCGCGCGCTATTTTTAGAATGATTCTCCTGCTGGAGATGTACTCGCTAGAATTCACGGGGACGACAGTCGGTTACAGCTCACAATAGTATTTTTACACAATGATACAGTAATAGGAAATATAAGCTCAATCAAATTTGCTAATATTTGTTTTGCTTATTTATCAGAAACATACCAGAAATTTACCACTTTATATTTTGTGCTTGCGAGCTCAACAGGCAACATTGTACGTTGTGACCGACTGTCGTCCCCGTGAATTGTAGAATTGCAATTGCTATTTATAGAGCGCGCCGATTATGTAGGCTAAACAATATAGTTATTTCATTATGTGAATGAATATAACATTCTGATCTGACGTATAATGAGTAAAATTGTTTATAATTATGTTCATTTCTGTAGTGTATGTCGAAGATATGTTTATAACTTTAATTTAACCGCTTATGTAAACAATTATGTAAATGTTTAATCCCTAACAGTATGCAACAGTTATTGGTATAAGTTAAACATTTGTTTGAAGTTTGCATTCCCTAAAGTTATAAAAATTTGCCCAATTCTATTGGCACTCAATTTTCCCGCTGCATAATTATCGCAAGAAATCTAGGTCAAAAGTGATCGCAGACAGCTACGCCGACAAAATCAGTTCAACTTAATATATGATTCAAGCAATAATACTAATTAATTTTTTGGTAATACTACATTGATTATTATTAGTATACAGTACTTAGCCACCAACTTTCGTGTGAGTACTATGATGATAACAACGACTCCGACTGCTACAATGATCCTAACAGATACACCGATACCCACTCCTACTGCTGAAAACTCTGCACAGAGCAAATTGAATGACAGGCTAATACGATTCATAATGTATGTGTATGTGTGACAGGCTTCAATTAACACATAAATACATGTTTAAAGTGAAACACATAATCAAAATCCTTTCCTATATACTCAGGTCTTTTGATATTCATAAAAATGATGTTATATCCTGTTTTTCCGTTTATACCATGGTACCGTTAACCTAATATATTCGGTTACGCATTTGCTTTGTAAATTTCAAAATAAAATGGCTTTTAGATGTTACGCTACAGGCATTTTAAATGCTGTTGTGTGCAATGTCGACACATTTAATTAAGAGGAACGACATCTTGAGAAACAATTATCAGGAGAAACGCAGAATATTTACATTCCATTCAATGAACACTTCTTCGTACAGTATCTTACTTGTCCGAAGTATTGTCGACCTTGTTTAAAAGTTTTGATGTTAAATAATTTTTTCAAAAAATATACATTTACATAAATATTCAAAAGTTGTATTGTAATTTAGGTTAGATGTTGGTTTTAATTTTGGTTTGAATGATTTCGCTGAGTACGTATTATGTCATGTAGTGCAATACACATACCTTTTAGCTGTTCTTCAGTTGTCTCTTCAAGGACGATGGAGGTAGGGTTCGCGGTTGAAGAAACTTTTGTTGTGGAAGCTTTAGTTGTGGAAATTTTAGTTGTGAAAGTTTTAGTTGTGGAAGCTTTATTTGTGGAAACTTTAGTTGTGGACGTTTTAGTTGTAGAAACTTGAACTGCAGTTATAGAAGATGTAGTTTCCGTCTGCGGGTATGTAGGTCGAGTTGAACTTGATTGGTCATTTGGCGTCGTTGTTGTTGTTTCTAAAAGTAATAAGTATTATGTTCCCATATTAAAATTCATATGTGCTACAAATATTGTAAAAATGACAAAATAACTTGAAATTTAAAAAAAAAGCATAACATGACGACGGAAAGACAAAACAATCGAATAAATAAACACTTTTCGCATCTAGCGTTATGTAACATAAATCAGATGTCGAGTCAGTGAATATAACTACAATAGCTACTTACTGTTATTGGAAAATTGTATACCTGCATAATTCGATTTTCGTCTTTAAGTTGTAAATGTGTATACATTCAAAACGAAGACAAGACGAATGCCTACCTTTTATGCATAGAGCGTGTGTACTTCCTGATTCATCAAACTGGACTTTCACATTATCAATTTCCAAATATGCGTAGCGTTTAACTCCGAAGGACGTAATATTGTCTACAACAAAAGAAAAATAAATGTAACAAAGTGGTTGTGTGACTATCTTGTGTGTTTTCTGAACTGTCTATTTAAGTGGCATATACAGTACAACTAAATTAATTGAAGTATCTTACAACAAGAGACGTATTATATGTTTACGTTGATGGAATGTCTAGTGAATCTAAAATACGGTTTAAATTGAAATTATTAATGAAAAGAGCAAAATGCAAATTATGTTCTGTACAACTATATTACTTCAGATTTTAGCTCACCTGAGCACGAAGTGCTCGCAGAGCTATTGGTATAGGGGACTTCTCCGGCGTCGTCCGTCGTCCGTATGCCGTCAGCAATTTGGACCGTTATCGCGATAAAGACTACATTTTTTATTCAATCTTGACCTAACTTGCACAGTTTGTGTATGACATAAAATCTCGGATGGGATTGTTAGTGGGTCAGATCACACTAGTAACGCTAGAGTTATTGCCCCTTTTTCATGCAAAAAAGTGCTAAAATGCCTTTTTACAAGGTTTAGACTTTATTTTCCATCCAATCTTAACCAAACTTTCACAGTTTGTGTATGACCATCAGATCTTAGCAGACGCCTAAAATGGGCCTTAGTTATTGCCCTTTGTTTATTAAAAAATATACAAAAATTGATATTTTTCAGAGTAGAGACTTCATTTTTCATCCAATCTTCACCAATCTTGCACAGTTTGTATGTTACCATGAGATTACAGTTGAAGTCGAATATAAGCAAGATCGGACCAGAAACACCAGAGTTATTGCCCTTTGTTTGTGAAAACAATATGCAAAAATGGACATTATTCAGGATAGAGACTTTCGCCAATCTTGCACAGGTTGTCTATGACCAGAATTGTCAATGACAATTATGCAAGAATATCGAGAAAAATGATTTGAAAACCATTAGCAAAAAAAAACGCACTACCACTACCCAACTTTAGTCATCCCATTGCACTAACCGATGTTTTAAATCAAACTTGATCCTATCCCCCTCTTGTTCAGATACCTTAATTTTCAAACCTGTCACAACCAGTATGGTCTTCATCTGTACCAGTTCTCAGGTGAGCGCTTTGTGCCATTATGGTGCTCTTGTTAGTATTTAAGTTGGTAAACAATGTAATACTTATTGAAGTGAGTATAATGATTGTTCGACGGATTTCATAGATACAAAGACTATTAATTATATACTGATTACAAACAACATTTACAAAAGACGTACGCGTAAATTATCTGCTTTTATTTCTGACAAATACTTTGGAACAATTCAGAATAATTATTGTGAATATTCTCTTATGTTCAGTGTAAAATGAACTTCCAAATGGAGCAATGATGCCGAGCGGGTAAGCGGAATAAAAATCAATCCGATTCATTTACAAATAATTAATGTTTACGTATGTGGTGGAGTAAATTTAACCAAACAAAGCATTGTTCCCGGTTTTGCATTTGTATAGCTTTAAACAATTAATACAATGATCGTTATTAAACGTTCGAGAATAGTACATGTTTCCACACCGACTGTTTATCTTTTGCACTCTATTAATAACAATTAGATCTTAAATAATTGCTCGTGTTTCAGAATTCATTAATGACAATATAAAAAATAAATATAAGTAAGTACTAATAATTAAACATTTACTCATTTTACTGGAGTTATTTTGACATCGCTGTGTTGCGCTCAGAATAAAATACTTTTAAAATGTACTTTATCCTTTTCTAAACTAATCGAAAAATAGTATATGTTATGAATAATTTATTATACGCCCTTTTTGAAAAACGGCCGTATTATGGGAACGCCCGAGCGGGCGGGCAGGTGGGCGGGAGTTTTCTAGTAATATCATAGCACGCTCTGGATAAAATAATTAGTGCGACGAAAAACTGTATATTATGGAATCATTCTTATGGGAATATAAACAATAATAATTAAGTAGTCAATCATTCAAATCGATATACGAATATTCATCCGCAGATTTTCTAACTGGCGATTCCAACGCACGTGTCCTTTTGGTAACGTCGTTTTCAAACGATTCTTCGGGACCTTTCATTTGCACCGTATACCGCTTCTCGACGTCATGCGTAAATGCGTGGTTTGTATGCCAAACATCTTTGGTTTCGCTCCCGTGTTTATTGTCTGTTTCTTCTACTTTAACGACAACGTCGCATTTGTGACAGCACTGGTTTTTAACGGCAACGTCAGATTTGTGACTCCACTCGCTTTTGACGTCAACGTCGCATTTTTGACAGCACTCGCATTTTCCAGCGGTCGAAGGTTGTGGTCCCGTCTGAAATATGAAGGCCACTAACGCGGTGTTCCAGGACTTGTGATGGTATTTGTATCTGCAATGAAACGGACATGAAGTAGAACAAATGACAAAACTGTAGCTTGAAACTTTATCTCATCATCACGCTCACAGTGACGAAATAACACCCTTATTGACGCACTGCATGTGTTTTATTGACGTTTCGCATATGCAAAGTGACGTATTACACAAGCTTAGTGACGTCTTGCAACGACTTAGTGACGTATTGCAAAGACTTACTAAAATTACACGGTTACTGACGTATTGCACAGGTATAAAGACGTATTCTAAATGCTTAGTGACGTATTGCACAAGTTTAGTGACGTATTGCACATACTTCGTGACGTATTCACGGTTTATTTACGCATTGCACAGGCTTATTGCAGCATAGACTAAGTGAATTCTATAGTGCATATTACGGCAAATTATCTACTTACACTTTCCAGATCAAAATACCGAGGATAAAGATCATCACAAACGCGACCACGCCTACAATTAGTCCGATGATCCCATCTGAAAACAACAGTGAGAAATCTTAGACTACAACAGAAACAGTCCGTTGATCTGATCTGAAAACAACAGTGATCAATCTAAGACTACAACAGAAACAGTCCGATGATCCGATCTGGAAACAACAGAGAAATCTAAGACAACAACATAACCAGTCCGATGATCCGATCTGGAAACAACAGTGTGGAATATAACTACAACTAAAACAGTCCGATGATCCGATCTGAAAACAACAGCGTGGAATATTAGACTACAACAAACAGTCCGAACATCCAATCTGAAAAGAACAGTGAGGAATCTAAGACAACAACATAAACAGTCCGATGACCCGATCGGAAAACAAAGTGTGGGAATATAACTACAACATAAACAGTCAGATGATCCGATCTGAAAACAACAGCGTGGAATATTATACTACAACAAACAGTCCGATGATCCAATCTGAAAACAACAGCGAGGAATCTAAGACAACAACATAAACAGTCCGATGACCCGATCTGAAAATGACAGTGAAGAATCTAAGACAACAACATAAACAGTCCGATGATCCGATCTGGAAACAACAGTGAGGAATATAAGACTACAACTTGCGAAACAGATGTCGCCAGTTCGATCCCTACTCGGGAGGCGTTCAGAAGATCTTTCTCAAAAGACACCAAGTACTGGTTCTAACCAGGAAACGGACTGGAAAGTGTCTCAAAAAGCTTCAGGTTTTCGACACAGTCGAGCTTAAATATATAGGTTTAAAGTTTACACTAATCCCTGCGAGGTGCAATTGCGGCGTGGTACGGGGAATTGTATTATTTGTTAATAATGTGACCGTAATGTAATTTGCCCGCTGGCGTTTAGTGTTAAGTGTTACTTGTACAAAATTATGACAGGAATGAGTTGCTTGCAACTTTTGCATTCAAAAATGTATCAATAAAGATACGCATGCAGAGAGGCTGGTTTTTCTTGTTAGTTTGTCAATATTGATTAATAATACCGCGTACAGTGAGTTTCCAATAAAATATTTAATAACACTAGTGTCCATGTTCAAACTACACATTATTTAAATTTTGTTGACAACTTAGGAATGCAAGAACGTGACGTATCTTACGACACCTAATATAAATGAATAAAAAACCGGAATGGAGTTTTTATTTTGCCAATTCATTTGTGAACAAAACAAAACGAAGTTGTCCGCACAAAAACAAAACGAAGTTTACTGCACACTGCATGCGTTTTGCGAGTCATTTCATAACACATATATCGCTAGTACATACGAACCCGGAGTTTTACCGCTCACATCTGCTTTATGATTTCAAACGCACGAGTTCATTCACGCTGCCTACTGAATTTACGCGATACAATGTCCTCTGATTCATAAGCAAAGGTAAAAAACTAACGGGCGGTGTTTAAGTTGAACTAAAGTTTGATACTGTTATTGTAGTCGATCTTCTCAGATTACAAATACGTGTGTTTTGAAAGAGCCAGGTGCGGCTGAAGGTAGGATTTTTGGATAGAGGGGGCGCAAATATTCAGCACAGTCAACAAACTGCTCTCTTTGTTGGACTCTCGTATCTGTTAGGGTAAATATCGGAACGGGTGTAATATGGTCAAAAAGAAACGAGGCGTGTCGTGGAAAAACCGGGCTTAATGCATGTGCGCAAATTGTCGCCCCGGACGTCTGCACAGGCTAATCCAGGACGACACTTTCCGCTTTTATGGTATTCTCTGTTTCAAGGAAGTCTCTTCAAAACATAAACCCACTGTAGGCGGAAAGTGTCGTCCCGAATTAGCCTGTGCGCACTGCACAGGCTAATCCGGGACGACACTACGCACATGCATTAAGATCGATTTTCTCACGACGTGCATCAAACAATTTAACGAAAATACAATATAACGGGTTTGATAATTACAATTAATAGATTGATTGATTGAATCCCTATTGCATAACGACTTGATTATATTGGGCATTTTCCACGGATTTTTAAACACATACCAATTTAGACAACCCTGCTTTTAGTCATTATCGGTTGCGTTAGTAACCGTACTAAGCTTTTAATGCACTAAATAGTTAGACCGAAAACATGTTTACTTTGGTATTGAGAATATTTTTCAGTAATATTTAGTATATATCGAATGTACTCCTGTTATCGTGCAGTCGTTTTTATTTTTTTATAAGGTCGCATGCACCTAAACATACCTGTGAAAAGCTGAAATAACTTCAGAAGTAAGTTTTGTATAATGTAAACGTCGTTATTTGATATGCATACATTTGTATACAGACTTCAGATCTACTTATTAACACGTAGGCAATATGATTTAAATCACGTATCCGCCAAATGTACACGGAATGCAATACAACAAAATGAATGCACTTAATTATTGTGTATAAAACGTGACGAGATGTTTACATTTCAAACAAGCTACAATAGAACACAATAACCACCTTACCTTCCATGGTCTATATATCCACTCCAAACTGAAACGGGGTAGACACTAAACTGATATCGTATTAAGCCTAAAAATAATCTGTCACCCGGATGTTTTAAATAGCCGCGTGTTGAAATACAAAACGTTTATAAGAAATACTTTGCAATACTCGACTGCACAATATCTTCTTAAATATCGTACGGTACATTAAACATATGGAAACATACGTGTTTATATTACTCCCGCTTGGACGCACTTAATTTCAGTATATATTTTTTACATAAGGAACAAATCTTTCACCGAAGTGAACTTAGCTTGTTATTACTGTAACAAACTTATCTTGTTATTACTTAAGGTGTGAAAATAACACTTGCGTAGTTATCAAGTAAGGTAATGAAATACTGGAGATTCTATAAATATTATTTATAAATGTGCAAACATTTCACAGTGTTTTGGATAGATAAACGCTGTTCAAAACAAGGTCGCCAAGATAACGTATCGTCTATCCGTATGGGTCATAATGTAGAACGTCCCACTAGATGTTGTACATAGCGATGTGTTACTATTTTCGGTGATTCCAGTACTGAAATTTTTGAAACTTAAATACAAATTATTACATTAGGATGTTAAAATGTTCATTTATGTGTTTTAAAAAACTGAAACAATATTTTCGTTTTATATTACTTAATGGGTATTTAGTGACTTACCTGAATTATGAACCCTGTGTACGTAGCCTTTCAATTATAAACAGATGTAAGCACAGAAGTCTCCCCAGCCAAAAATTCATCTCCGTAAAATATAAGTAGCTGTAAATTGTGGCTTTCATTCAGAATTCGTCCAAACTTTTGTTGCGTCTCTAAAAAGTAAAAGTAGGTTAGGTTGCTTGGTGACACCCCGTTTCAACATAATGCTGCGTCTGCGCGGCTGAAGGACCTCATAAATTTCGAAATACACAAAAGTTGTACAAACACAAAGGAAAATCATTCCACCTTATATACCAAAGTGAAATTGTTATTTGCTATAATGCTAAGCATTTTAGTGTACAAAATGACATTTTTGTGATTAAGGTACATCTGACATAAAATTTGTTTGTGATTGTGGTACCTATGGAAAGATCTATGATATATAAATTATAATGCTTGAAATATAGGTTACTAAACCTATATATTTTTAATTATATTTTTTTGTATTTTATAAATTTTAGCAAAGATATATAAATAACAAATTAGGCCCTGTGCCAATATTGCGCTACTTTTTATGTAGGCAATATTGGCGGGTTTTTTCCAATCAAAACGTAGCACTAAATTCGCGTTAAGTCATACATGTCCATTTTATTTATCTACAAAGATATCTATAAAATTTCATAGATATTTAACAGTTATGTGTTGACCAGTCCAGAGGGGCAGTTGTGGAGACGTTCAGAAAAAGAAACAAATAGGGTGCAACAAACTTTTATTTCACTGTACATAGCTCTGCCCCATCAATTATTGTGATCTTGTCAATCTCGCAAGTTTAATAAATAATAGTGGTTTGTAACCTAAATTCCATTCGAACGTATTTTACGTCTTTTCTGAGTAAATATCTGTGCGCGTATAAAAACGTATTAATAATTGAAAATATAGATAATAATTTATATTTCTACGTATGGTTATCTTTATTCGACGCATTTTACCTATGAATTAACTGTTTTAAACTCTGCTGATTGTACACCAGATGTTGGGTTGTTTCGATGCTCCTCGGTCTTTATCCCGGGAATAATCGTGACGTCATTCTATGTGTAAAGTGCGGGTGTTTTAAATCGGAGTCGCTCCGGGCGTTCAGAATGGACGAGACGGCAAAAATGTGCTCAAAGGTATGTTTTAGTAAGATTATTTATTACCTTGCATACGATTTAACGTTACATGATTCATAATCTTATTTAGTGCGCGTTATTTATTTAAGTAATTTATAAGACCAAAAGAAATATAGTAGCATGTTGTTTGGTTTTGTTGTTTTTTTTTCGCCCTTTTAACAGTATTTCAGTCATATCACGGCGGTCAGTTAACTACTTGAATCAGAGGTAGGGGGAGAATGGCCGTAGAAATAATTCCATGACCAATCCCCCCACAAGTTATGTGGCCGGGCTGGGGTTCGAACTCACGATCCCCGGATTGACAGTCTAGCGCTCTACCAACTGAGCTAGCTGGACCCAGCCATTAGCATGTTGGAGAAGTATTTATTTTTCTGTAATTTATGTAAATATAAGCTTCCCACCCCTGATATTATTATGCACTTAACAACATTTTTCCCCAAGGGCTGACCGAGAGAAATTTGATTTTTTTTTCTTTCTTTTTTTTTTTTTTTTTTTCGGGGGGGGGGGGTCTAATTCCTCACCTTAGAGCCAAGCATTTTTGTCAAATCCCCACAGTGGGAGATGCTTGGGCGTGGTGTATCAAATGGCCCAGGAGGCCAATATTTCTAAGATCTAAAATCCGACCAAATTCTATTTCCTAGGAAATTTAATCATTCGGCGTGTCAAGTTCTCGCCTGTCGGGAATCACTTTCAATCTACAGTCCTACCACTATATGCCTACCACTACCCCCTGGGGTGAAAATTGATTGGTGTATTACCAGTCATCAGCAGCTCGGGGATTATTTAATACTCTACCCTTGGGATATTCTGGGCTGGGTGCGACACTATAATATGGGTGAATACATTTTAAGAAGTTTTGTTTTTCTATTAAAAAATCGATAAATTTTACTTTCTTATTTGTAAAAGTTTTTGTTTTTCCTAGATGTCAATAACACTTTACATGTATTTCCTAATGTATATAATGATATAATGTATATAATGATATAATGTATATAATGACAAATTAATATTTATCACATGATTGACCTTTTTTTCCATGTAATACAATCATTACGAATATTTTTATCTTACACATGTGTAAGATAACATTTTGAGCGTTCATATTCTTTGACTGACCAATTGCATGACGTTATGTTGGTGAAATGACGACGATTACATGAAATGACGTCACGTCAATAAACAACTTTGAGGATTTATATACTTTTTTTGGTAAAAGTAGAAGGGTTTCATTGCAATTAAAAGCATGTGATAAAAAAGATCTGACACTCATTGTCACTTTATACCATATTTAACAAGAGATGTTTGTAAAACATGTATGCCCCCCGACTTGCAGCCAAGTTGTGAATATGTTCAATTGTTAAGAATTTTTTTTTATATGCAAGCCGAAGAGAGGTCTCAATATATGGTATCTATTATGCCGTTTCATTAAAATATTTTGATGCGTTCTCAAGTTATTGAGCGGAAACAGTTTTTCTATTTTTAGTAACGTTGACCTTGACCTTGACCACACCCACCCCATATGCAATCCCAAGCGAGGTCTCGATACAGGGTATCTATGTATGAAGTTTCATTAAAATATATCTATGCGTTCTGAAGTTATTGAGCTGAAACCGTTTTTCTATTTTTAGCGGTGACCTTGACCTTTGACCTGTGGACCTCAAAATTTATAGGGATCTTCCTTTCCTCCCAAGTAACCAGCATACCAACTTTCATGATCGTAGATCAAAGCGTTCTCTAGATATCGTGCGGAAACAAAATGGTCTACGGACAGACCGACTGACGGACAGGTGCAAAGCAATATACCCCCACTTCTTCGAAGGGGGGGCATAATTAAACTCGTCCAGGAAATTTGTTAGTAAGCCCACCAAAGGCTCGCTTACTAATAAAATTCCTGAACTTGTTTAATAAAATATGGTATTACATGACAACTCGTGTCAGATCCTATAAATATCACAAAAGAGATAAATGAAAATATGACACTACATTCTTTTCCACTACATTTTAAACTAAATTTATTGTAAAAACATTACACGATTTAATGTTCAATATTTTGGGTATATTAGTCCATTTCCAGACACCTTATCAAGAGCAAAAAATGTTATATGTATACAAAAAACCAACAAAGTTAACAATACAACTTCTAATGAACTTGTTTACCAAAACAAAATGGTTTTAATATTTAAACCAAAAACGAAACAGTTCATGCTTGTAAGTTGTAAATTAAACAAATGATATTGAACGGATTAGCAACGAAACAACAATAGTTTTAATGCTTCAAACAGCGGGGCTTCCATTAAGGGAAGTTTGGGAGTAATTTACTCCCAGTTTTTGTCACAGGACTTCCAAAATTGCAGCCATGCGAGTTGCAGAACTTCCAAAATTTCAGCCATGGAAGTTCCATCATGTAAGGATGAACACGTTAGAAGAAAAATTAAGTAATTTATCTAAATGTTAACCTCTTTCACTGAATAAATTGGCATATAAACATTTGATGAAAAAGAACTGGCCTTAAAAACACCTTGAATTTTATACATTACTTAATTTCATTTCTGAAATACTCAGGACTTACGTAGCGCAATACTGTCCAAACTTCCAAATATGATGTGCAAAACTTCCAAAATCAGAGGCCAGGAAGTTCAAACTTTCAGTTTTCAAAAGTAAATGAAAGCCCTGACTGTAGTTTTGAATGAAAATACAACTATGAAACACATCAAATATGCTATACCGATATGATAACATTAATATTTAACGATTGTCTGATCAATTTTCTTACCAGTGCTTATGTATAAAAAGTCACTTTAATAAAATGTAACAAGCAGTATGGTCAGATACATGAATCAAAATACGAGACATAAACATGATAACAATAATCATATTGTTTTGCAATAATATATGTTACTAACATAATGAAAATTCAATACCAGCACGCAACCATTCAAGTATGGTTATAATAAGTTATTATAACAGTCAACAAAATGCGTCAAAATTGAACATGTTGTGTTTTAAGTGCTATTCTTTGTTTATTATTATTATGTAATTACTTTCTCTTTAAATATAATAAACTATTTTGCAGTCGTAAAAAATCCAGAAAATTTTAATATTAAATAAATAAAAAATTTACCAATCTTCAGTATTAAATTAAAATTGTGCTGAAACTTTCAATTTGTCTTTCATGATATTTCCATGATAAAATCCAAATTATGAAAATTCCATGAATTTTACAGACAAAGCCCATTTTCCATGAATTTTCCAGATCCGTACGAATCCTGAACATCAATGGCGAAAGATAAGGCCCCGCGACTACAACAGTTCTCAATTTTACACTTAGTCTTAAATGAGGTGAGTCGTGGGAAAACCGGGCTTAATGCATGTGGTAGTGTCATCCAGGATTAGCCTGTGCACTCCGCACAGGCTAATCTGGGACAGCACTTTATGCTTTTATAGTATTTTCTGTTTCAAGGAAGTCTCTTTGAACCATAAATCCACTTTAGGCTTAAAGTGCCGTCCTGGATCAGCCTGTGCGGACTGCACAGGCTGATCCGGGACGACACTTTACGCACATGCATTAAGACCGATTTTCCCACGATGCCCCTCAAATATATTAGCCAATGAAATTTAAAGGGACTTGTTCACAGATGTTAGTATTTGTGGACAAACTAAAAACAAATGTAAAGAATGAAACAGGATAGTGCCTTCGCTGGGACTCGAGCCTACAACCGATCCAAATGACTGTCGTGCTAACAATTTGGCGATTCTGACTCACAATTAGAGAAGTAAATTTTTAACGCTATGTGATACACGAGTTTTCCATACAAACAATAAAAATTGTTACAAACACTTAAAATAATATCCATTTCAATTTATAATTTTATATAAACAACACTGTATTTCCAATACATTTCTTTGCCAGTATCTTTTTCGAATCTAAGACAATTATTTTGAAAATTGTCCATCTACTAATCTGTGAACAAGTGCCTTTCAAGCTAATATGTAACAACGGATTTCATTGGTCAGTATTTATGTAACAACGGATGTCATTGGTCAATATTTTGAGTTGAGACCAAGTTTAAGATTGATATTAACTTTCATAGTCATAAGGTAATGTGAGATGGGAGACTGTCACTACGTCCAGCCAAGCGCACCGTGTACAGTCCAATGTCAGTGTTTCGCTAGCTGCTCGTTCGTCTTCCTGAGAATACCCAGTGCGACCTCTCTCAGCGTCTGAAACAATGGAAATAGCAGGGCTTGCATTAAGGGAAGTTTGGGAGTAATTTACTCCCAGTTTTGGTCACAGAACTTCCAAAATTGCAGCTATGGAAGTTGCAGAACTTCCAAAATTGCAGCCATGGAAGTTCCATCATGTAAGGATGAACAAGTTAGAAGAAAAATTAAGTAATTTATCTAAATGTATACCTCTTTCACTGAATAAATAGGCATATAAACACTTCATGAAAAAGAATTGACCTTAAAAAAACTTGACTTTTATACTTAATTTCATTTTTGAAATGCTCAGGACTTATGTAGCACATTACTGTCAAAACTTCCAGTTAATGAAAGCCCCTGAAATAATTGAAGTTGGGTTCTCCTTGTTTCAATGTACCCGGCTACTAGAATCACAGAAAGCGCATTGAAAATAACTGAAAGCCACCATGTTAATAATCGTATATATGAAATAATTAAAAACAAATATTTCTTTTCATTGTGTTTCAATGATTTTACTATTTTATTTCCATTTACTAAAGATTTCCCATATTTTTGGAGTATAAACATGCACCTTCACAGCTGATATGACATGCTTATACCAGCTGAGTAATAGGCTACACAACAACAAATCCCGGCGTAAGTGTGTTTATTAAATTATTTTTTAGTGTTTATAGTTATTTCAGATTTACTTTAATCAAAATTTACTCCGAAAAGGTAAATTACTTTAAATAACAAGTTTTTGTGTGTAAATTTCTGGTGGCTTTCGGTTAGTTAGCGCGCACTTTCGGTTAATCTAGTAACCTGGTTTACCATTAGTTGACGCTCACTTTCGGTTAATCTAGTAACCCAATGTACCTTTTTCTTGACCACACAAGACATTACTGTTTGAAAAGAATTTGCCTGCGTTTTGAAGGCTGATCAGCAGACTGTGGTCATTTCTGTTAGCATGTATATCATGACTGTTAATATGCAAAATCAAATAAAATTACTATAAACATGTCTAGTCAATACTGATCTTTTTTTTTTTTTTTTTCTATTTGATGGATTAAGATAAGACCACATAACTGTCTGTGGTTTAGAGTAATCGCAAAATAATTTCTTATTTAAGGGGAACATGGAGTTTTTGTATTTAAGGGGAACATGGAGATAATTCACTGATGAAAAACGTTTGACCAAGAGTTTAAGGGCAACAGATTAGTTAAGTTGAGGTTTTAGTCATTTTTCACCCTTAAGAATTTGGATTGAGCGAAACTCTGTAATTTGTACTTAAATGGGTAATTACAAAACATTAAGAGCACTTAAATCATGAAATTGCAATATGATGCCATGGTGTATTGCATTTATTCCATTACGTATAATCTATAATAAAAAAGACTTTAATAGTATTGCAAGCTATACAGAAGTACCCTACCGGTGAAAACCCCTGCTAATTAAACATTGTGCAATACCGTCAAATCGCCCTTTATCTGTAGATGTACAAAGTTTCATATTCAAATCCCATTTCTCACTGCAGTATTAAGTTGTTGTTTTTTCTATTTTAGTAACATTGACGAGACATTTGAGTTACTTTTTGAGTTATTGCAGTACTAAACCGACAGAGGGCAATCATATAGTCCATTCTGTGTACCAAGTTCCACGATCATATGTTATGTTCTTTTCGAATTATTACAGTATTAAGTCTATTTCTATTTTAAGTAACAGTCATGTGACCTTTGACCTTTTGGTGAAAAATAAAGGGCTGCGTACAATCCTCACCTTGCTCTTTCTATGAATACAAAATTTCATCAAAGTATCTTCAGCACTTTTTGAGTTATCGCCGGATTCAGGTTTTGGGGACAGGACAGACACACAGAGTGAGACCGACGGACGAACAGATAGACAGACGCACACAGACGGAGGGCAAACCCATAGTCCAATCTGTGTACCAAGTTTCATGACGTTTCATGATCATATCTTATGCACTTTTCAAAATATAAAATATTAAGTTTATTTCTATTTTTGGTAACAGTCACGTGACCTTTGAAATCTGGTGAAAAATAAAGGTCATGCATAATTCTCACATTGCTGTTGCTATGTATACAAAGTTTCATCAAAGTGTCTTCAGTACTTTCCGAGTTATCACAGGATCCAGGTTTTGGGGACGGACGGATAGACAGACACACGGACAAACAGACAGAATGACACACAAACAGATGGCAAACCTATAGTTCAATCTCTGTACCAAGTTTCATGGTCATATCTTATGTCCATTTCGAATTATTACAGTATTTAGTTCATTTCTATTTTTAGTAACAGTCATGTGACCTTTGAACTGTTGTGAAAAAAAGGCCGTGCATAATCATCACATTGCCACATTGCTGTTTATATGTATACCCAGTTTCATCGAAATAAGTTCAGTACTTTTTGTTTTATTGCAGGAACCATGTTTTGTGGACGGACGGACAAACATAGGGACGAACAGATAGACATACAGACGGATGGCAAACCTATAGTTCAATCTTTGTACCAAGTTTCATGGTCATATCTATGTTCTTTTGAATTATAACAGTATTTAGTTTATTTCTATTTTTAGTAAGTCACATGACCTTTGACCTCTGGTGAAAAACAAAAGGTCCTGCATAATCCTCACATCGCCGTTTATGTGTATACCAAGTTTCATCTAAATATCTTCAGTACATTTTGAGTTATTGCAGGATCCAGTTTGTTTTAGCTTATTTCTATTTTTAGTAACAGTCACGTGACCTTTGACCTCTGTAAAAAACAAAAGGTCGTGCATAATACCCGGTACTCACAGGAAGAATTATTTGTGGATGGACGGAATTACGGACGGACGGATGGAGTGCAAAAAAACCTATAGTCCCCTTCGGAGAAACACCGGTAAGGGACTGATTAGCAGTAACCAAGTACGGTGTATACCATTTTAACATACAAGTTTAGAAAAATAATCAGTTTGTGTGTCTATTTTAATGACCACATACATTTACAGGTTTGTTTGGATTTTTTGCCATTTTTAACAGTATTTCAGTCATATCATCGCGGTCAGTTAACCTCCTCACACTTTCCTGGGCAAGCTTAGCCGATCTAAGCAGTTTACCAGTACTAAAGTTCACATACTTATGCCAGTAACGGACAACTGCCCTACTTGAATCAGAGGTAGGGGGAGAATGGCCGTAGAAATAATTTCATGACCAATGCCCACACAAGTTATGTGGCCGG